>UESW01004208.1:744927-986016 GCA_900491605.1 Calamus simplicifolius
CCCAACTAATTATCATAAGTGGCAGACACACGAAAACACATCCTGTTAAAAACTTTTCACTTTCATCTCAATTATATATACAAATCACCCAATCAACATTAAGCATCAACCTGCTCAGATAATATTTTTCATGACATTCCTCAGGCAGTTTACAAGATCACATTCACATTCGACATTAAAAATCCTAAGTGCACACATCATACTCATAATCTTCTCCAAAACATAAGTCTCGTATTCATATCCAAAAAGGTCTAAAACATCATTACATCCCACTGTACACATACACATATACAAAATACAATTATCAAACCACCCTCTCTCAATATACAAGGCTAGCATTTAAACACTCTTGCATCCAAGCAAGCTTCATCAGCTAAGGGTCCTGTCCTGCTTATCTTGTGATCCTGGCAGAAATACTCACTGATCTGAAAGAATATTTAAATCATAGAGGGATGAGACCTAAGTCCCAGTGACTGGATAACCATCTAACTATGGAGAAATAGAGAACCATTACCTCTTAATTTCAATCGTATGCTGAAACTATTTAACTTGTACAACTCAAAGTACATTTTTAACATGATATCAGATAAAATAAAATGTAGCTTATTCTTCAAATAACATATCAGTACTGGAATACTCTATAATAACTCTTCACTGAAAGATAACTCATTAAAATAAAACTTCATGCATTACAATATGAAGATATGCATTCTTTATCTACAACCCAGACTCCCATCAGGATCTGCTTGCCCACTGGCATCTCAAGTAAGATCTCCCTCTCGGGATAACTATTTGGCCCATTGGCCCTTTTTATATCACAACATATGCTTTTAGATCTCATGATGCTGGGCTGTGTGTGTAATGCCTCTGAGGTACCACCCTACAGTCGCCCTTCTGTAGGTGTACTCTCATCGGGTGCGTGACTAGCAACAGGATCCCCGCACAAATAGCACCCCTTACCCGTGCGGTTCACCTGGCAAAGTGCTTTGTTCCTTAACCCTGGAACCTCGGGTTTTCTCTCTGCCCCCACGGGCTATATATAGTAATCAGCTCCACTGAGCTATGATTCATGCCCCCACGGGCTGCTCACAACCAGCCCCACTGGCCTGGTTAGGCATGCACTCACCCCTGATTCTGGGGTTCATCGTACGATCTGTTCGCAAGGAGGTGCCGGCTCGATAGTAGTGTGCAATGCTCATGCTACAGTACAGTCTAAAGGGTGATCAGCCCCCTAGCTGCCTGATGCTCAGTATGACTCATACATCATTTGTAAAGCTTTATCATGCAAATATGCCATGTATACATTAAAAATTCCCTCATTGAAACTCATGCTTATGTGTTTATGCTCAAAACTCATTTATCAGATTATCATATACTAGGTTCTCATTTCTCATATTTAAAACATACATAATACTCAACTAAACATAGCATACCATAACTAGGTATAAATCTCATTATACTAGCTCAAATTAACCTCTCATTGCTAGATGAGAAATCCACTCACCTTAGTAGGTTACTCCTCGACTGGTACAACTGGTACTCAACTCTGGTATTTCGGCTCCCTAGAATAACCCTCTTGACCTACGTCAACATACAAATACAATAGCTATTAGGATTACCTCCACACGAGGTTTTCCCATGAACCAAGCATGCATACATGATCTATCCTCTAATATCTCATTATTTTCTTCCACCCAATCTCTACTCAAGATTACTTCTACTATTACCTCAAAATATACTAATCTAAGAAAATCTAAAGTCATACAAGACCTAGGGAAGCTATAGCTTACCTGGAGTCGAGCACAAACCCCAAGCTTCCCTTTCCCTTTCTCTTTCTTCCTCCTTTTCTTCTTCTTCTTCTTCCTTTTCCTCTCTTTTCTCTTCTTTCTTTCTTTCTTTCTTTCTTTCTTTTCTCTGGCTGAACCCACGTTCCCCTTTTTCTCTAATGATTGGGGACCAAGTCATAGGAAACTTAAGGGTTAAGGCATGCCAAATCTCCCTTTTACCCTCACACACTCTTAACACACACTTTTTGGAAACACGTGGCTCACTTATAACCATGCTATTTTGCCCTTATATTTTCTTTCCTAAGTTGCCCTTAACACAATTTGCAATTGACATCGGAGCCTTTTCCCCTTTTGCCCCTGATATAGCATTTTTTTAATAGATTTATAGCCCAGATCATCCTTTTTCGCTTAAATCTATACTTTTATGTAACATTTCTAAGAAAATACTTTACCATCTTGAAGAACTCGATTTTAGAAATCCAACGGTTCAAACGGCATCCAAATCGGACTTGAAACGGATTAAATATGAATTTCTCAAGATTTAACTCAGAAAAACCTGCCGTCGCGGAGTCGGCTCGAACAGATGGCGAGTCGGCTCGAGCAGAAGTAGGGGTCGACTCCAGAAAAGTACGAGTCGACTCCTGAAAGGTAGGAGTCGACTCCAGCACTGTAGGGGTCGACTCCTAAGTGTGCCGAAAGTTTAAAAACGTGCCGGAGTCGACTCTAATCAGAGGGGAGTCGACTCCAACCACTAAAAACGTCATTTTTTGGATAAAACTCAAACTAAACTTGATTTTTCTTGTGATTTAAACCCATTAAACTTAAGTCTCTCAATTTCTCAAATCAGACTCATTAACATTTAGAAATATACTTATTTACTCCAAAAATTTCTTCTCTTTACATTTATCAAAAGGCCAACACACCCATATATCAAGAAAACTTTCTGACTTTCATTTTAACTGAAAATGCCATAGATTACAAGGTTTTCAGGATGTTACAATTCCAAACAAGGAATCATGCCAAGACGTGGCCTAGGACCTACAATAGTGGCCTAGGGACCACGCGGCCATTGAGTCTCGATCCATCGGCCAGCTCTCCCCGCCTCCCAGCCGTCGATCCTCTAACTAACCAGATACGGATCCTACCGGCCCTGTAACAACCTGATTCGAATCCGTTTCGAATCCCAACAACTTTCAGACCTCATCCAGAGCACGTCCAAGAAGTCAGGTGACCGCCTATAAATACTACCACCCTCAAGCCTCTCAGGTACGGCCATTCTACGCCCATTTTTCATTCGCAGTTCTTACACTCCGCCATGAAAGCTCCCACGAGAGCTCGGAGGAACTCTTCGTGGGAGATCCTTCTCCTCATATTTGTTGATCGCTGGTCTCCACTGACTTGGGCGTCGGAGGGTCTTCCGCAGAGGGCCACCCCCAATGCCTCTTGCGTGAGGACTGTCTTGCAGGTCCGCCCAGGAGGGAGCCCACGCTGCAGCCCGATCGCGCCCGAGCCGGAGGACGGATTTCAGCGGCAACAGATTGGCGCTAGAGGAAGGGGCCTCAAGTCCCGTTAAACTTGAAAAAAGGAGACAAGGATCTCGATCTGAAAGAGAACCTCTCCAATGGCTAATCGGAGAAGGGCAACTTTTGAAGCCCAGGACCAGGTCGCCTCCCAGAGACCTGATTCGGTGAGCAGTGTGGCACCGTCGCCACCGCCAGCTGAGACTCCGTAGCCACCAGCTGTCCCAGTGACCCATGACCCGTTCGCCACACTGGTCCAGCAGCTCCAGGCCCTGACCCGTCTAGTTCAGGAGCGCCATACAGCTCCCCATCCAGTTATAGCTACCCCTGCTCCATGCCTCCCAGAAGAGGCCGCAACTCCTCTTTCTCCAGCCACTTCTTCTGGTCCGCATGGAGTTGCGGACCCCCATATCAACCTAAGGAGGTCAGACTAGTCCCGCAAGGGGGCTGCGACAAGGATCTCCCCAGATCTCGGCGGGCCCGATTCATCTCTCTGGTGTCCTCTCGCCATGACTCGACGCCATCTCCGCCTTCTCGCTGCCTTGACACAACAGATCGGCTTCCATAGCCGCGCTATGCGCACCAAGACATTTATGGCCTCATAAAGGTCATGTGCATCTACCTACATTTAATGCCTTATCTCCTTTCATCATTAAGGCATTTATGGCTGCCGCGTTGCCCCCTAGGCACCCTTTGCGTGAGGAAGGATGGCGTCATAAAGCCAAGACAAGGAGTTCTTGACTCCATGCTTCACAGAAATCCAACGTCCAGCTTCAACCTCGGCCAGTGGATCTACCGCACCACACAGAGAGTCCCCACAGGCGAGACCCCCATTACGGATGGCCTTCGGCGTAGAAGCTGTCATCCCTGTGGAGATAGGACCCCCCTTATCCGCGGATGCTATCATGCCTCCAGAGTCAAAGGGAGATCCTTCTCGCCCGGCGACCCTGTTCTCCGGAAAGCACCTGTCTCCAAACCGCTGGAGCAAGGAAAACTGGCACCAAATTGGGAAGGCCCCTACCAAGTGGCGGAGATCATTGGACCGGGAACCTACAAGCTGCAAGATCTAAACGGAAAGTCTGTCCCCCGGACGTGGAACTCGGACAATCTCCGTAAGTATTATCAATAGGGTATGTCCTCTATAAATCCATTTTGATATGCCTTATTATACCTTCCTGTCGGCACGTATTTTCGTAATTTGCAACGTGAATCATCACACATTATGTTGCCAAAGATTGCGAAAAGAAACAGGTGCTGCTCACCAATCCTCGGCACGATCGAGTTGCCTATTTGCACAGGAAATCTCCGAACCTTGGCAGGGCCAAGTAAAAATCTCCGAACCTCGGCAGGGCCGAGCAACAAATTCTCTGAACCTTGGCAGGGCCAAGTAAAAATATCCAAACCTCGGCTAGGCCGAGCAATAAATCTCCGAACCTCGGCTAGGGAGCAATGATCCCTGAAGCCCCGGCCAGAGCCGGAGTGCATCTCTCATTATTGGAAGCCCCGGCCAGAGCCGGAGTGCATCTCTTATTACCGGAAGCCCCGGCCAGAGCCGGAGTGCATCTCTCATTATTGGAAGCCCCGGCCAGAGCCGGAGTGCATCTCTTATTACCGGAAGCCCCGGCCAGAGCCGGAGTGCATCTCTCATTATTGGAAGCCCCGGCCAGAGCCGGAGTGCATCTCTTATTACTGAAAGCCCCGGCCAGAGCCGGAGTGCATCTCTTATTATCAAAAGCCCCGGCCAGAGCCGGAGTGCATCTCTCATTATTGGAAGCCCCGGCCAAAGCCAGAGTGCATCTCTTATTACCAGAAGCCCCGACCAGAGCCGAAGTGCGTAAGCCCCGGTTAGAGCCAGAGTGCATCTCTAATTATCGGAAGCCCCGGCCAGAGCCGGAGTGCATCTCTTATTATCAAAAGCCCCGGCCAGAGCCGGAGTGCATCTCTCATTATCGGAAGCCCCGGCCAGAGCCGGAGTGCATCTCTTATTATCAAAAACCCCGGCCAGAGCCGGAGTGCATCTCTCACTATTGGAAGCCCCGGCCAGAGCCGAAGTGCGTAAGCCCCGACCAGAGCCAGAGTGCGTCTCTTATTACCGAAAGCCCCGGTCAGAGCCGGAGTGCATCTCCTATTTATCTAAAACCTCGGCCAAGACCGAGTGACATATCAGAACCCTCGGCTAAAAGCTGAGGAAGTTTGTTATCAATCTTGGAAGGCTCGGCAACACCGAGTATTTTATTATTTGAAGCCTCGGTTACAACCGAGTAGCACCTTGGAAGGCTCGGCAACACCGAGTAATTTATTATTTGAAGCCTCGGTCACAACCGAGTAGCAATATTTGAAGCCTCGGTTACAACCGAGTAGCATCTTGGAAGGCTCGGCAACACCGAGTATTTTATTATTTGAAGCCTCGGTTACAACCGAGTAGCACCTTGGAAGGCTCGGCAACACCGAGTAATTTATTATTATTTGAAGCCTCGGTCACAACCGAGTAGCAATTAATATTGGAAGCCTCGGTTACAACCGAGTAGCATCTTGGAAGGCTCGGCAACACCGAGTATTTTATTATTTGAAGCCTCGGTTACAACCGAGTAGCACCTTGGAAGGCTCGGCAACACCGAGTAATTTATTATTATTTGAAGCCTCGGTCACAACCGAGTAGCAATTAATATTGGAAGCCTCGGTTACAACCGAGTAGCATCTTGGAAGGCTCGGCAACACTGAGTATTTTATTATTTGAAGCCTCGGTTACAACCGAGTAGCACCTTGGAAGGCTCGGCAACACCGAGTAATTTATTATTTGAAGCCTCGGTCACAACCGAGTAGCAATTAATATTTGAAGCCTCGGTTACAACCGAGTAGCATCTTGGAAGGCTCGGCAACACCGAGTATTTTATTATTTGAAGCCTCGGTTACAACCGAGTAGCACCTTGGAAGGCTCGGAAACACCGAGTAATTTATTATTATTTGAAGCCTCGGTCACAACCGAGCAACAATTAATATTTGGAAGCCTCGGTTACAACCGAGTAGCATCTTGAGAAGGCTCGGCAACAACCGAGTAATATATTTCTAAAGGCTCGGCAACAACCGAGTAATAAATTCCCAGAGCATCGGCCAAAGACCGAGTGATATATTTATGAAGGCTCGGCAACAACCGAGTAATATATTTCTAAAGGCTGGCAACAACCGAGTAATAAATTCCTAGAGCATCGGCCAAAGACCGAGTGATATATTTATGAAGGCTCGGCAACAACCGAGTAATATATTTCTAAAGGCTCGGCAACAACCGAGTAATAAATTCCCAGAGCATCGGTCAGTGATATATTTCTGAAGGCTCGGCAATAACCGAGTAATAAATTCATCCATAAAAGTATGCTCTTTCTAGACCTATTTTTATTCATTGAATTAAATTCAGTTTTTAAAAGGTTTGCAAAATTCTTATAACTCTCCTTGAAAGCTGCAATAAGAAGCAGGTCGTATAAATCCTCGGCTGGGCCGAGCAATAATTCTCCGAACCTTGGCAGGGCCAAGTAAATATTCTCCGAACCTCGGCTGGGCCGAGCAACTAATTCTCCGAACCTTGGCAGCGCCAAGTAAAATATAATCTTGAAGGCTCGGCTACAACCGAGTAACGGTCTCCGAACCTTGGCAGCGCTAAGTAAAATATAATCTTGAAGGCTCGGCTACAACCGAGTAACGGTCTCCGAACCTTGGCAGCGCCAAGTAAAATATAATCTTGAAGGCTCGGCAACACCGAGTATTTTATTATTTGAAGCCTCGGTTACAACCGAGTAGCACCTTGGAAGGCTCGGCAACACCGAGTAATTTATTATTATTTGAAGCCTCGGTCACAACCGAGTAGCAATTAATATTGGAAGCCTCGGTTACAACCGAGTAGCATCTTGGAAGGCTCGGCAACACCGAGTATTTTATTATTTGAAGCCTCGGTTACAACCGAGTAGCACCTTGGAAGGCTCGGCAACACCGAGTAATTTATTATTATTTGAAGCCTCGGTCACAACCGAGTAGCAATTAATATTGGAAGCCTCGGTTACAACCGAGTAGCATCTTGGAAGGCTCGGCAACACCGAGTATTTTATTATTTGAAGCCTCGGTTACAACCGAGTAGCACCTTGGAAGGCTCGGCAACACCGAGTAATTTATTATTTGAAGCCTCGGTCACAACCGAGTAGCAATTAATATTTGAAGCCTCGGTTACAACCGAGTAGCATCTTGGAAGGCTCGGCAACACCGAGTATTTTATTATTTGAAGCCTCGGTTACAACCGAGTAGCACCTTGGAAGGCTCGGCAACACCGAGTAATTTATTATTATTTGAAGCGTCGGTCACAACCGAGCAGCAATTAATATTTGGAAGCCTCGGTTACAACCGAGTAGCATCTTGAGAAGGCTCGGCAACAACCGAGTAATATATTCCTAAAGGCTCGGCAACAACCGAGTAATAAATTCCCAGAGCATCGGCCAAAGACCGAGTGATATATTTATGAAGGCTCGGCAACAACCGAGTAATATATTTCTAAAGGCTCGGCAACAACCGAGTAATAAATTCCCAGAGCATCGGCCAAAGACCGAGTGATATATTTATGAAGGCTCGGCAACAACCGAGTAATATATTTCTAAAGGCTGGCAACAACCGAGTAATAAATTCCTAGAGCATCGGCCAAAGACCGAGTGATATATTTATGAAGGCTCGGCAACAACCGAGTAATATATTTCTAAAGGCTCGGCAACAACCGAGTAATAAATTCCCAGAGCATCGGTCAGTGATATATTTCTGAAGGCTCGGCAATAACCGAGTAATAAATTCATCCATAAAAGTATGCTCTTTCTAGACCTATTTTTATTCATTGAATTAAATTCAGTTTTTAAAAGGTCTCCAAAATTCTTATAACTCTCCTTGAAAGCTGCAATAAGAAGCAGGTCGTATAAATCCTCGGCTGGGCCGAGCAATAATTCTCCGAACCTTGGCAGGGCCAAGTAAAAATTCTTCGAACCTCGGCTGGGCCGAGCAACTAATTCTCCAAACCTTGGCAGCGCCAAGTAAAATATAATCTTGAAGGCTCGGCTACAACCGAGTAACGGTCTCCGAACCTTGGCAGCGCCAAGTAAAATATAATCTTGAAGGCTCGGCAACACCGAGTATTTTATTATTTGAAGCCTCGGTTACAACTGAGTAGTATCTTGAGAAGGCTCGGCAACACCGAGTAATTTAATATTTGAAGCCTCGGTTACAACCGAGTAGCATCTTGGAAGGCTCGGCAACACCGAGTATTTTATTATTTGAAAGCCTCGGTTACAACCGAGTGGCATCTTGGGAAGGCTCGGCAACGACGAGTAATATATTTCTAAAGGCTCGGCAACAACCGAGTAATAAATTCCCAGCCGAGTGATATATTTCTGAAGGCTCGGCAACAACCGAGTAATAAATTCATCCATAAAATCTCGGCCAATCCGAGTGATACAGCACTAAAGCTTCGTCCCAGCCGGATAATTTCTCGGACACTCTAGTGCAACTAAAGCACCTTATTTTACTTCAGTAAGAGGGCCACCTAGGCCTTTCTCTAACCTACACAGAGATAAATACTTCCTCTACAGGATCGAATGACACGTCCCCTAAATAAGATTGCTCCAGAGTTCTACTCCCTATATCCGAAATTACACTTCGGACTAGGGAGTGGGGGGCATATGATGAGGGTAAAATCATCATTGCATTGTTGATCACTCACATCGGCGATGGGGTCATGCCCAGTCCAAATGCCCTGCTTGCCAGCTGGCCTGTTGGCACGACATTCTAGCAACAAGAGTCTCCTCATAATGAAGAAAGAGAACAAGAGGGAAAAAAGTGGCCACGTCATGTGCGTGGGTTCTCCACCCCCTCATTAATATCTGTCAAATCAATAAGCCAGAGCATTCAATGATGTAGAAACGGTCATAATGACTTGACCAGCATTTAATGGAATAAAAAGAAAGGAGAAAGTATAGTTCGGCAAGTATAGCTCGGCCAACATGCCTCGGCAAACATGCATCGGTAAATATGCTTCGGCCAACATACCTCGGCACTCTAGCTCGGTTTCCGCAACCGCGATATGACCTTCGCACCAACTCAATTATGGCCTCATAAAGGCCGTATGCATTTACCTGCTTTAAGGAATTTAATGCCTTATCTCCTTGCATTTATGGCTGCAACGTTGCCCGGCACTTTTTGCGTAAGGAAGGATGGCGTCATAAAGCCGAGACAAAGAGTTCTTGACTCCATGCTTCACAGAAGTCCGACTCGGCCAACCACATTGTACTTCGGCAGGTTCAGCCAATTTTATGCCTCGGTAGCCCGAGCTATTCTTATGCTACTGCCATCAAGGCCAGACCATTCCTCGGCCATCCGATCCGAGCTACTTCAGACCTCTGCGGAATCTGGCGGGAGAGTTCAAACTCACTGTAACAGAATAAGATTCCAAACAAGGAATCATGCCAAGACATGGCCTAGGACCTACAATAGTGGCCTAGGGACCACGCGGCCATTGAGTCTCGATCCATCGGCCAGCTCTCCCCGCCTCCCAGCCGTCGATCCTCTAACTAACCAGATACGGATCCTACCGGCCCTGTAACAACCTGATTCGAATCCGTTTCGAATCCCAACAACTTTCAGACCTCATCCAGAGCACGTCCAAGAAGTCAGGTGACCGCCTATAAATACTACCACCCTCAAGCCTCTCAGGTACGGCCATTCTACGCCCATTTTTCATTCGCAGTTCTTACACTCCGCCATGAAAGCTCCCACGAGAGCTCGGAGGAACTCTTCCTGGGAGATCCTTCTCCTCATATTTGTTGATCGCTGGTCTCCACTGACTTGGGCGTCGGAGGGTCTTCCGCAGAGGGCCACCCCCAACGCCTCTTGCGTGAGGACTGTCTTGCAGGTCCGCCCAGGAGGGAGCCCACGCTGCAGCCCGATCGCGCCCGAGCCGGAGGACGGATTTCAGCGGCAACACTAATGATCTTGTACATATCTTTGTAAGGTACCTTTTATTTCATCTGATTTCATCGTGTGTAAATTATGGTTGTATATAATTAATAATTAATGTGGTTATGGATCCATCTTTGATGCTTTTATAATATATTTTTTAAAATCATACTTGAATCCAATCCATTCATACATCATACAGTGTTCGATTTAATTCCTTTATCTGTTTATTTTACTCCTTGATCTTTCTAAAAATTATGGCACTGGTTCGATAACGAAAACAAACATTACAGCAAAGGCCGATAGTTATAAAGTAACAATAAATTTATTAAATTTTTTTAAAAAAAATTATCACAATTGCATTAAATATCTTTCTTAGATTGTGTTTGATGCATCAGGCAATCCTGAATCATAATGTCGATTACCTACAAGATAAATTACCACTTAATAGATTACCAATAATGTTTGGGTTTGGTATACACAGGTAATGCTATAGTAATATTGATGGATAGATTATCGGTAATGTTGATTATTATGTTTGGTATACAGAGGTGATGCTACAGTAATATTGATTACTGTATTTGTTATGACAAATAGATTACCAATCATATAACATAAAATTTTTAAAATACTTTTAAATTAAATTTATTAAATATATATATTATTATTATATATTTAATTTTAAAAATTTTGTATTTATAAATTATAATATTTAAAAAATATATATTTCTAAATAATATTCAAAGCGGTGAGAATGCTGAAAACCACCCATCAAAAGAAGTTTCGCAGCATCTAAAGATGGTCGTGGGGTCGCTAGGCAGCAGAGATCTGCGATCCAACTTAGCGGAAGAGGATGTAGCTCGGAACCTTCAACATTGAGGTTACAGAGAGATCGATAGAGGAGGAGGCGAATAAAAGCGAACAAAGCAGGAGCAATTTTGTTAAAAAAATTATCATATTACTACATCTCTGTTAACATGGATAACCATTCTTTTCTGAAGTAATGTAGCTCATGAGGTAATTCAGATTACTAATATAGGCTATTTAAAATATGTACCAAACATAGTTATCGAATGGATCCATTTAAATTATTGGTAATCTAAGAAATGCAACCTTAGGGATGACAAACTAATTTTACCATGCAATCCTAAAAGGATTAGTAATTAAAAGATGAAGTAAGGAGACGTAGCCTTAGATTGCTTTATAAAATGGTGTAAAGAGGGTTCATGAATCTTTAATTGCCTATTCAAACTTGCCGATCATATTTAGGCAGCTTGAATTGCATGTATACATAAATATATTTATATATATTTATTTATTTTATCTCAAACAAAATGATTAGCAATAGGACATCCAGAGAGCAACTGAAAACTTTTCCAACATCAATGTGAATTTATAACATGTGCTTTGAATCCATAACAATAGAATCGGCTATGTATCAACAAGAGAGAGTTGACCAAGCCACTATTTGTGATTTTTTATCAATATATTCCTTTCTTTAGTAATACACCCTCTCAATTGAATAAAGTTTTAGAGATAGTGAAATAGAGAGTAGTATATTTGCATTAGATGGAATATTTTGACCTGATAAAATCATTATTGCATTAATATTCGTACATATGACAAAAATATTATAATCATTTTCGATTTCTAATTCGCCAGCTGTCACGTTCGAAAAAAGATAAGTTATCATATCTCTGTCAAATCTGATTATAATTTTTGACAGGATCGAACCATTTTTATGCCTCGGCAGGATCAAGCTATCTTCATATATTGGCAAGACCGAGCTATCTTTACGCCTCATAGGATCAAGCTATCTTCATATCTCGGCAAGACCGAGCTATCTTTACGTCTCGGCAGGACCGAGCTATCTTCATATCTTAGCAAGATCAAGCCATATTTATGCCTCGACAGGACCCAAACACTCCCTCTTTTGGCTCAAACTCCCTTGTTGTCTGGCACTATGCTAAGGCTTCTGCATGATAAATAGCTCCAAACACTCAGATTTCAAAACAATCCTCCTAAGATAGGAAATAAAGCCAAATATGGCTTAATGCCCATAAATAACCAAATCTCAAAACATCAATAAGCTGCTTTGGCCGTCGATCTTCTAACTAATAGGATTCGAATCCTACCAGCCCCGTAACTAATCAGATTTGAATCGTACGACTTTTAACTTTTCAGGACACATCCAAAAAGTCAGGTATTAACCCACCACTATTCCAACAGTCTATAAATAGATAATCCTAAGACCTCTTCAGGTAACTCTCTCACTCTAAACTAAAAAGCTCAGGCAGAGTCCTTAGCTCTCGAGAGGCCATTCTTGAGAGACTCTTCTGTAAGAGCCTTCTCTTTATATCTGATTGCTAAGAATTATCATTGACTTGGGCATCAAAGGGTCACCACCCTCAATGCTTCTTGTGTGGAGACTATTTTACAGGTTCACTCGGACGGAAGGTCGCAATCCAGATCGAGGCACGGGCCGCACCCAAGTCAAAAAAATAAAATTCCATGGCAACATCACCCATGCATACATATATGATAAAAATATATCTCATAAAACCAATCTCAAACATTTCCCTAATTGATGTGATCACAATAATCATCATAAACTTCTTCCTCTTAACTCAATGATGTGCTATGCATGTACAGAGTAATTATTAACCTTATTTTATCCATCAACTAATCTCCATTTTCTCATTTTTTTAAAAAAAAATGTTTGAAAGTATGTGAAAATGTGAAAATATTTGACCTTCAAATTAATAACAACCTCATTTTTACATCTAAATGTAATTTTGGTTACTCAAGCCAACTAAAAAACAATTAACAACTCCAGTTTTATTTGCCTCACCATTGTGAAACTAATAAAGTCTAGATTCCCAACAATCATTTCAAGGTAAACAAGCTGCTGCACAATTCCTATATTTTGAAAAACAGAGTCTCAAACCACAAGTCATGCTCTGTATGGACATGTCGCATGTTAAGATCTAACCAACCAAGAAGGCATCCACATGCATACACATGTGCAATCACAAGATTTTCTTGCATCACATATCAAAGGAACCTCATATCTCGCTGGTTGAGTAATGGGAAACAACAAACTCCATCCCACAATATCTATAATACCAAAGCCGCGGGTAGAAGTTTGGAACCAGTCTATTCTTGGATTATGAGTCGATTTCGTGTAAGGGTTGCTTGTCTTTTTCTTCTTATGCCAATTGGTCCGACGAGATATCTTGCTCTATAAGAGGGAGGAATCCAAGTGCAGGCTGGATACAAAGTCATGGGAGCCACTGCAGGCCATTGCAAACCACTAACTACTCATGTGCTTCTCCTATCGATATGATATCTTGTTTCACTTGGGAAGACCTCAAATGAAAGCATTTGAAAAGGATATTTCTTCCAACGCGGATGGAATGCTAACTCGAGGCAGAGACTTTTTGGGCTCTCCATTTAGATAGATGTATGGTATAGACTTGCGCGCGCGCAAGTGGAGAAAAATTTCAGGCGGTGCGTGTCGCAAGGTTTGGTCATTGCTACGTTGATTCCACGCCAAAACAAAAGTCACAAACTCCGAAATTTGTGCGACGCGTAGGACACGTTAGTGCCATTCAGCCGTACGACCGTTTAGAAGGACCACTGCTTTACTGTAGAAAGTTAATTAGCATCGTCTCCATTCACGAATGCGTCCAAGAAAAAACGCGTAGAGGGCATGATAGATTGAAAATATATATATATTATTTATGTGAACCATAGTTTTAAGAGAGCCATATCTTGGCTGCATGAGGGAAATTGCTCTTCTAATCCTGCTAATTTGGTCTATCCTATAAAAGATTGATTGCATTCAAATTTGTTATATTTATTATAAAGTCAATTCGATCGTAGATTGAATAGCTACTTCAGTGGCCCAGCATGATAATTCTTGGATATGAAAGTCGAGCAATTTCTATCCTTCTATTTTACAGTAAATTTTATACTTGAATCTAAACTGATTCGTACTAAATTAGTATGATCATTCGTCTGTATAAAAAAAAAATTCTTTTTTTCAATAAATTTAGAGATGCTTAGAAATATTTTTAATTTAAAATTAATAATTAAATATTGCTTGTGCTAATCTATTGCTAGTGTAATGAATCAGATGATTTCATTACACCAGAATGGTAGCGCCACTTGCTGCACCGACGTGCTTTTTGAGATGAATACAATGACACGTAGGATAGTTACATTTGCCATCACTATTGCAAACTAGTATTTCTATTTTATTATTTTTAGAATTCAACTCCGTATATATGACTAATTCCAAGAGTTTTTCATTACCCATATCTTGTACGTGCACCGCAATAATAGAATGCAATAATAAAGTGCAAGAAATTAATTTTAGAATTCTGATAAAGATATTAAATAATAAAAATAACAGTGGAATTAAAGTAAAAGAAAATTATACCATGTCTTTTGACGTATGACATAATTACATTTGCATCTTCTTCTTTGGATCCATAAATTATGAACACCTTTTTTTTTTAGCTAAATTTTGGGATAATAAATAACTCCTTTTGTTAAGTTATTGTTGAAATGTAAATGAAAATTTAAAAAAGCTAAATTTAAAATTAAAATTATCCTTTTACATCACCTTCCTTGCGTATGGCGTGCTTATATTCAAATCCCCTCTTTGTTTTAATTTAATAAAACTACATTTAACAGCTACTATGCTATTATATGCAATTTAATGTAATTTTGAATAGGGGTACAAATATAATTATAGTCATATCTTAAGGAACATGGATGTAATTATAAAGTTTAGATGGATATAAGTGTAATTATGCATCTTAAGTTAACCGTGTAAGTCTTCAAGAAAGATGTCAGTATTTTTTGAATTAAAAGAGGAAGTGAATCTAATTATGCCATATATTAAGAGAAGTGGATGTAATTTACTCTAAAATAAAAATAGAATTAGGTTGCTGACTTATGTGCTTTCATTATTTTGATTTTTTAATTGAATATATTTGTAAAACTTGTTTCATCTTTTCTTACTAATGATTCTAATAAAGTTTTTCTTAATTATGCTTTTTCAATTAGAAAGCCCATTTAAAGAGGGTATTTAGGTTGCAAAAAAAAATAGACCATGGACCTTCTCTCATGTTAATATAAAGTATACGCATGTACAATGCATGGTCCGTTATGATTGATAAAGAAATAAAAGAATAAACTTACATTTTTATTTAATTTTAAATTTGAACCTATTATTTTAAAATAAAAAAAGATAAAACAAACAAAATATACCTATTATTTAAAATCATTTTTTAATTTAAGAAGTATTTAGTTAATTTGGAGTTGTTGATTAAAAATAAATGATTTTTTTTAGATAATAGATTTTAATTATAAAGATTTTTTAGAAAATAGAGCCTAAATGAAATAATAGGGGCCTATCATTATGCAATAACTGCTACAGTTCTACTATATAGTGTTTTACTTTTCTTCGGTAATATTTTATTCTTACAATTAAATAATGTTTAATAGTTATTTCATTTACCTTTATATGTAGCATAAGGGGAAAATAAAGTTGATTATCTAATCCAAACCATTTTATTTTTTTAATTTATTTATTATATTTTTCTATCCTATTAATCTTACTTATTTATAACAAAACCTTAATCAATATCTCTATTTTTTATAATTATTTCTATTTATTATTGAATTTTTATGTTATATTATTTTTTATATTTATTATAATTAATTTATTTTTCCAATATTTTAATAAAATCATTGTATTATTTTAAATTTTGAATCACAATATCTGCCCTATCAAGATTACACTGAAATTTTTGTATTAAGTCAAACTGCAGAGTCAACTATTTGAGCTCAAGAGCACCTTGGGATTAATTTATTTGAAAATAGTTGATAGTAAATATTATAATGGCTTTTTTTGTGTAAGAAAGTTATTTGTATAGTAATAGGCCCCGACGTATGGTGAAAAATTGCACTAAATAGCAACTTGCAATATTTATTCTTTTTATTGTTGTTATGTTATCAAGATAGTGGATCGCAAAAGAGGAATAGAAATAAATAATATATAAATATAATTAAAATAATTGAAAATAGTTGATTGTAGTGTTATAAGTAATGCTTAAGTTAAAAGTTACTTGCTTACTTAACCTTAACCTAAGTAATAACCGATGCAGAAACTTTTGCTCTTTTAAATAAAAAAAAAAAATCAAAAGAGGGGAAAGAACACGAAATAGAAATCTAAAAGTAAAAAATAAAAAAAATTGACGTAGATACGTTGTTGCTAAACATAGTGCCCAGGGAAAAAGTTGAATTCGAAAAAAATTAAAGTAAGACTTCTCAAATTTAATCAATTTGTATATTGATTAAAAAAAATAGATGCCCTAAAACTTTTATTTTAGTACACAAATCTTCTTCATCCATCTTTACGAGAAGGTATTAACATGTAATGGTTATAATAATAATTTTTTAAAATAATATCTAAATTTTTTAAACTTAATTTTAAATTCTGAACAAAAATAAAACTATCTTTGATTTTACATTGTTTGACAATTTAACATTGATAAATAAATTAAGAAAATATTTTTTAAAATAATAAAAAATATATAATACTATCAACTATTTAATTCATTAAAAATATTATTATAAAATATTTTGATAATATTATAATATAATAATATCATATCATGGTATTATAATTAGATGCTTCAGTTAGAAAGAGTGATCTTTCAACAATTCATAGTAAGTATTGCTGCCAGATCACTTTTGAGGAGCGTCACGTGACGGAAATGCTTTGTTGGCCTTCAAAGGGTTGACAGGGGTTGCCTTCTTTAGCCGGAAACCTGCAAGAAAAGTCTCGGACCGATGGTTCCGGCGGGGACCCTCCGACGCTCAAGTCAGTGATCTGGAAAACAGGAATGAATAATGTTGTTATGATTGGGTAGAGCTTGAGGCCCCTACCTCAAGGGCTGGAGGCCTTTTATACCTGTTCGAGAATCCCACTTACTCTCCGTCCGTCGTGGCCCAGCCTCCTTCAGACGGTTATTAGTTTCTAGTCTTCAACATGCCACAAAGTATGGGTCATGGGACTGATCGTGGGGCCACGTCCGTCGTTAACGGCGCCAGGGGGGAGCACGTCCACCGCGCGCGTAGCCGGGCGTGTTCGTAGTGACGTGGTCCGCCATTCTCGATGGAAGTGGACCACGTAGCTTGAACGTGGGTGATTGTCGTCGGGGGCCGACGCCAAGACCGACGCCGGGGCTGACACCGAAGCCGACGCCGAGACCAACGCCGGGGCTGACACCGAAGCCGCCGTCGACACCGTAACCAACGCTTAGACTGGCTGCGGCCGACGAGGAGGCCGAGGTGGGCCGTGGACAATACGGATGTCGATATGGGCCATGGCCGACGCTGAGGTCGGGATGGGCCGTGGCCGACACAGATGTCGAGATGGGGCATGGCCGATACCGAGGTCGGGATGGGCCCTAGTCGACACAGATGTCGAGATGGGCCATGGCCGATGCCGAGGTCGGGATGGGCCCTAGTCGACACGGATGTCGATATGGGCCGTGGCTGATGCCGAGGTCGGGATGGGCCGTGGCCAATACGGATGTCGAGATGGGCCATGACCGACACCGAGGTCGGGATGGGCCCTGGTCGACACGGATGTCGAGATGGGCCGTGGCTGATGCCAAGGTCGGGATGGGCCGTGGTCGACACGGATGTCGAGATGGGCCATTGTCGACGCCGAGGTCGGGATGGACCGTGGCCGACATGGATGTCGAGATGGGCCGTGGCCGATGCCGAGGTCGGGATCGGCCGTGGCCGACACGGATGTCGAGATGGGCTGTGGCCGACGCCAACACCGTGACCAAGGCTTAGACTGACTGCGGCCAACGAGGAGGTCAGGGCGGGCCGTGGTCGACGCGGAGGTCGAGACGGGCCGCAACCGATACAGAAGTCGGGGTAAGCCATGTCAAGCCCAATTGCCAAGGAATTGGCTCACGTGTTCTTTGACCCGATTGGCCATATCAGATGCCCCCCGTCCCTGAGCTAGTGTCACCATCCAAGTGAAAGGGGCGTCTTCATCTGCGCATCCTAACTGTCGGATTCGCCTCGAGGTCAGGGAGCAGTTTGGGATCCCCAAGATATCGGCGATCATCATTAAGCCGTCACATTACTGGCATCGATACACTCTAATTGGTCGGGGGGTTCCATCTATCGCGCACCCGGAGCATCGTTGCAGAGTCCTCCTCAATGGACAGCATCCGCGTGGCAAGTGCATCGGGCGGGACGATTTTGAAGACGCCGAAAAAAATTTTATAAGCAAGGACGTGCCCTAGCTTCGATTTCACCTATCGTGCAGAGCCCTTTCCCCTTCCAGCTCGAGAGCTCCTCCAACTTCTTCTTCTTCCTCTGTCTAGGTTAGTTCCCCATGCCTTCACAGTCGTCTTCTTCTTGTTCGTCCTCTCGGTCCTCCACAAACCATACCTCTCCGACCCCTAGGGCCATGGCCAGGGAAACGGCGGTTAGGAGTCCGTTAGCAGCTATAACCCCACCTCCTATGGCAGCTTCGTCTTCCAGGGCGAGGAGCGGTTCCCCTGAGGGGACCGCCTCCACCGTCACTTCCGTCGACCTTGCAACCTTTAGGGCAGCCTATAACATACCTAAGAGGTGCGACTGATCGCACCGAGCCCCAACGACAGGGTAACCTCTCCCCCATGGGGATAGCCCTTTATGAGGAGTTTTTTAAGGCTGGTCTTCATCTTCCTCTTCACCCCTTCATTATCAATCTCCTTGATAGGTATGAGTTGGTCCCAGCTCAACTAGTCCCCAATTCCATTAGGGCCATCTGTGCCTTCTTGGTGCTGGCCCGCCTCCAAGGTCTCCCGAGTAACGTTTCCCTCTTTCGCAACCTGTATACCATTCGGGCTCAATCCGGCTGGTGGCTATTTTCCCCTCGGCCAGGTAGGGCCCTCAGGTTAGGTCTCCCTTCGTCCATAAAAGGGTGGAAATCTCGTTTCTTCTTCGCCGAAGTGGAGGGGATAAGTAGGGAATGGGGTGCACCCAATACTGAGGCTAACAAGAACATCTCGGTAGTTTCGAGAGATCAAGAAGCCTTCAATCTTCTCCTGGCAACCGAACTCCCATCATACCGAGAGATTTTGTCGGAGGACAACCTCTGACACACCGGCATCGCCCCTGATGACGGTGAGGGTCTCTTTAAAGATGACATTTTCCTTTCGAGCCCTCTCTCTTTTCTTTCTTTCTCTCTTTTTTTTTTAACACATTCGTTTTCGTGCAGCTATGAAGATCAACATCCCGGCCGGGGCCTTTTACAAAGCCGCCCTTAAGAAGAGAAGAGGGCAAGATGACGGAGCTGAGGGGTCGAGAAAAAGGGCTCAATCCCAATCGCCACCTACCCCCCGGGACGTCCCCAAGCATCCTACTCCATCGCCCCCTCCTTGTCGATCTCCTATGCAATCATCGCCACGGCCTCCACGACGGTCGCCTACTCCGTTGGTCTGCGGGTGTCCGATAGAGGTGAATCTCTGAGTGATTCCTAATTCGTTACAAAATTCCCTGAAGGGGGCGTTATCAAACTGTCGGTCGTTATCTGTCATGAGAGTGCTAGGAAGTCCAAAACGGCAGATTATGGACTTCCAGAGGAAGGCTCTCACTCTAGCTTCAGTTATTTTGGCTAGAGCTTCGGCCTCCACCCATTTGGTGAAGTGGTCGATAGCAACTAGCAAAAATCTCCGTTGACCGGAGGCTGAAGGAAATGGTCCCAAAATGTCCATCCCCCATTGGGCGAAGGGCCATGGAGCAGAGATGGGATTCAAGTGAGAGGTGGGCTGCCGCTGGATGTTGGCATGACGTTGGCAGCTGTCGCATTTTCGTACCAATTCGGCCGCGTCTTCCCGCATGGTCAGCCAATAATAACCTTGATGGAGGGCCTTATATGCTAGGGCTCTGCCCCCCAGATGATTTTCGTATGCGCCCTCATGAATTTCGCGGAGGATGTAATCGGCCTCAGCGGGATCGATACACTTGAGGAGGGGATACGAGAAATGTTGGCCCTGATGACAACCCAAGAGGGGGGGGGGGGGTGAATTGGGTTCTTAAAAAAATTAGCCCTTTTTAAAATAGTTTGCTTGAGATTAATGAGGGCAAATGCAAAGTAACTATAAAGTGCAGTGAATAGAATAGAGATAGAGATAGAGTCAATAAAACACGGCAAACACAAAAGATTTTATAGTGGTTCAGTGTATCCAACACCTACGTCCACTCCCAAGATTCACTTGGGTCCACACTATAATCACCCTAGATTATAGCAGAGTTGTTTTACAAGCTCACAACTCAAACTTGTTGTTTTCCCGGGTGCACAACGAACCCAGCTGGTTTTCAAAGGCTCACCAGTACAAAAACCCTAACACAAGCTTTACCAAGCTTGTACCGAGGTAAGACTACCTCCACTAGTTCAATCCCCCAGATTGAACTAGATACAAACAAATGAAATATGTTTTTCAAATACAAAGCTCCTTAATGAGCAGATAATCAAATAATATAACAAGTTTAGAAAAGCCTGATTTGAAGATGGTTGGCTTTTGAGCTTTTCTTCTTTTCTTCTTCTCCTTGCTAGGTTGAATCAAGCCTCAGCTCCGATTCTTCACAGTTGAAGCAGTTGAGAAGAGTTGAAAAGCAAGAATCTGAACTTCTTTCTCCAAGTTGGGAAATCCACAAAAACTTGATTTGAATGCCTTGGATTCCTCTTGAGCTTTTTGGAGTGGAGTGGATTTGAGCTAGAAGGTTTTCCTCTTGAGATTCAGGCTCTCTCTTTTTCGGATTTTTGAAATGGGATTTGTCTATTTCCGATTTTTCTTTCTATTTTTCCGTTCTTCTTTTTGAACAATAGTCTTCCCATTTTATAGATTTCTTTCAAACTATTTTTGGAAGAAAACTATCCGTTGGAGTGTACCTTGCAGCAAAATATATCTGTTAGAAATAAGGTAAAATAGAAATATTACCGTTAGAGCTGATCTGGCAATTTGATTTTTCGTTCCAGGTGGGTTGGAGTCGACTCTAACTTTTCTAGAGTCGGCTCTAGCTCGAGGCATCTCAAAACGATATTTCTGGAGTCGTCTCTGACTTTTCTGGGGTCGACAAAAAACTTTTCCGGAGTCGACTCTAACTTACCCGGAGTCGACTCTAGGTTGGGGCCAGAAAAATCGAGGTTCTGCTTCTTCTGTGAGAGTCGACTCTAACAGTCTCGGAGTCGACTCTAACTTCCGTGCTAGTTCCGGAGTCGGCTCTGTGATTCTCGGAGGCGACTCTAATGTCTGCAATTCTTACCTAGACATTAGATTCAATCCAGAACACTATGTAACTTCTGATTTTGATCATTCAATCGATTATAATCTGAAAGACTAAATCAAAATCATTAGAGCCTCCAATAGTTATACTCAAATAGTTTTGTTAATCATCAAAATCATCAATTGGGTCAACAATCTCCCCCTTTTTGATGATAACAAAAACTTTGAGTATATGCATTCAAAAATTCATTCGAACTAAAGATTATAGTCATTTTGAAACTTAAACATTTTTGATTAAGGATTTGATGCCAATATTCAACGTAAACTTTAAAATTGTGCATGAGTTCAATATAATTCATCAATTATGAATATTTAATCTTAATGAGCAGAAAATTGCAATTGAGCTTTTGTTAAGCTCCCCCTGTATTGAATAGCTCCCCCTATATATAAGCATCGAATTTTAACTGATTAAAATTTCAAGTTATCTTGCATAAACAATTATTTCTCCCCCTTTCTTTCTTTCTTTATGCATATACAATCAATCTTTCATTAAAATTTTTAAGTCTTTCTTTCATATTCAATCTTTCTTTCATATTCAAATTCATATTCAACCATCATATTCAACCAGAATCAATCTTTCTTTCTTTGCATATTCAACCATCTCTCCCCCTTTTTTGTTATCAGCAATAAGGAGAGTTTTAGATAAAGAAAGTCAATAAAACATAGGGATTCAAGCAGTCAATATTTGAAAATGTGAAATTGCATTTCATAAGTAAGAAGTATTACATTAGTTGATTTATGTGCAATCCAAAATGAAATACATTAGATATTCAAAAACTTCCTAAGTACAAACTATCAAAATCAAGGTCAGATGTGTTTGAATACAATTTTCTTCAAATGACCTATGATTTCCATTACATCATCCTTTTGTGATTTCTTAAAGTTTTCAAGGCAAGCTTCGATTTGTGAGACTGCAAGGTCAATATCCTTCTTCAATTGACCCATTGCATGAACATAAGATCCTGACCCATCAGCAATACCTTCCATCCTTTCGAAGATTTTGTGAAGATCAGCCCCAAAGGATTCAACTGAATTGCTTAAGGTAAAGTAGATCATGTCCAGTCTCGAATTAAGTTCTTCCTTCAACTGATTAAGGTCTTCTTTTAATTGAGTAATTTCTTGAGATCTCTGGCTATCATACTCGGCAAGCAAAGCTCTCAGCTGACCAATTTGTTCATCAGAAAATCTCCCAAAAGTTGCTATAGACTGATGTGGAGGTGAGAGAATAGTGCTAGGTCCGGCCTCTGAAGGTCCAGCTGAAGAAGGTCCCGCAATAGATGGATCAGGGACAGATGGTCCCTCAGTGGATGGTCCCGGAATGTCTTCTACTCTGGTTTCTTCTGCTCTTTCTCTTTCTGCTCTTTCCTCTCTTCCTCCTTTCATCCAAATACCATTCAATTTCTTGAAGCCCATCCGATGAATAGTAGATATGCTATAGTAGTCAGTGTGTCTCAATTTTCTTAAAGGTTCATTCTCCATAATGAGCACACCTTGGCTTCTAAAGATTAAAGTCAAAATCATACCATATGGCAGTGTCAATCTCTTCTTTGTAGCTGTCTCTGCCATGTATCCAATCATCATGCCAGCTAAGTTGACTGGCCTTCCAGTAATTATGCAGTCCATTAACAGAACGTCTCGCTCCGAGACATACTCGAATCTACCAATTTTCGGAAACAAGATTCTTCCACATATATTATATAGTAATATGAGTTCTAGATTCAATTGATTTGCAAGGATTTCTTCAAACTCAGTTACATCTCTCCCTAGCATTCTTGTCAATGCTCCACTTCTATCCTCATGTTGATATTCCATTAAACCGATTGTGGGCATTTCCAATAAGTTTCCAAGAATCTCAGAGGTTATTGTCACTCTTGTTCCTCTTACTATACTTATTAATCCACCTTCTCCTCTGCTTAAACCGTTGTAAAACTCTCTAACTAAGGCTAGATAAGTGGGTATATCAAGTGAACAGATTTTTTCCCATCTCATTTCCTTCAAACTTCTTCCTATAGTGAATCCTTCCGACTCAAAGAAATCAAAATTCACCTTTCTTCCAGTGGTAATGGTCTTACCGGCTAAATGATCAACTTTGGGTGAAGATGGTGAAGGAGGGGAATCCTCTTGAGTGGCTGAAGAGGAGGAAGGCGAGGGTTGCCTCCGAACAGTGCGTCTCCTCGTTGGAACGGATGCTACACTGACGAATCCGCGCCTCTTAGGTGCCATTGAGAAGATTGGAAGATTAATCAAAGGTTTTGAGTAGATTGGGGAAGTTGGAAAGGCTTTGGAGCTTTTTGGTTAGGTTTTGGAGATGAATGGAATGATTGGGGGTCGACTCCGCCTTTTTATTTTTGACCTAGCTCGACTTAGAGTCGACTCCCGAAAATTGGGTATCGGCTCCGAACCAGAAAATCTATCAGCGCTCGAATTAGAGTCGGCTCCACAAAAGCTAGAGTCAGCTCTAATCGCTTAGACAGAACATCAAAAATTCAGGTGTCGACTCCACAAACTGTCAGAGTCGACTCTAACAGTTTCAGAGATAAAAAATTAAGTTTCAAGGATTTGAAACTATTCAAATTAATCATCAAATTATAGATTAATGTTCCTTAGCAATTGGGGAAATAATGAATCAAGATCTAGATAGATTTCCTTATTGAAATATTAAGATTTTTCAAGAAAATGATGAAATCTAGATAGATGTCCTTAAGAGTTTCAGAAAACTATTCCAAAGGATCACAAACTCCTAATTCTCCTCTAAGATAACAAAATCTCTCTTCACTTAAGGGTTTTTTAATATATCTGCTAGTTGTTCTTCAGTATTCACATAATCAAGACAAATTTCATTATTGGCTACATGTTCTCTTATAAAGTGATATCTTATTTCAATATGCTTTGTTCTTGAATGTTGAATTGGATTTTTAGTTAGATTTATTGCACTTGTATTATCACATCTTATAGGTGTCTTATCAAGTGTGATACCATAGTCTTCAAGTTGTCTCTTAATCCATAGGATTTGAGCACAGCAACTTCCAGCTGCAACATATTCTGCTTCCGTAGATAATGCAACCGAATTTTGCTTTTTGCTAAACCATGAGATTAAGTTACTTCCTAAAAATTGGCATGCACCACTTGTGCTTTTTCTATCTAACTTGCATCCAGCATAATCAGAATCAGAATAAGCAATCAGATTTAATGTTGAGTCTCTAGAATACCATAAACCTACATTTTTTGTTCCACTTAAGTATCTTAGTATTCTTTTAACAGCAATTAAATGTGATTCTTTAGGTTCAGACTGAAATCTAGCACATAAGCAAACAGCAAACATTATGTCTGGTCTACTTGCAGTTAAATAAAGTAGGGATCCGATTATACCTCGATAATATTTTTGATCAACCTTCTTACCTTCTTCATCTTTGTCCAGCTTGCATGAAGGACTCATTGGTGTTCCGAGGGGTTTTATTGATTCCATACCAAACTTCTTTAGAATTTCTCTTGTGTACTTTGTTTGGTTGATAAAGATACCCTCTTTGCTTTGTTTGATTTGGAGTCCAAGGAAGAAATTGAGTTCTCCCATCATGCTCATTCAAATTCTCCCTGCATTAACTTAGCAAACTCTTGACATAGAAGATCGTTAGTAGCACCAAATACAATGTCATCAACATAAATTTGACTACAAGTAAATCTTTATCTTTTCTTTTCAAAAACAATGTTTTATCAACATTTCCTCTTGTAAAATCATTTTCAATCAAAAATTTACTTAGTCTATCATACCAAGCTCTAGGTGCTTGTTTCAAACCATATAATGCCTTGTGCAATTTAAAAACGTGATTTGAAAATTCGTGATCTTCAAAACCTGGTGGTTGTTCTACATAAACTTCTTCATTTATTAATCCATTTAAAAATGCACTTTTGACATCCATTTGAAATAAATTAATGTTCATGTGACATGCAAATGCAAGTAATAGCCTAATGGCTTCTAATCTAGCTACAGGTGCAAAGGTTTCATCAAAATCAATACCTTCTTCTTGATTATATCCTTTTGCAACTAATCTAGCTTTGTTTCTAATTACTATGCCATTTTCATCTAGTTTATTTCTAAAAACCCATTTTGATCCTATAACAGAATGATCTTTAGGTCTTTCCACTAATGTCCATACATTATTTCTAGTGAATTGGTTTAATTCTTCTTGCATAGCTACATCCAATTATTATCTTTTTCAGCTTCTTCAATGTTTTAGGTTCAATTTGAGAGACAAATGCAAGGTGATTACTAATATTTCTCATAGATGATCTAGTTCTTATTCCTTGAGATGGATCACCTATAATCAATTCCTTGGGATGACTATAAGCGTATCTCCAATCTCTTGGTAGATCTATATCATTATGATTAGTATTAATATCATCAGCATTAGGCGAATCATTATCTTTAGCTTCTTGTTCATGATCTGAAGATACATTCAATATTAAGTTTTTCAAGATTGTTTTCAAGAATGTTTGTATCTTCCTCATCATCAATCCTTTTGGAACTTGATGCTAAAGATTCATCAAAAATTACATGAATAGATTCTTCAACAATTAAGGCTTCCTTTATTGAACACTCTATATGCTTTACTAGTTGTTGAATAACCTAAGAATATTCCTTCATCAGATTTTGCATCAAATTTACCTAAGTTGTTTTTACCATTATTATGAATAAAACATTTACAACCAAATGCATGAAAATATTTAATATTGGGTTTTCTATCATGCCATAATTCATAAGGTGTTTTCTTTAAAATAGGTCTTATTAAGGCTCTATTTAGGATGTAACATGCTGTGTTAATAGCTTCCGCCCAAAAGTATTTCGGGAGTTTACTTTCACATAGCATGGTACGGGCCATGTCTTCTAGAGTCCTATTTTTCCTTTCAACTACACCATTTTGTTGTGGGGTCCTAGGTGCAGAAAAATTATGATTAATACCATTTTCATTGCAAAAACTTTCAAATAAGTGATTTTCAAATTCAGTTCCATGATCACTTCTTAGAGACACTATGGTAGTGTTTTTCTCATTTGTTACTTTCTTGAAGAATTTCATGAATATCGAGAAAGTCTCATCTTTGTGAGCTAAAAACATTACCCAAGTGAATCTAGAGTAATCATCTACTATCACAAGACCATATTTCTTTCCTCCTAGACTTGTGGTTCTAGTTGGTCCAAAAAGGTCCATGTGAAGTAGCTCTAATGGCCTAGAAGTTGAAACAATATTTTTAGATTTAAAAGAACTTCTTGTTTGTTTTCCAAACTGACATGCATCATATTTTGTTATTTTCAAAATCTAATTTAGGTAGTCCTTTTACTAAATCCATTCTAATTAGTTTTGAAATAAGGTGTGTGCTTGCGTGACCTAATCTTCGATGCCACAACCAACCAATCTCATTCATATTAGCATTATTAGCAACTAAGCAATGATTATTAGTAGACAATTTGTCTAAATCAATCAAGTATACATTGCCATTTCTATTTCCAATAAAAACAATGCTATTATCAATGGGATTAGCTACAGTGCATAAAGAAGATTCAAATGATACTTTAAAACCTTTGTCACATAATTGACTTATACTAATTAAGTTATGCTTTAAACCATCAACATAAAGTACATTTTCAATAAATGTGGAGGGAGTTATTTGAATGTTACCAAACCCCAAGATTTGGCCTTTGCCATTGTCGCCAAATGTAACAACTCCTCCTTCTTTTCTTCAAGGGTGATGAATTCTTCTTTGTCACCCGTCATATGTCTTGAGCAGCCACTATCAAGATACCACTTTCTTTTGATCTCTTGGCCACAAGACATTCCTGCAATAAAATCAGACTTTATGTTTAGGTACCCAAGCTTTCTTGGGTCCTTCATGGTTAGTAGCAACAAATATTGTTCCTTTCGGAACCCATATTTTCTTCCCTTTACTATTTATTTTTATTATTTTCTTAACATTGCATTCAAAAACTTTGTGTCCTTTCTTGTTACAGTAATGACATGTAATATTATCAGGTTTTGTTCCTTTTTAAAAAAGTTTTTGACAAATTTTTGTTTTAAATTTGGCCTATATCCTAAACCAGCCTTATCATATATAGCTCTTTGATTACTTAACAATAAATTAAGTTTTTCTGAACTATAAGTGAATTTGTCAACAATACTTTTATTTTATCAACTTCCTCTTTAGTTTATCTTTTTCATTTGAGATTGATTCCTTTTCATTCATTAAAATTTTATTTTCAGATTTAAGTTTCTTAATTTTATTGTTAAGATTTTCTTTTTCATGAATGAAGGCTAAGTTTTCATTTTTCAAAAACTTGTATTTCTTTTTCAAGATTTTAAAATCCCCAACAAGTTCATTAAAAGCATCAAAAAGTTCATCGAAAGCAAATTCATCGCAAGGGTTATCGGAACTTACCTCATCGTTGTCGTCCGCCATGAAACATACGTTTGCGACTTCCTTTTGTTCTTCTTCTTCGGAAGAAGATTCCTCGCTGTCACTCCATGTCGCCATATAAGCCTTCTTTTTCTTTTTGTAGGCTTTCTTCAACTTTGGACATTCATTTCTAAAGTGCCCCGGTTTATTACATTCATAGCAAGTCAAGGGGTCTTTTCTTTTTCTTTGTCCTTGTCCTTATTTTTATCCTTTTCTCCTTCCCACTTAGCTCCAAATTTTTCTTGTGGAAGGGTTTCTTTCTCCTCATAAATCTCTTAAATTTCTTGCTAAGAGAGCAGTCTCATCATCATCATCATCATCATCATTGCTGCTGCTCTCTTCATCTTTTGCAGCTTTGAGGGCAATCATTTTCTTTTTCTTTGAATCCTCCTCAACATGCTGCCTCATAGTCAGCTCATGGGTCATTAGAGATCCTAGAAGCTCCTCTAAGGGTAAAGTGTTGAGGTCCTTAGCTTCTTGGATTGCAGTCATTTTTGCTTCCCATGTTCTTGGTAAAGACCTAAGAATTTTTCGAACAAGTTCGGAGTTAGTATATGTCTTACCAAGACTTTTCAAACCATTTACAATATCTGTGAATCTAGTGTACATGCATGCAATGGTTTCAGATTGTTCCATATTAAATAACTCATATTTGTGAACAAGAATATTTATTTTGGATTCTTTCACTTGGTTGGTACCCTCATGGGTAACCTCTAATCTATCCCAAATCTCCTTTGCGGAATTACAAGTGGAGATTCTATTAAATTCATTAGCGTCTAATGAGCAATATAGTATATTCATGGCTTTAGCGTTAAGCTGTGCCATTTCCTATCATTATCATTCCTAGTCCCTTTCGGCTTAGGAACAATAGTGCCATCAATAACGTGTGTGGGTGTACTAGGTCCATTAATATAACACCCCAAAGCTCATATCAGAAGCTTGAATGAATATCCTCATTCTAGCTTTCCAATAAGAATAATTTGAGCCATTAAAAAGTGGAGGTCTATTCGTAGAATGACCTTCAGCAAAAGAACCAACTTGTGTTGCCATTTGAACTTTAGCTCTTGATCGTGTGATCAAAATCTAATGAGCACTAGCTCTGATACCAATTGTTGGCCCAGATGACAACCCAAGAGGGGGGGGTGAATTGGGTTCTTAAAAAATTAGCCCTTTTTAAAATAGTTTGCTTGAGATTAATGAGGGCAAATGCAAAGTAACTATAAAGTGCAGTGAATAGAATAGAGATAGAGATAGAGTCAATAGAACACGGCAAACACAAAAGATTTTATAGTGGTTCGGTGTATCCAACACCTACGTCCACTCCCAAGATTCACTTGGGTCCACACTATAATCACCCTAGATTACAGCAGAGTTGTTTTACAAGCTCACAACTCAAACTTGTTATTTTTCCGGGCGCACAACGAACCCAGCTGGTTTTCAAAGGGCTCACCAGCAAAAACCCTAACACAAGCTTTACCAAGCTTGTACCGAGGTAAGACTACCTCCACTAGTTCAATCCCCCAGATTGAACTAGATACAAACAAATGAAATATGTTTTTCAAATACAAAGCTCCTTAATGAGCAGATAATCAAATAAATAACAAGTTTAGAAAAGCATGATTTGAAGATGGTTGGCTTTTAAGCTTTTCTTCTTTTCTTCTTCTCCTTGCTAGGTTGAATCAAGCCTCAGCTCCGATTCTTCACAGTTGAAGCAGTTGAGAAGAGTTGAAAAGCAAGAATCTGAACTTCTTTCTCCAAGTTGGGAAATCCACAAAAACTTGATTTGAATGCCTTGGATTCCTCTTGAGCTTTTTGGAGTGGAGTGGATTTGAGCTAGAAGGTTTTCCTCTTGAGATTCAGGCTCTCTCTTTTTTGGATTTTTGAAATGGGATTTGTCTATTTCCGATTTTCTTTCTATTTTTCCGTTCTTCTTTTTGAACAATAGTCTTCCCATTTTATAGATTTCTTTCAAACCATTTTTGGAAGAAAACTATCCGTTGGAGTGTACCTTGCAGCAAAATATATCCGTTAGAAATAAGGTAAAATAGAAATATTACCGTTAGAGCTGATCTGGCAATTTGATTTTTCATTCCAGGTGGGTTGGAGTCGACTCTAACTTTTCTGGAGTCGGCTCTAGCTCGAGGCATCTCAAAACGATATTTCTGGAGTCATCTCTGACTTTTCTGGGGTCGACAAGAAACTTTTCGGAGTCGACTCTAACTTACCCGGAGTCGACTCTAGGTTGGGGCCAGAAAAATCGAGGTTCTGCTTCTTCTGTGAGAGTCGACTCTAACAGTCTCGGAGTCGACTCTAACTTCCGTGCCAGTTCCGGAGTCGGCTCTGTGATTCTCGGAGTCGACTCTAATGTCTGCAATTCTTACCTAGACATTAGATTCGATCCAGAACACTATGTAACTTCTGATTTTGATCATTCAATCGATTTATAATCTGAAACACTAAATCAAAATCATTAGAGCCTCCAATAGTTATACTCAAATAGTTTTGTTAATCATCAAAATCATCAATTGGGTCAACAAGAAAGACCTCCGATACAGGCGTCCATCCATTATCAGGAACTTGGAGGCTCGCCATTTGAGGAGTTTGGCCTCGGAAGGGTCCTTGGGAAGGACACCATCAGTGAGATATTGAACATAGGCGTCCATCCAAGAAGGCTTCTGTTCAAGGGGCAGGGCCTCCTCCACCGCCTCGATGCTTGGGACTAGCAAATGCTCTACGTAAGTCCTCCCCAAAGTTTCATCGGCCGAGGTGGCCAGGCGGGACAACGCGTCGGCCCGAGCATTCTCTTCCCGGGGAACATAGCTGACACTGAAATGGGTGAAGGGGAGGGACTCCGACTGGACCTTGTCCAAGTATCGGGACATGATAGGATCCCGAGCTTCATACTCCCCGTGATTTGTCCCGAGATGAGTTGGGAGTCGGTATATGCTCTGAGACGCTCCACTTTAAGTTCACGGGCGAGCCTCATCCCTGCCAACAAGGCTTCGTACTCGGCCTGATTGTTCGTGGCGGGAAAGAGGAAGCGAAGGGCATACTCAATCGTTACACTGTCGGGACCGGCGAGAATGATCCCGGCACCGCTCCCTTGAGAGTTTGATGCCCCGTCCACGTGAAGGATCCAATCCTTCCTCGCATCCGCGGTCGGCGCCTCCGGGGGTTTCGTCGGAGTTTCCCTGTTTGCTCATCGGTCCAGGTGCACTCAACCAGGAAATCCGCCAAGACTTGGGATTTCATGCTCGACCTTGGTTCGAAGGTCAGGTCGAATTCTCCCAACTTGAGCGCCCATTTTGCGAGCCGACCGGAGGTATCAGGGCGGGATAAGATTGTCCTCAGGGCTGATCCGTCAGCACTATGATTGAGTGGGCTTGGAAATAAGGCCTGAGACGTTGAGCGACACTATTAGAGCGAAAATAATTTTTTCGTTTTGGTGTACCTGGTCTCGCGTCATGGAGCACTTTGCTGGTGTATATACCGGCTTCTGCGATCCTTCAGTGTCTATCCGGACGAGGACCGAACTGACAGCCTCCTGAGAAGCGGCCAGGTACAAAAAGAGGTTTCTCCCTCCATCGGTTTCGACAGTAGCGGCGGAGTCGATAGGAAATTCTTCAACTCTTCAAAGGCCTTTTGGCAATCATCCGTCCATTCGAAGGTGTTGACTTTTCGCAAGGCTTTGAAGAAGGGGAGGCTACGCTCAGCCGATCTAGATAGGAAGCGGCTCAGAGCTGCTAGTCTTCCGGTCAGGCGCTGGATTTCTTTTTATTCACCGGCGGCCTCATATCTAGGATAGCTTGGATCTTGTCCGGGTTCGCCTCTATTCCTCGCTGTGTCACCATGAATCCTAGGAATTTTCCTGCGGCGACTCCGAAAACACATTTCCGGGGATTCAGCCTCATCTGAAACCGACGAAGGTTGCTGAAGGTCTCCATTAGATCAGATAGGTGGTCGCCAGCTCGGATGCTTTTGGTCAGCATGTCGTCTACATATACTTCCATGTTGCGCCCGATTTGACCCTCGAAGACCTTGTTCATCAATCTTTGGTATGTAGCCCCGGCATTTTTCAACCCGAAGGGCATGACTTTATAGCAGTAGATCCCTTTTCGGTCACGAAGGAGGTGGCTTCTTCGTCTGAAGGCTCCATTCTGATCTGGTTGTATCCGAGAATGCATCCATGAAGCTGAGAGTCTCGTGACCGGATGTGGCATCCACTAACTGATCGATCCTGGGAAGCGGGAAGCTGTCCTTGGGGCAGGCTTTGTTGAGATCAGTGAAGTCGACACACATCCTCCAGCTCCATTGGCTTTTCGTACCATCACTACGTTGGCCAGCCAATCGGGATAATAGACCTCCCGAATGTGGCCGGCGGCGATCAGTTTACGGACCTCCTCGTCAACGGCTTTCTGGCGCTCGGGGGCGAAGCTTCTCTTCTTTTGCGGACCGCCCTACAATTAGATTTGATGTTGAGTTTATGAGTAATTACCTCGGATGGTATACCTGGCATGTCGGTCGGCGCCATGCAAAAATATCGCGTTGGCTCGGAGGAAATCGAGGAGCCGACTCCTTTCCTCCTCAGGGAGAGAGGCCCCGATCTGGATGGTTCTCGTTGGGTCTTCTCCTAAGGGAAAAGTCAACAGATGTCCCGCTGGTTCCCCCTCTTCTCGGCCTCTCTCGGGTCCGCCAACTCAGAAGTCGGCGAGGGAAGCGCGGACTGAAGGCTAGGGGTCGTGTGGTAGCAGAGGGACATCGGGCTCTTTTCGCCCCGCATTTCCCCGATCCCGTGACTAGTGGGGAACCTGACCAGCAACCTCTTTGTCGAGATAATGGCATCCAGCAGATTTAAACCTGGCCGGCCGAGAATAGCGTTATATGCGAGAGGAACTCTCACCACCAGGAACTTTATGAAGATCGTGCTCTGGTAAGGTGAAGTTCCAGCCGTGACGGGGAGAGCAATTTCTCCCTCAACTCTCACCGCATCTCCGGTGAAGCCAACGAGGGGCGTCGTCACTGGCCGAAGAGAATCCAAAAGCAAGTTCATACAAACAAATGCATCATACGTCAGAATATCAGCCGAGCTTCCACTATCAACTAATATTCGCTTTACAGGGTGCTTAGCAATTGTCATGGATACAACGACACTTTCATCATTCGGGTTATCTACCCCCTCTAAATCCCTTTCAGAGAAAGGGATTACAATGTTATCTCGCTCACCCCCCCGATGTCTTTTTGAGGTGCCCCCGCTCCCCTAGAAATCATCGCCACAGTCTTCCCAGTCGGGGTGTTGTCAACATTGGCTTGCTGGGTAGGTGGTGCCGAAGGGCCTGGCGCCGCTGGATTTCCTCTCCGGACGAACTGACCGAGGTGCCCTTGCTGGATGAGCTCCTCTATGGCCTTCTTCAGCTGTCGGCAGTCTTCTGTGTCGTGGCCGTGATCTCGATGGAAACGATAATACAGGCTCTTGTTGCGAGGAACTCCAGGCTTCAGGGGCGCGGGGCTTGAGATAGGGCTCACCCTCGATTTCCATAAGAATGTTGGAGATCGGGGCTAACAGAGGGGTGTAACGCTCACCGACAGGGGCGAAAGTCCGTGGCCGACTGTCCGTCCGGTGAGGTGGTTCGGGCTTCTTGGCGTGATGCCCTCCGGACTCTGATCGAACTTGCTTTTTGCTGGGGCCTTCTTCAGTTTCCCGCCGAGAGGAGTCGGCCTCATCAGCGCGGATGTATTTCTGAGCTCGACTCAGCAACTCAGCGTACGAGCTCGGGGGCTTCTTGTCTAACGAATACGCAAAGCGGGAAGGGCGGAGCCCACGCTTCAAGGCCAAGGTGGCCACCGAATCGTCAAGATGGTAAACCTCCATCGCCGCCTCCTTGAAGCGGGCGACGAAGTCCCGAAGAGTCTCCCCACTCTTCTGTCGGATGGCAAAGAGACTGTCTGCCACCCGAGGGATCCGTCGGCTTGCGTCGAAATGAGCAAGAAAAGCTTTCTCCAGCTGTCTAAACGAACTGATACTATGAGGGGGTAGACGGGAATACCAAGCCCTCGCTGCCTTTCGTAGGGTGGCTGGGAAAGCAATGCATAGAAGAGCGTCTGATGCTCCCTGGACCTGCATGTGCACCTTATAGCTTTCCAAGTGATCTAGGGGATCAGTAGTGCCATCATAAGGATCCAGCTGTGGAAGGCGAAATCGGGAAGGGATGGTTCTTCCATGATCCGCCTTGTCAGTGGGGGGCGACTGTCATATTTCGCCTTCGACCGATCGGTTAGTCATTGGTCGAGCTCCTCTAAATGCCGGTAGCGCTCCTTCCGTCGCCTTTCTGCGCGGAGGTGGATCCTCTCGCCTGTGGACTCCTCTCCTGACGAGGTGGATAGGGAACGGGAGGAACGGGCGGTGTCGGTGGGCCCTACCCTTCCCCGGGACCTTGCCCCGGGATCGCCGGGGAGAGGGACTGCCAGGAGATCTCCCTCTGGTGGGAACGTCCCGACGGCGGTGAGCCTTCCGTCGGGATTGTCCTCCATGGGTGGATTGTTGGCTGGGCTGCGCCGCCACTTCTTCCAAGGAGTGGGGTGCGGCAGAGGTTGAGCGGACACCGACTGTTGTTGAAGTTCCCGAATCACCGCCGCAAGGGACCGCACCTCCTGAGCGAGGGCGGTGACCCTATCACCTTGGCATGGTGGTGAGGGATGAATTAGCGGGAGGGTCTCCGGCTGCTCGGCCCTCGCTGGCTGCCCCCCAGCCAGGCTGGTGGAAGCCTCTTGAGCATGGGTCCACCATCTCTTCTTCGGGTAAGGAGGAAATAAGAGCTTGGTCACTTTCTCCCCTACACGCCTTGCTACTCATGCTCTTCTCCCCCCTTCCTGGCGCGCCAATCTGTTGCTGCCAGTTCACTTTTGAGGAGCGTCAGGTGACGGAAATGCTTTGTTGGCCTTTAAAGGGATGACAGGGGTCGCCTTCTTTAGTCGAAACCTGCAAGAAAAGTCCCGGACCGATGGTTCCGGCAGGGACCCTCCGACGCTCAAGTCAGTGATCTGGAGAACAGGAATGAATAACGTTGTTATGATTGGGTAGAGCTTGAGGCCCCTACCTCAAGGGATGGAGGCCTTTTATACCTGTTCGAGAATCCCACTTACTCTTCGTCCGTCGTGGCCCAGCCTCCTTCAGACGGTTATTAGTTTCTAGTCTTCAACGTGCTACAAAGTATGGGTCATGGGACTGATCGTGGGGCCACGTCCGTCGTTAGTGGCGCCAGGGGGGAGCACGTCCACCGTGCGCGTAGCCGGGCGTGCTCGTGGTGACATGGTCCGCCATTCTCGATGGAAGTGGACCACGTAGCTTGAACGTTGGTGATTGTTGCCGGGGGCCGACGCCGAGACCGACGCCGGGGCTGACACCGAAGCCGACGCCGAGACCAATGCTGGGGCTGACACCGAAGCCGCCGCCGACACCATAACCAATGCTTAGACTGGCTGCGGCCGACGAGGAGGCCGAGGTGGGCCATGGACGACACGGATGTTGAGATGGGCCGTGGCCGACGCCGAGGTCGGGATGGGCCGTGGTTGACATAGATGTCGAGATGAGGCATGGCCGATGCCGAGGTCGGGATGGGCCCTGGCCAACACAGATGTCGAGATGGGCCATGGCTGACGCCGAGGTCGGGATGGGCCCTGATCGACACGGATGTCGAGATGAGCTGTGGCTGATGTCGAGGTCGGGATGGGCCGTGGTCGACACGAATATCGAGATGGGTCATGGCCGACGCCGAGGTCGGGATGGGTCCTGGTCGACACGGATGTCGAGATTGGGCCGTGACTGATGCCGAGGTCGGGATGGGCCGTGGCCGACACGGATGTCGAGATGGGCCATTACCGACGCCGAGGTCGGGATGGGCCGTGGCCGACACGGATGTTGAGATGGGCCATGGCCGATGCCGAGGTCGGGATGGGCCGTGGCCGACACGGATGTCGAGATGGGCCGTGGCCGACGCCGACACCGTGACCAAGGCTTAGACTGACTGCGGCCGACGAGGAGGTCGGGGTGGGCCGTGGCCGATGCGGAGGTCGAGACGGGCCGCAACCGATACGGAAGTCGGGGTAAGCCATGTCAAGCCCAATTGCCAAGGAATTGGCTCGCGTGTTCTTTGATCCGATTGGCCATATCAGTAAGGATAGAGATAGAGATATATCTGGATAAAAATAAATAAAAATATAATTATTTATAATTTAAATAATCTAGAGTGAGAAAGCAGATTCATTCAGTCGATTTCATTTAGTCGAGAAAATTAAGGCTTAGATGAATTAAGTATTATAATATAATGTAAAAAATATAATAATTATTATAATATTAGATACATTCTATTTGAAGGGAGTACCAATCCAGTTATAAGTTTCACAGCGAATTCCCGCCTGCAGTCATAGTTACGAAGTATTCCGGCATGGTCCATGGACATGAGAACACGAAATGGTGTCCACTTGTAAATTGTTTTGGAATGCAAAAATTCTGCCTGACGCCACGAGTTGGACTCCCTTTTCTTTTTTCCCCTCTTTTGTGTAAGAAAGAGTTGGATCCAAGTTGTCATTGAGCTGTTGATTAGCAAAAGGATCAGTCGCCGTCCGCCTTGCTCAATGCTGACCAAAACAAACATCGCGGGCACATGGCACGGTCTGTTCCCATGAGCAACTTCTAAGAAAACTAAGGAAGCTAAGTGCGCCAGTCGATTTAGGTTAAATTTAAGTCATATCCTAAAACTCTGAATAAATCTAAGAAATATGCCGGATTCATCGATATGTTTTTTAGATTTTATTATTTTTTTCTCAAAATATTTATAGATTCGTTTTCTTTCTTTTTCTCGTAATTTTTTTTTTATGGTTGCTATCTTTCTCCAACCAACATATTTTTAAATATTAAAAATTAACAAAATACCATTCAAATTTTTGGATAAAATCTATATTTTCAAAAATAATTTTTTCTTAAAACACTTCTAGATCTGATCTGGTGTACAGCACATCCGGAGCAAACCTCCTGCCATGAAATCGATGCTGGCAATTTCCTTCTCATCCCGTCGTGTCCCCTGTGCTCGTGCACGACCTACTTGAGGAAAATTCTATTTGGCTCGCAGTTTTTGCTGAGGAGCCCTTTCATTTTGCTTTTATTTTTTTTTACTCAGTAGCCCCCTTAAATTTAAAAATTTCTAATTCTGTTTGGTCCAGCAGGTCGAACGCTGGGCCGAACAGAAAAATTCTTCTGATCAGCCCTGTGTGGCCGAATAGAATTCCTTCTGTTTCGCCAATCAGGGCCGAGCATGTTGACTCAGTTTGGTCCTGTGTGGCCGAACAGGTTTGACCTATTTGGCCACACAAGGTCGAACAACTCATGAACCGGGAAAAAAAAATCAAAGACGGGATATAAACGAACCTTTGCGACCGTAGAACCTTTCCAAATTGCTAGTTGCTTGTCCATTGCTCGATTATAGGTTGAAATCACTTCAATCAAGCTTTAAAATGGAAGGAGGGGCCGGCGCGGGGAAGGAGGGTTTTTGAGCTTGGGGGGCTAGCAAACAGGGCTATTTTGATCTAAATATTTTAAGATAAATATACCATTTTTTTTAAAGTGACGGAGGGGCTCCACAGCAAATAATGCGGGCCAAATAGAATTTCCCCCTACTTGAGACCATTTGGCATCCGACTGTTCCCTCTACTCGCTCTCCTGTGACCATGTGACTGCCAGGGATCCATTTCAAATGACCATCTTTTTGATGGGTGCCTATAGAGGGATCATGGGAATCATTTCTATCAACCCTGTTCTTCTTCTGCCATTAGATTCTCGTAGATTTTAAAGCCAAAAAAAATAAATATTTGTTAATCATCATAAAAAAATAGCACCGAGATATGATACGATAATACTAAAAAAATAATACAAAAAATATCTCTATACTTTTACATCATATCTTATCCTTGTGTTGTTATATTATATTATCACTTTTTTTTTTTTGTATAGACGGATGATTACACCACTTTAGGATATATCAGAGTACAATAATTGAAAAGAATCGAAGGGCAAGGATCCCCTGTTTTTAACTCCAGATACCAGAATAAAAGACCATCCTGTCAGCAATCCAGTCAGCTACTGCATGACTTCACGGTAGACATGATGAATCTGAATGTTAGGAGCTTCAAAAATCATAGAGCGGATGTCGCACAGTAAGGAGATAGTCGGCATGTGGGAGCTGGGCTCCTGCCGGATCCAGCGAAAGACAATGATGGAATCGCCATCAATGATAAGACTGCGGGCACTCAGGATTCGAGCAGCATAGGAGATACCTGCCCATGCCGCATACAGTTTGGCCAGAGGCACCGTGACATCAAGTAAACCAAACCCCCCTGCCGCCAACATCATTCCATCCGCATCACGAATAACAAAAGCCGATCCAGCATATCTGCCACAGACACTCCCATCAAAGTTTATTTGACAAACCCTAGAGAGGTATTATATTATCACTTTGCTAATATATCATATTCTTATACTTATGTGGCATATTTTTATGGTAAAAACATATTTACTCTATCTCATATATATATATATATATATATATATATATATATGTATATATACATATGTATATATGTATATATATATGTATATATACATATATATGTATATATACATATGTATATATGTATATATACATATGTATATATATATGTATATATGTATATATATATGTATATACATATGTATATATGTATATATACATATGTATATATACATATGTATATATGTATATATACATATGTATATATACATATATATATGTATATATACATATGTATATATACATATGTATATGTATATATACATATGTATATATACATATGTATATATGTATATATGTATGTATGTATGTATGTATGTATGTATGTATATAATTTTTTTTATTTTTGAAATTCATGCAAATTTAATGGCAGAGAAATGATTAATGACAACTTAAATCAAACTAGAAATAATTCTTAACAGTGACAACCAGGAAACTAGCCGTGTAGATTGTTTGAAGTATTCTGGCGTTATCTCTGCATCTTGCTCCTCACTTTGAATATCGGCCCAGGTTGGTCAATGGTTGGGATCGATCAAATTCCTAGCCAGATATACGGCTTCCAAAGTCTAATATTTCAGCCACCACATGAGGCTCACCGAGATGAATCAACATGCATTAACCGTTGAAATTTTCTATGTTATTCCAGGGGAAATCGATCTAATTAGTCGAATTACAAGGCTGATCATGAAATTCCAACAACGCAAGCTTTTGAAATTTCCGCCAGTATAATAAAATTTTAGGCTTGACCATCATCCTGTGCATTCATATAATGTTTGGGAATTAGCAAATTTCAGCTGAAATATTGTCAGATATTAGTTTGTCTGCTAAAATCCCCCCTTTTTATTATTATTTTTTTTCGACTGTCAATTTGTCTGCTAAAATCTGATGTCCTATCAGATACTCAGTTCAGATTGCAAATGATCCGGTGATCCAACTCTTCAAATGATATATATTACTCTAAAATCAGTAAGTTCAAGCCTCCATAAATATTAGAGCATTAATTAAGAAACAGATAAAGTGCTCAGGTCTTTAAAGATTAATTTCAGATGCTAAATCCATTATTTATTCTTGTTAAAATATGCAGAATTATTAGCAAGCTAAGGGTAAACTCATTAGTTTGAAAGAAAAGAGTAGGCGAGAATAATTAAAATTTAGAAGTGATTCAGAAGTTTTAGGATAAGTTTGATATGATTCCAACAATTTGATGACAACATGAAATCCTAAACTCAAGTTAATTTTGATCATATGCTAGTCTATGCAGAGAAACAGAAACAAAAACAAAAACAAACAAAAGCTGCAGCAGATATTATGAGTCTTGAAAATTAATGATAAATTACATCAACATTGATAACAAAAACGACAAGAAGAAGAAGAACAGAGCAAACAACACTGTTTATTTATGCGGTATGCCTGAATAATCCATGAAACTAATTAATGGTTGAGTAATAATCAATAACTTAATAATCGTCGCGAATTTTTAAGAAAATCACCGTTCTAAGTTTACCATGATCACGTACTGAGTCGTTGAATAATTTGGACATATATTGTGGGGGTATAAGAAGGAAGGCAAGATATTATTTCCACATGTAATCAAAAAAGAAAAAGAAAGAAAGAAAAAAAAAAAAGAGAGAAGAGAGAGTAGTAGAAGCAAGTGATGCAACAAAAACTACTGTTTAGTTTGGGGAAATCTTTGTCTCTCTCTCTTTGTACACCGAAGGAGGCCACAAAAAGAAAAAAGAAAACACTCTCTTTGTTCTTTCTTTCCTACACCACGTACCAGTACCATTGATTGCGCGAAGAGTTAAAAAGGTCTCTTGAGCCCTTTAAAATCCGCTGTTTCAATGCATTCCACCCTTTCCCTGCAGCCATTCAAAAGCCTCAACAGTTCGCTTGCCTTCTCCTTGGTTGTCCCACTGCAGCCCACCTGCAATAGAAGCAAGAGCTTCTGGAAAATGCCCACTTGCAGAGCCTCCACCAAGAATCCTTCGCCTGCTCTCTCCCCTCTTTCCTTGCTGTAATTATTGCAGAGCTTCCAGAGAGCCGAGACTGAGAACTCCGTTGCCAAGTCCGAGACCCGAAACATCTTCTTAACCAAAACGGGCGCTGTTAGAGAGTGGTCATAAGCCATCTCTCTGCCTCTCTTGTAACTCAGAACACCATCGAGGACACCCAAGGCCTTCTCGCACATGCTCTTCTCCGAGTCCACGAGGATCTCTAGAAGCAGAGGAATCAATCCCATCTCCGCAAATCTCTCTGCGGCCCTCTCATTAGAGGAAACCAAATAGAAGGTGGCCACCAATGAGGCCTTGGTAGTTTGCCGTGAAATGGGCTTCTCGACAAGCTTCACCAGTGCTTCGCTCAATCCATCGGTCTCTACAACAACGGCGCTGACTTGCTGCTCTGCGTACAGGGAAGCAACGAGCTCTTTTAGCACCAAAACGGCGTTATGCTTGCCTGCCAAATCCCCACACTTCAGAATAGAAACGATCGATTCTAGAGACTCGGGGGCTCCTATGTGCCGATGGGCTTCACTGTCGAGGGGAAATAAGTCGACCAGTGCCGATAGGATATCTTCCATGATCCCTGTCGTCGTTGAGTTTATGGTTGATCTCCTGGCCGCCAGTTCGCTAAAAGAGCTGGAGAGTGCGCAGCCCGAGCCGCATGAGACGATGCACTGCCGGTTCCGCTCGCTCTCCCTCCCCAAAGCTTTCATCTTTGCCACCAATTCACTGCACCGGCCGCCGGAGTTCCCCTGCCTGCTGGACGAAGCAATCTCCGACAGCAACTCGGACACCTGAATCGGGGTCACGGGGATCCGCGGCGTGGGAATCCTCTCGATGCCCAAGGAACGATGGGCGACGCACCAGTCCTGTATCATCCTTCGCAGGGAGTGGTTAGGGATGAGGTCTTCGCTCTTTAGCTCCTGGTTCGAGACCGGGCATGTCTGGTTCCCGAGCTCGAGCCATGTCTCGATGCTTTGGCGATCGTATGTGATCCCCGTCGACGCCGTCACCGGGTCTCTCATAAGCTCAAGCGATATCGGGCAGCGGAAATGGGTTGGGATGATGGAAAGCTCCTTGTTCGAATTCTCCATGGGATTTCTCTTGATCAACGGAACCTCCTTCGGGCCAGATCTCCAGGCCCTCCAAGCCGAGGCCATGGCAATGGTGGAGGAAGATGGATTCGGAGTCGGAGAATTTAGAGTTAGGAGAGAGAGGGAGGAGGAAGAGAAGGACAACCGCGGCATACGTCTATCTAGACTTCAAAGAAGAACGATGAGAACCGGACCTGTTTAAAATTGTGTTGAAGCCTTGATTGAAGGGTTCAACTTCAAAGGAGGCCAGGAGAGGGGCTTTGGTTTTGAATGTTGACCGTTGAATGTTTGATTTTCCCGCGGCAAGGAAAGGAAAGGAAACGGTATTAGGTCGGGCGTTTTAACTTTAAGAGGGAAGGAACAAAAACTTGGAACACGAGTTGGAACTTTGACTTGGTTGACCCACGCCAAGTCAGCCAGCCGGTGGACGGTCTGCTTCTTAAATTTAATTTCCCATCGGCCGGTCCCTTCCAAGTTCCATCCATCACCATGCATGCACTGATTTCCTTACGTCAAAAAAAATATAAATTTGAGTTTATCTAAATTTGAAATTGACCACTTGACCGCTGGTTCTGACACGTACGTAATATTATTGTATATGGTTTGGTTTTTCATGCATACACGGCAAAGAATTGACCAAATTAATGGTGGTGCTGCTTCAAATATATATATATATATATATATATATATATATATATATATTAATGTGAACATAATTATTTCGAAAGTGCTTCCTAGCTAGCTCCAACTTGTTTATGAAGCATTAGTTATAGATTTAAGCATGGTCATGCGCTGGCATGCAAAATTTTCCATGCAGCTGGATCGGTGTTCATCATTTGCGGCCATATGGATGATTTGAGGATGACTGAAGGTTTTGGCTCTATTGATTTCTCTGTCCCGATGGCGAAACTTTATGCGGCTTGGATGAGCATTTCTTTTGCTGTTCGGACTCTTCACGCTGCTAGAATCATCGTTGAGGATGATTCTATGACTGTTATATCTTGGATGAAGAATAAGTACAGTGGTATGGGCACTGCTAACCCGGTTCTCAGAGAGATTTGGTCCATGCTTCGGGAGGTCGCCTCTGTCCAAATCCGTCATATCTTTCGTGAAGCCAATTCGCGGCGGATTGGACGGCTTCCTTTGTTGCTCAGTACTCTGGACCCTGGGTCTGGAGTCCTGATTCTCATTGCCCTAGCTTGTTGCAGCAGATTTTATTGTCTGATGTTTCTGGACTGATTCGCACTAGACAAGTGTGATCCCTCGTTTGTAACAAAAAAAAAAAAAAATGAATAATTTAAAATTAGATATGTTAATTGATGTATAATTAATATGATTGAGTTGATAATTATTTTCAGTTTAAAGAACCACTGTGGAATTCCATTCTATCATCTTAAGAGAAAAAGTGCATCATTAAAAAATATTGTATTTAGTAATTTGGAGTGACATTTTGATATATAGCAGCCAAACATTGAATATTCTTGCGCGTGAGTGTATATATATATATATATATCAAGCATTAAAATATGAAGAGTACGTATACTACAAGTGTAATTAATTGATCAACTGACTAGCTTCAGCAAATGCTTAAGTAGTTTGTAAAAATTAAACCTGTTAATTAAGGGCACATAAAGAGAGATCCAAAAATATAAAAAAATTGGATGCTTTTAATTTAGAGAGCTAGAAAGGGATTGTGTGAAAAAGACTGGTGTGCATGGCTGCATGACTGGCGATCTGAAGCCATGTTGGCATCCCTCTACTGGCAACTGGGAATTCCATCGATTACAAATCCGTTTATTTGGTGAAGTGAAGAGAAATAAGTTTCTGAGGATAAATGATATGCAAAAGATGATGATCTATGTTGGGGGAGAAACTTTCTCAAGGGCCATGCTTAATACTGAAATTAAAATCAAAGAATTTGGATTCTCCCCAAGTTGCCAAACCAAATTCCATCGTCTCGTTTGACCATCACCATCAGCCATGCATTGCAAGATGACCTTTATAAATATATGTATGGCAACAGCATGGTGACATATATAGCATGGCTTTCGATCAATATCTCACCTATCGTCTAATCATACGTATACATGAGTAGTTGTACTGGCATAATCAAACCGCCAACTTGGTCAACAAACTTTTGAGAACATCCAACCTTATGAATCAAATTATGACTTTGTCTATTTTACTACATTTTGGACTAAAGAGCAATGTAGAAAAATTGTGAAAGTAAATATAACTTTAAGTATTTTACTCTTCATTTGGTGGAGAGAAACTTTTTCATCTTTACTTTTCAAGGTTTGATTAAAAAGTAAAAAAAATAGAAATAAAAACCCCATATTTTTTTTTCTCTTGCATAGAAAAACTTTTTCACGGAAAAGATCGCATTTTAACTTTTTTAGTCTCATTGAAAAACTTTTCTTTTAATTTTGTTTTATTTCTCTCTATTATATGTATATTATATAATTATAGCATATTATATTATATAAAATATCTTATATACTATCTATAAATAAATATTACTAATATCTAATATTATTATATTTATATATATTATAATAATAATATAATATATGATATTATCATATAATATCCTATGCAATCTTTATTGTAGAGATTATAGTTATATTAGTATTTTTTTATATACATTACCATAAATCAAGCATAAGAAAATATTTTAGGCCTATTTTTCATACAAATTTTTTATCAATGATATGTAATAAAATTTATTGTTCTTTCAAAATCCTTTTCAGAAGAATGGATCTAAAATTTTTTTTTTCCATCAAAACAAAAGTTAAACAAGCACTAAAAAAAAAAATAATAATAATAAAAACGGTTTCTTTCCAACATCTTCCACAAAGCTATAAGTGAATCCTTGAGTAGATTTTGATGACACCGGAGAGGAAAAAATTGATTGCTTTGACTTAAGACACGCTAAGATTGTGAATATCAGGTTTTGGATTTTGCATGAATTTGCTTGAGGTTTTAAATATGTTCATTCGATGGCATGCATGTATGATCATGGTATGGTCGGTTAGATGTTCAACCCCGCCTACATTTTTCTTCGTTGCATTTTTGGTTGTATCATCGGGCCATTGGGTCAAATACCATGAATCTCTCTGATAAAAGGTCAGAAACTACGATCGAATGAGATAAATTTAAACCATATTGCTGTATCCAAAAAAAAAAAAAAAAAAAACACTACTTAATTAATGTTGCTTGGAAGGCATTAATAATATTTCATCTTGCAAAAGGATTTCATTTTTCCTCTTCTTAATTTCAGTCCATCTCTGATGGGAATGGGAGGAAAAAAAATAAACATATTAAAGTCCATGACCCCCCCCCATCCTCTGTCCTTGAATTGGATTCCGCGTGATGACATCCCGTACTCATTACGGAGTATGGTTTATCAGCACTTATCCCGTGTAGACCGTCGACTTCCTCGCTGGATATTGTCCCAAGCGTAACGATTGGTATAGCATGGCCCACTTGGACGAGGGCATCGCATCGTGTTGCTCGGTTTGGGTCGAGACTCAATCCTCCTTGTTGACCAAATCTTGTGCATTTGGTCCAAGTCTAAGATATCCATCTGACCAATTCTACACCCTGGGTTGAGTCTGGGACAAGTCTCTCGATGGCAAGATTCATTCAGAGTCTTTTTTTTTTACGTGAGAAAAATTGAGCAGTTGAAGTCTCTGTCTGAACCCATTCACTGCACTCCCTCGCTGGGGGGCAAGATCGAGATTAACCTAGGTCTTAGTCTGTTTACCAGCCGAACTACTTGGCATTTTTAGCCCTAATTTAAGTAACAATGTGAATTATGTTTAGTAAAACTTGACCAATACAAGGAACATGATCATCAGGTGGGTGTAAATGAATGCGAAATTATGAACTTCTTTGTTTCCATGCATGACAATAATTAATCAAATAGAGAGGAAAAAGACGACTCCTCCGTCTGAACTCTCCGTCAGGAACTTCCTTCTGAGTTCTTCGTTAAATTATCTTAAAGCTTTTTTGCGATTTTTTCTCATAACCACATATATGTTCACTTGTTATATATATATATATATATAAATCTCCCTCACTGACGATCGTTACACTAAATTATTACAGTTGCACATTATAAATTTCGACGAAGATGATCACCGAGAGTTTCTTTTCTTCGACGTGGAACAGAGTTCGCGTGAATTAGGCTAGTCTAACTTCATGTAAAAAAGCAGTCAAAAAACTTAATGTAAAAAGGTTTATACCTCTAGCCTTGACCAACCAATGCAAAATATAATAAGCCTGAGAAATGAAGTGGTAGACATGTCAGAGAATTCCTGCAACCAAATTAAAAGACGGTTTGTTTGGAAATTTCTGGCTGGTTGATGAAAAGCCACAGGGTCGTGTGTCTCGGGGATTGGAAAAAGAATTTCCCAAATTTCATCTCCGCGGACCCAACGGAGGCCCACGTCGACCCACTCCAAGAAAAAAACCATCCTCCTCTGATGCATTAAATATACATTGATGCCATTCGATGCACATAACCAATAAGCTTTATCAAGCACTGCATATGCGAACGATCAATCCGTACAATTAATACATGCTTATTACATCGAAGAACGATGTAACAAATTTTTTTCGGCAAGCAAATATACACGTCCCAGATCTATATCTTTAAATATTTTAAGCATGTATTAAAAATAAATTGTTTTTTAGAAAAAAGAAAAGAGTCAAGGGATTCAAAGAGGCTCCAGGCTATGCCTTCAAAACATGGACCAGAATGAGATGGAGAAGCTGATTATCATAGATCTGGTCAAGATGCAATTAAATGAGACACCACATTAAGGTCCAACTTCTGCAACTACGACTTGGACACACCCATCCCCGAACCATTCTTGCATCATACTATTTCACAGCCCTCGAAGTCTAAACCATTCATTTGTTTGCGTTTTAAACACTCCGAGCATGAAAAAAAGGTCATGGCAAGCCAGTCTAGGGACATTCATGATGCTGGCAACGCCGGCCGGGTGATGCTCATGATGCCTCCTTACAACAGTGCCTCTTCAAGCATAAAAGAGGAAAAACAAAAATAGTAATGGTAAGCATGCTAACCTAGAACAATTCAACCGCACACGATTATGCCACGATTTTGTGATTTATTCACAAGCTCTTCATCCCTAATTCAATAAACTTTAATTGCAATCAAAGATGCTTCCATTTATTGCTCTTGCATGTGATGATGCATAATCACTGGTCCTGAACGTTGGGAACGGACTGATTCTCGAACCTTTGCTTCACCAGGTTGCCTGCAAAGAAGTCCCAGGATCAGAGAGGATTCTCCGGTGGGACCCTCCGACGCCCAAGTTAGCGATTGAGGTCACAACAGAAGAGAAGCTTGAATGAGCTCTTTTTAGATGAAAAAGATGTTCCCGGGGAGGAGGGATTCCTTTATGGGCCTTAGGATAGCGATTTTTTTGGGGTTATCGCGCATACCTGTTTATTGAGTGGACTCACCTTTTTATAGGGGTTGACCCTAGCATGATCACGTGAGATTCTGTGAAGAAGGAATGTCTGCGGAGTTCTTGGGAGTTGCGTGAATCTGCGCTGGTTGGTGGGTCCTCTCCCATCGGAAAGGAAAAAAACGACGGTTGGTGGGCTAAGTCCCATCAGTCAGTAGGGCTATTGGGTAGTTGGGTCCAGTCCCATCAGCAGCGTGGCCAGTGGGTAGTTGGATCTGGCATTGTCAGGCGGCGCGGGTCAGAGAGGTAGTGTCCCGAGCTACCAGGGCCGTGTTGGGGTAGATTTGGAGGAAACTGGGAAGTCTCGACTCTCCCGAGGGAGCCGAGGCTTACCTGGGTCGGCCAGGGGTGGCCGAGGCTAGCCTCGCCGACTAGGAGGCACCGGGGCGGGGCCGACCAGGAATGGTCGGGGCCGACCCGGCGGGCTTGGAGGCGCCGGGGCCGAGAGGGTCCGACCAGGAATGGTCGGGGCCGACTCGGCGGACTTGGAGACGCCGGGGCCAAGAAGGGCCGGCTAGGAATGGTCGGGGCCGACTCGGCGGGCTTGGAGATGCCGGGGCCGAGAAGGGCCGCCCAGGAATGGTCGGGACCAACTCGGCGGGCTTGGAGACGCCGGGGCCGAGAGGGGCCAGCCAGGAATGGTCGGGGCCGACTCGGCGGACTTGAAGACGCCGGGCCGAGAAGGGCCGGCCAGGAATGGTCGGGGCCGACTCGGCGGGCTTGAAGACGCCGGGGCCGAGAGGGGCCGACCAGGAATGGTCGGAGCCGACTCGGCGGACTTGGAGACACCGGGGCCGAGAAGGGTCGACCAGGAATGGTCGGGGCCGACTCGGCGGGCTTGGAGACGCCGGGGCCGAGAAGGGTCAGCCAGGAATGGTCGGGCCGACTCGGCGGGCCGAGAAGGGCCGGCCAGGAATGGTCGGGGCCGACTCGGCGGGCTTGGAGATGCCGAGGCCGAGAAGGGTCGGCCAGGAATGTTCGGGCTGACTCGGCGGGCTTGAAGATGCCGGGGTTGAGAGGGGCCGACCAGGAATGGTCGGGGCCAACTCGGCGGCTTGGAGACGCCGGGGCCGAGAAGGGCCGACTAGGAATGGTCGGAGCCGACTCGGCGGGCTTGGAGACGTCGGGGCTGAGAAGAGCCGGCCAGGAATGGTCGGGACCGACTCGGCAGGCTTGGAGACGCCGGGGCCGAGAGGGGCTGGCCAGGAATGGTCGGGGCCGACTCGGTGGACTTGGAGACGCCAGGGCCGAGAAGGGCCGGCCAGGAATGGTCGGGGCCGACTCAGCGGGGTTGGAGATGCCGGGGTGCACTGATGTTTTGGTTTTGTCGTAATTACCCTTGTGGCTACATTAGCCACATCAGATGCCCCCCGCCCCTGAGCGCTAAGGACCACGCGCCTGCAATCCTTTGGGCGAAAGGGGCGCGAAAATTCAAAAGAATGATTGCTTCCTTTAGTGCACTTTAAATGGGTTGATGAGCTGGCGCTTTGTTTCGAGGCAGTGTCGCTTCGAAGATCTCCCGTAATCATGCATTAGGTGGTGATGACGTTGGCGCCGGACTCTCCGGAGAAGGAGCTCATTGGGTGATGGAAAAAGGCAAGGACATCATTGCCGCTCTGTTTTCTATGGCCCACGATTGGCCGGGGATCACGTCTCCTGGAGCAGATCGAGGTGGCACGCCTCGGGCGCAGGCGAGATTTTCGGCTGGCAGCCTGTAACGTAATGGATGCGCGCCAGATGGCAGGATCCGGGCGACGTTAGCTGGAGACGGGGGCTATAAAAACCTTTCAAGGGCCTGTAGAAACTTTTATACTGCCATTGCTTTCTTCTACTTTCTTCTTCCCTGAGTTCTTCTACGACCTGAGTCTTTTCAACTCCCAGGTTAGTTTCATCCCTTTTTTTTACCTATGGACCACCGTGCCATTAGGGAGGGCAAGAGACCCATAGAAGAGTCTTCCCAATCTAGCAGTGAACACCAGGCCCCTGTAGCTAGTAGTCGAATGCCTCAGTCGGTGGGCGGCGTTGTCATCCGTGGTCAATCGGGGGCAACAGGACCTCCGACCACCTCCGGTCCTCCTATTAGGGCAGTCCCCTTGTCCTCTCGCCGTCCGGCGCTTCCTCCGGCGGTGAGTTCTGATCCAGCGGGTCCCATGGGGGTGGCTCGATGCTCTGCCTGAATGGCCTAAGATAGTGGTGATGATGGGATAGAGAGCCGGCCTCTTGCCGGTCAGCTCGTTGAGGGTGCCCCCCAGCGTTACTGGCGGAAGCTCCATGGGTCTTTGTCATCACCATATTTTTATCCACCATTGTTGTCGTAGAGGGAGTGAGAGCTTGTAGCTTAGTGTCGCAGAACTCTGCTTTCTCCCCCTTCCTGGCGCGCCAATCTGATGCTGCCAGATCACCCCCCTCAAACGTCCGCGAGCGTCCGGTCGCCTTCTCCAGCGAGCTGAGATCTTCCGGTTAGCTTCTCGCATCTGGGAGCCTACAAAAAGTCCCGAGGGCTGGAGTTTCCGGCGGGGACCCTCCGACGCTCAAGTCAGTACTCTGGGCAACAACGTGAGCTTGAGGAAGCTCGAAAGAGAAAGAGAGAGGCTCGGAGAAGAGCTCTCTGTGAGCAAAAATGAGCGTTTAAGAGTATTGTTGTGGTTATCAGTTCTTAGTAACCTGGTCGGGGGTCCCTCTTACCCATTTTATAGGTGCTTAGAGTTTGTCTGGCTTGAGTGGTTGAGGCCTCGTAATGATGACCTTGATGGGTGAAGTGTCAGAGCTGATGTCTATGAGGCATGGGGTTCTGCCACTTGTCAGAGCATTTAAGGTGATGGCAGGGCTTGCTCCCTTCTTTAGCATGTCAGGGCTGCAGGTTAAATCCCATCAAAGTGGGTGGCTGCAGCTGGTTGTTGGGTCAAGTTCCTTCAGAGTGGGTGGCCATTTGATTTGACCGATGCAGGGAAGAGAGATAAAAGGTGGTGGAGTCTCATCACCATCACGAGCCACACATCCATCTAAGATGGAAGAGTTGGGAGTTGAAGCCAGTTGTCCCTTGTAAAGTGTTGATTATAGAGTGCTTGCATGGCACTGTTCATGGCCAGGGCCGAGGTGGCCGAGCACGTGACCTTTATGAGGCCATAAATACCTTTGTGCGAGAGACATGATGTGGCTGTGGAAGCTGAGACAAGATGCCGAGGCGGGGCCAACTTGAATGAGAGGGCTGACTTGAGTGAGGCGGGGCCGATTTGGAAGAGGTCGACCTGAATGAGGCAGGGCTGACTTGAATGAGAGGAGGCCGACATGAATGAGATGGCCAACTTGAATAAGGCAGGGCCGACTTGAATGAGAGGTCCGACTTGAATGAGGCGGGGCCGACTTGGAAGAGGCGGGACGAGACGATGCCGAGGCAGGGCCGACTTGAATGAGAGGGCCGACTTAAATGAGGCGGGGCCGATTTGGAGGAGGCCGGAACGGGATGATGCCGAGGTCGGCCCGACTTAAATGAGAGGGTGACTTAAATGAGGCGGAGTCGATTTAGAAGAGGCCGGGACAAGGCCAACTTGGACTTCTCCCTTCCTTCACGTATGTGACGCTCCACTCCATGTTGGCTTACGTGGCAGCCATAAATGCCGGGGCCGAGATGGAGTGCCGAGGCGGGGCGACTTGGACTTCTCCCTCCCTTCGCATCCGTGATGCTCCATTCCATTAAATGCTGGCCTACGGGGCAGCCATAAATGCGGGGAGAGAATAAGGCAATAATGCCTTAGAGTGGTGGGATGCACGTGAGGCCATAAATGCTTTGGTGTAAAAGACATAATATGGCTGTGAGTGCCAGGGCGAAGCTGGTCGAGGGGAGTGCCGGGGCGAAGCTGGTCGAGTGAGAGTGCCGGGGCGAAGCTATCGAGCGGGGCTGAAGAGTGCCGGGGTGGGGCTGACTCGGACTTTTTCCTCTCCTTTGCTTACATGGCGCTCCATTCCAATAAATGCTGGCCAAGTCATTATGACTGTTTCTGCACCATTAAATGCTCAGCCAACATCATTCTCCACCATTAAATGCTCTAGCCTTTTGATTTGACTACTGGCCATTAATGACTGAAGGTGGCCTTTCGGAACCGCACGTGACGTGGCCCTTTTTCCTTTTTTATTCTCTTTCTTCATTATGACGAGATACTTGTTGCAGCTGAGAGCAATATCGCAGATGAAATATTTAATACCCATCATGCCCTTTGAAAAGAAAGCCAAGTAGAATAGTGAGGCCTCCTATGAATTAAGTGTCTAGGAAGGCCGCCGCGTCCGCTAGGAAAATCGTCTGGAAATTGCTGTCTTGAGAGGATGCCATCCAAAATTGTTGCCTTTATTACCCATGGGGTCAACTGGCCCCATCAAATGCCCCCCACACTCCTTGAGCTTGTGTGCCACGCATCAACTAAGCGAAAGGAGTGTAGAACTTTAAGAAAATTTGGAGGTAAATTAATTACCTTATGCCCGCCACCTAAAGCAGCGTACGCCAATTTCTGGGGGTATGCTCGTCATCAGTCGCTGAGGCAAAGATAAAGCCATTGAGACCGCAATAATACGGTTAGGCAGAGATAAAATTGCTGAAACAAAAATAGAGCCATGGAGGTTGCAATGATGCCGCTGAGGCTGAGATAAAATTGCCGAAGCAGAAATAGGCCATGGAGGCTGCAATGATGCCGCTGAGGCAGAGATAAAATTGCTGAAGCAGAAATAGAGCTGTGGAGGCTGCAATGATGCCGCTGAGGCAGAGATGACGCTGCTGAGGCAGAGATAAAGCTGTTGAGGCTGCAATAATGCCGCTGAGGCAGAGATAAAGTCGTTGAGGCTGCAATGATGCCGCTAAGGCAGAGATAAAGCTGATGAGGCTGAGATAAAATTGCCGAAGCAGAAATAGAGCCACGGGGCTAAAATAAAATTACCTCGAGTGTTTATGTGTTGGTTCGAGAGGTGACTCGAGCGGGTACGGGCTGTTAGGGACTTGAACCAACTCGGGGGTATATGCTAGACCGAGTGGTGTCCCGTTAGCTGTGATGCCGTCGAGCTCCTTCGAACCGCCTTGGGTGTTTGTGTGCTGGTCTGGGAGGTGACTCGAGCGGGTACGGGCTGTTAGGGACTTGAACCGACTCAGGGGCGTATGCTAGCCAGACCGAGTGGTGTCCTGTTAGCCGCGATGCCGTCGAGCTCCTTCGGAACTGCCTTGGGTGTTTGCGTGCTGGTCCAGGAGGTGACTCAAGCGGGTACAGGCTGTTAGGGTCTTAACCAACTCGGGGCACCGCCGTGCTGGGGCCGAGTGGTGTCCCATTAGCTGCGATGCCGACGAGCTCCTTTTGAACCGCTTCAGAGGTTTGTGTGCCGCCTAAAGGGTGACTCAACCAGGTACGAGACTGTTAGGGTCTTAATCGACTCGGGGCCACCACCGTGCCGGGGCGAGTGGTGTCCCGTTAGCCGCGATGCCGGCGAGCTCCTTTTGAACCACTTCAGGGGTTTGTGTGCCACCTGAAGGGTGAATCAACCGGGTACGGAGCTACTAGGGTCTTAACTGACTCGGGGGCACCGCCGTGCCGGGGCCGAGTGGTGTTCCGTTAGCCGCGATACCGACGAGCTCCTTTTGAACCGCTTCAGGGGTTTGTGTGCCGCCTGAAGGTGACTCAACCAGGTATGGGACTGTTAGGGTCTTAATCGACTTGGGGGCACCGCCGTGCCGGGGCCGAGTAGTGTCCCGTTAGCCACGATACCGGCGAGCTCCTTTTGAACTGCTTCAGGGGTTTGTGTGCTGCCTGAAGGGCGACTCGATCGGGTACGGAGCTGTTAGGGTCTTAACCGACTCGGGGGACCGCCGTGCTGGGGCCGAGTGGTGTCCCGTTAGCCGCGATGCCAGCGAGCTCCTTTTGAACCGCTTCAGGGGTTTGTGTGCCGCCTGAAGGGCAACTCGACGGGTACGGAGCTGCTAGGGTCTTAACCGACTCGGGGGCACCGCCATGCTGGGGCCGAGTGGTGTCCCATTAGCCGCGATGCCGGTGAGCTCCTTTTGAACTACTTCAGGGGTTTGTGTGCCGCCTGAAGGGCAACTCGACCGGGTATGGAGCTGCTAGGGTCTTAACCGACTCGGGGGCACCGCCGTGCCAGGGCCGAGTGGTGTGCCGTTAGCCGTGATGCCGGCGAGGTCCTTTTGAACCGCTTCAGGGGTTTGTGTGCTGCTTGAAAGGCGACTCGACCAGGTACAGAGCTGCTAGGCTCTTAACCGACTCGGGGGCACCACCGTGCTAGGCCAAGTGGTGTCCCATTAGCCGCGATGCCGGTGAGCTCCTTTTGAAATGCTTCAGGGGTTTGTGTGCCACCTGAAGGGCGACTCAACTGGGTATGGAGCTGCTAGGGTCTTAACTGACTCAGGGGCACCGCCGTGCCGGGGCCGAGTGGTGTCCCATTAGCCGTGATGCCGGTGAGCTCCTTTTGAACCACTTCAGGGGTTTGTGTGCCGCCTGAAGGGCGATCGACCGGGTACGGAGCTGCTAGGGTCTTAACCGACTCGGGGGCACCGCCGTGCCGGGGCCGAGTGGTGTCCTGTTAGCCGCGATGCCGATGAGCTCCTTTTGAGAGACTTGGTCCTTGGATGCAAGGGAGAGTAGGTTGTTGCATCAGAAGGGACCTCCTTTATTGCTTACGCCCTAGGGGAATACATCATTGATAATATTGGCAAAGGTTGTCCGCATTCTAGGTACATGGAATGGGTTGTCCGTCGAGCTCTTCTAGTTTGTATGCCCCCCGGTGGAGTATCTCAGCGACGCGATAAGGACCCTCCCAGTTGGGGGATAGTTTGCCCCCCTCTGTAGGCTTTGAAACCTCAGCTTTTCTCAAAACCAAGTCTCGCAGCGAAAAACCTTAAGACGAACTCGAGCATTGTAGTACCTGGCTACTCGCTGATGAAAAGTCGCCATGCGCAGCCTCGCCGATCATGCGCCTCGTCGATGACATCCAAATTAGCCCGAATTAGCGCGGAGTTGTTTTCCTCGCTGAAGGATTCCACGCGTGGACTAGGTAATCTGATCTCGAGAGGAATGACAGCTTTGGATCCGAAGGCAAGACTGAAGGGAGTCTCGCCCGTTGGGACTCTAGGGTCGTGTGATAGGCCCATATCACGCTGGGGAGCTCCTCCACCCATCGACCTTTAGACCCATCTAACCGGGTTCTGAGTCCTCTAAGGATGTTGCGGTTCATAACCTCACCCTCCCCATTGGTTTGGGGGTGGCAGATAGAGGTGAATCGGTGATGAATGCCTAGCTCGTCACAGAAGACTTTAAATGCTTCGTTGTTGAATTGGCGGCTGTTATCCGTGACGAGGGTGTGAGGCAGGCCAAAACGGCATATGATTGACTTCCAAAAGAAAGCTTTGACTTTGCTTTCAGTGATTTTGGCTAGTGCCTCGACCTCGACCCATTTGATGAAGTAGTCAATGGTGACTAGCAAGAACCTTCGTTGCCCAGAAGCTGGGGGGAATGGCCCGAGAATGTCCATTCCCCACTGAGCGAAAGGCCATGGGGCCAAGAGTGGGTTCAGCGGGGTAGACGGTTGATGTTGAATGTGTGTATGGCGCTGGCAACCATCGCATTTTTGAACTAATTTAGCCGCATCCTCCCTCATAGTGAGCCAGAAGTATCCCTGACAGAGGGCCTTTTGGGCTAAGGATCTGCCTCCCAGATGGTTTCCACAGATGCCCTCGTGGATTTCTACGAGGATGTAGTCAGCGTCGGCAGATCCCACACACTTGAGCAAGGATAGGAGAATGACCTTCTGTATAGACGCCCATCGAGGAGGATGAATTTGGAGGCTCTCCACTTGAGCAGCCTGGCTTCGTTACGGTCATCAGGTAGTGTGCCATCAGTGAGATAACGAACGTAGGCGTCCATCCATGTGGGCTCTTGGGTGAGCGGGAGGATTTCCTCGCTATCCTCTATACTGGGTCTTTCCAAATATTTAATGTAAGCATTGTTAGTAATAGTGCCCTAGGCCTATTGTATGGACATGGTATTTTGAATATTTATGAACATTTACTATTATCATAATTTGCATGTTTATTATATAATAATGTCCTTGAATAATATTATGAATTATTCTAAATGTCCCTAATCGGTTATTGTTGTGGGAATAAATAAATTAAGATTAGTATGAAATTTGATTGATATTCATGGGATGAATATGTGTATGAGATACAAATCAAATTTATATGTATTTGTTGAGAACAAATATTGGACAAGACCCGCCTTGAGATTAATACATGGATCAAAGTCATAAGTTAATCTCTAGTAGTTGTGTCATTAAATCCTTAGACCTGAGATTGCCATAGTTCTCAACATGAGGAATATTATGTTTTGACATAATCAAACGTTGTCTTTAACCGGATGATTATAAAGATTATGATTGAACATAATAAGAATCATGTAGTGAGATGAGTGATTAAGATGGAATTTGTCCCTCTTATTATAAGAGAGATATCTCTGGGCCCCTCGATGATTGAGACTGAGAATGCATGGCCATGCTCAAATGAATTGATGGAGATCAATATCATTTGTTTAGTCAGTCTAATTGGGTTTCGAGAAATTAAAGATAGAGCGATATAAGGTTGACTTTATCATGCCTTATATTCTATCAAGATATCATGTGACAAAAGGATTATGTTAATAGCTACTTTAAGGTTGTCTCGGAACATGAGCTTTTCATTTAACTTGGGTAGTCATAATGTCTTGCTAGAGGCCGCTTATGACTTGTAGGATCAAAATGTGATTTAGGCCTACTGCCAACGTTAATTGAACCTATAGGGTCGCACACTAAGAACGGACAATAATGGTTACGATTTGTTACTCTCTATATAATTTAAAATGATGAGATTATTTTAAATTACAAATAATAATTAGTTGTCATTTAGATTCAAGTTTAATTTTGAGAAAATTTAAATTCGTAATTTAAATTATGACAAGTAATTAAATTGTTACATTTTCTTATTGGATAAGGAAATAATCCATAAAGTTTTTTGGTTAAAATATATATTCCTTATTTGTAAGGAAAGGATTTAAATTGTTATTATTTAAAAGGAGTTTTAAATAAATATCAATTAAAATCTTAGTTAACCAAAATTCCTAACAGTATATATGTTCGATATATACGTTTTAGAGTCTGTGGGGCATTTGAAAGGTAACGTCGATTGGGGCATTTGAAAGGTCACGTCGATTGGGGCTTTTGAAGCGTCATATCTTTTGCCTTAAAGATGGAAAAATAGAGAGTTGAAAATGGTTCATTTTTGTGAAAAATGGAATGGTTGAACTAGCATTCAAAACCATTTTGGTGTCCGTTCGTGTGTGGATACTTGTAGAGGGTGATCGTCTTTCTGAAAGGCAGCACCTTTGAAGATCCGAGAAAACCCAACACAAGAACAGAAGGATTACATACTGAGGATAACAAAAGGTAATAACAAAAGGTAATATTTTGTTTATCCTTCTTTCGGTTTTTATGAAACGCATGTGATTCTTGGTGGGTTATAAATTTATTTTTTTCCGCTGCAATTTTATTCCAATTAGATTGGGATTTTTCATTCCGTAACCCAACAGTGGTATCAGAGCCTCTTGCATTTTCATAAAAATCGAAACTGCCATGTTTGATTGTATGTATGAGATGTATATGATCTTGGCATGGTTTGCGTTCTTGTATATATATATATGATTAGTGTTTGCACGAACGACATAGATAATAGGTTTTCTAAGGTGTTAATTGATGAATCTGTTTCCTGTAAGGATTCGTTAATATGATTAAAAATCCGAATGGGATATTGCAATTAAAGTGTTTAATATCTTGATATATGATTTCGGTGATGTCTTAATTAGATTAATACATGAACTGAATTCACATATCAATAAGGATTTATCAATTGCTGTTTATGGTGGTGCGGATGTAAGCCTTAAATTTATTGATGAGATCAATAAAATCAAATTTTAGGATGAAACTTTATTGTATCTCCAAATTTTAGGAACCGCAGTACTACCTAATCAGAGCGCCTTGTAAATTTAATTGGTTTTAAAAACACCTATTTTCTTTAATGCAATATGTATATGCTATATGATAACATGATATATTTTGCATGGTGTGTTGCTTTGCTTTGTATGGTGCATGGTATGGCCTTGTGACCAATATGATTGGCAGGTTTTTATTATTCTTTTACAAGGGTTGTAATTATCATATATATGGCCTGCGTGCTATTTTGTTTCATTATAATTTTTCTTTTACTTTTAGTAGTATTTGTTTATTTATTGTAATAAAGCAAGAAGACAAAGCAAACCATTTAAAATCCTGCAATCCAACCATGGTGATAGAGGAGCTAGGTGTCTATGCACATGATGATGGTCAAGTAGACATTATGGTGTTGCTCATTATTACCTAGGATTGACCATTGATCTTCATATTGGCTTATGAAGATCAATCTTGATAAGGTCATACTATGACATGTTTATTATATACATGTATGAGATGCTATGTATGATGTTTCATAAGTATGTGATGCTATGTATGATATCAATGAGTATGTGATACTAAATGCATGATGAGATCTGTTAATCTATCTAGATCCCTCACATAAAATCTTAAGTTGACATGCCATCCATATTTGAACACTTGTCAAGGCTTTTATCACCTTAATGTGGGTTCTACCAAAGTAGAAGTACATTGGGTTACATTAGTGAGGCAAGATGGGTAATGGTGCTACCCATATGTTTAAAAATGGTTTAACTTAATTAGGTTATCAAAACGGTTTTGGGCCTAATGGCATGAGATGGGATTTAAACATGCCGAGACATATGATGTCATAATCCCATAAATTTCTAAGAGTTGCATGAGTTGCAATTGGTAAGAGTTACCTACCTAAAAAACTTAATTTTAAGCGTCATGCCAAAGCTGACTTAAAGTTGAGTATAAATATGGATCTTAGCTCACTAAATTAATATGATTTTATCATTGAGGGTTGTTAATTTAGTGGGAGTTTTTCATAATCAAAATACTTAACGAACTTTGCATTTATTGTAGATGGCCAACAATGATAACAATTCTACTATGTCACTGCGATCAATCCTTGCGAAGGACAAACTTACTGGGACTAATTTCCTTGACTGGTTTTAAAATTTGAGAATTGTTCTCAAACAAGAAAGGAAGCTTTATGTCCTGGATCAACCTCACCCTGAAGAACCAGCCGATAATGCTTCTAGAGCTGAAAAGAATGCTTATGAGAAGCATCATAATGACTCTATTGATGTTGCATGCTTGATGCTAGCTACCATGAGTTCTGAACTTCAGAAAGATTTGGAAAACATGAAACTTATGATATGATTGTCAATCTAAAGGAAATGTTCCAGCAACAAGCAAGGCAAGAAAGGTATGATACTACCAAGGCATTGCACTCTTGTAAAATGGCTGAGGGTGCTTCAGTTAGCGCTCATGTGTTGAAAATGAAAGGCTATATTGAGCACCTTGATAGGCTTGGATTTCCAATGAGCCAAGAGTTGGCAACAGATTTGATCCTAAATTCACTTCCTGATAGTTATGATCAGTTTATCATGAACTATAACATGAATGAAATGGACAAATCAATTTCTGAGCTGCATACGATGCTTAAAACTGCTGAACAGAATATTAAGTCCAAGCCTGGCCATATTCTGATGGTTCAAAAGGGAAAGGGCCTTATGAAGAAAAGAAAAGGAAAGGGTAAGGGAAGGGCTGGAAAGTCCAATGCTCAACCCAAGCCCAATCCTAAACCCAAGGCTAAAGCCCCAAAGGAGGGTGTCTGTTTCTTTTGCAATGAACCTGGTCATTGGAAGAGAAACTGCAAGCTGTATTTGGAGGATCTAAAGAAGAAGAAGAAGACTGGTGAGACCGGTTCTTCAGGTATTTATGTTATAGAGATTAATTTCTCTCCTTCTAGTTCCTGGGTATTAGATACTGGATGTGGATCTCACATTTGCACAAATGTGCAGGGGCTCAAAAGGAGTAGACAACTGAAGAAGGGCGAAGTTGATCTTCGAGTAGGCAATGGAGCAAAAGTTGCTGCTTTAGCTGTAGGAAGTTATGAACTTTCTTTGCCCAGTGGGCTTTTGTTAGTTTTGAACAATTGCTATTATGTTCCTACAATGTGTAGGAATATTATTTCAGTTTCTTGTTTGGATAATGATGGTTTTTCTTTTATTATTGAGAATAATAATTGCTCCATTTATCATAAAGACATGTTCTATGCAAATGCCGAATTACTAGATGGTCTTTATGTTTTGAATCTTCAAAAATCCAACAATTCTTCTGTCTATAACATAACTACTAAGAAAGTTAAGTCCAATGACTTAAATTCAACCTATCTTTGGCATTGTCGCCTTGGCCATATAAATGAGAAACGCATATCAAAACTCCATCAAGATGGACTTTTGAACTCATTTGATTTTGAATCATATGATACATGTGAATCTTGTCTATTGGGTAAGATGACAAAGGATCCCTTTACTGGACACAGTGAAAGGGCCAATGAATTATTGGGCCTAATACATACAGATGTATGTGGACCATTAAGTTCAGAAGCCATAGGAGGTTACAAGTACTTCATTACATTTACTGATGACTTCAGTAGATATGGTTATGTCTACTTGATGAGACACAAATCTGAATCATTTGAAATGTTTAAATCTTTTCAATATGAAGTACAAAACCAACTTGGCAAGACAATCAAGGCACTTCGATCTGATCGAGGTGGAGAATATTTGAGCCAAGATTTTTATGACCATCTTAGAAGTTGTGGAATCATTCCACAGCTAACTCCTCCTGGAACACCGCAATGGAATGGTGTGTCTGAAAGAAGGAATCGAACCTTATTAGATATGGTTCGATCTATGATGAGTCTAACAGATCTTCCACTTACCTTTTGGGGTTATGCACTTGCCACAGCTGCGTTCACACTAAATCGAGTTCCAACCAAAGCGGTTGAAAAGACGCCATATGAGATGTGGAATGGTAAAAAGCCCAGTTTGTCTTTTCTTAAGATTTGGGGTTGTGAAGCTTATGTAAAACGTCAAGTTTCAAATAAGCTGGAACCCAAGTCTGATAAATGTTTTTTTGTGGGATATCCTAAAGAGACTAAAGGATACTACTTTTACAATCCCATTGAGAACAAAGTGTTTGTTGCTCGGAATGGTGTCTTTCTAGAAAGGGAATTTATTTCTAAAGGAACCAGTGGGAGCAAGGTACAAATCGAAGAGATTCGAGAACCACAAGATAACATTGAACCGCCTGTGGATGCTCAAAGTCAACAAACCACTGTTGACACACCACCTGTAGCACAAAAGTTACGTAGATCTGATAGGATACGTCATGAGCCCGAGAGATATGGATTTCTTGTGACTGATAATCATGATGTATTGTTAGTGGATCAAAATGAACCTACTACCTATCAAGAGGCTATGTTAGATCCAGACTCTGAGAAATGGTTAGAGGCCATGAAGTCTGAAATCCAATCCATGTATGATAATCAGGTATGGACCTTGATTGAGCCACCTGAAGGTACAAAGACTATTGGGTGCAAATGGGTTTTCAAAAAGAAAACTGACATGGATGGTAAAGTGCATACTTACAAAGCAAGGCTAGTTGCAAAAGGTTTCAAACAAACTCATGGTATAGACTATGATGAAACTTTTTCACCTGTAGCCATGCTTAAGTCTATTAGAATTCTTATTGCCATTGCTGCATATTATGACTATGAGATTTGGCAAATGGATGTTAAAACAGCGTTTCTTAATGGAAACTTACTTGAGGATGTGTACATGACACAACCTGAGGGTTTTGTACAACCTGAGAATTCTAGTAAAGTATGCAAGCTTCAAAGATCCATTTATGGTTTGAAGCAGGCTTCTCGGAGTTGGAATCTTCGTTTGATGAATCAGTCAAAGAGTTTGGATTTATCAAAAATGAAGATGAACCTTGTGTTTACAAGAAAGTTAGTGGGAGCGCCATTGTATTTCTGGTCCTATATGTTGATGACATTTTACTCATTGGGAATGATATCCCTACCTTGCAGAGTGTCAAGTCTTGGTTAGGGAAATGTTTCTCAATGAAAGACTTAGGTGAAGCTGCCTATATCCTAGGGATAAAGATCTATAGAGATAGATCTAAGAGGCTGATTGGTCTAAGTCAAAGTACTTACATAGACAAAGTACTGAAAAGGTTCAGTATGCAAGATTCCAAGAGAGGATACTTGCCTATGTCTCATGGTATTACACTTAGCAAATCTCAGTGTCCTAACACAAAAGATGAGCGAGAGCGCATGAGTAAGATTCCTTATGCTTCAGCAATAGGATCTATCATGTATGCTATGTTGTGCACTAGACCAGATGTCTCTTATGCTTTAAGCATAACGAGTAGATACCAGTCAGATCCCGGTGAGAGTCACTGGACGGCGGTCAAGAACATTCTTAAGTATCTGAGAAGATCTAAAGATATGTTCTTGGTGTATGGCGGATTGGAAGATGATCTAGTTGTAAGTGGTTACACAGATGCAAGCTTTCAATCTGACAAAGATGATTTCCGATCGCAGTCAGGATATGTGTTTTGTTTAAATGGTGGTGCTGTTAGCTGGAAGAGTTCGAAGCAAAGCACTGTTGCTGATTCTACAACTGAAGCTGAATACATAGCAGCATCTGATGCAGCAAAGGAAGCAGTTTGGATCAAGAAGTTCATTACTGACCTTGGAGTGGTTCCTAGCATCACAAATCCTGTTGATGTTTATTGTGACAATAATGGTGCTATCGCACAAGCAAAAGAACCTAGGTCACATCAGCGATCCAAACACATTCTTAGGCGTTATCATCTCATTCGAGAAATCATTGAGAGAGGTGACGTAAAAATATGCAGAGTTCCAACAGATGACAATGTTGCTGATCCATTGACTAAGCCTCTACCACAAGCAAAGCATGATCGTCATGCTAGGTTCATAGGTATTAGATACATTGATGAGTGGGCCTAGTGCAAGTGGGAGATTGTTAGTAATAGTGCCCTAGGCCTATTGTATGGACATGGTATTTTGAATATTTATGAACATTTACTATAATAATCCATAATATTATGAATTATTCTAAATGTCCCTAATCGGTTATTGTTGTGGGAATAACAATAAATTAAGATTAGTATGAAATTTGATTGATATTCATGGGATGAATATGTGTATGAGATACAAATCAAATTTATATGTATTTGTTGAGAACAAATATTGGACAAGACCCGCCTTGAGATTAATACATGGATCAAAGTCATAAGTTAATCTCTAGTAGTTGTGTCATTAAATCCTTAGACCTGAGATTGCCATAGTTCTCAACATGAGGAATATTATGTTTTGACATAATCAAACGTTGTCTTTAACCGGATGATTATAAAGATTATGATTGAACATAATAAGAATCATGTAGTGAGATGTGAGTGATTAAGATGGAATTTGTCCCTCTTATTATAAGAGAGATATCTCTGGGCCCCTCGATGATTGAGACTGAGAAATGCATGGCCATGCTCAAATGAATTGATGGAGATCAATATCATTTGTTTAGTCAGTCTAATTGGGTTTCGAGAAATTAAAGATAGAGAGATATAAGGTTGACTTTATCCATGCCTTATATTCTATCAAGATATCATGTGACAAAAGGATTATGTTAATAGCTACTTTAAGGTTGTCTCGGAACATGAGCTTTTCATTTAACTTGGGTAGTCATAATGTCTTGCTAGAGGCCGCTTATGACTTGTAGGTTCAAAATGTGATTTAGGCCTACTGCCAACGTTAATTGAACCTATAGGGTCGCACACTAAGAACGGACAATAATGGTTACGATTTGTTACTCTCTATATAATTTAAAATGATGAGATTATTTTAAATTACAAATAATAATTAGTTGTCATTTAGATTCGAGTTTAATTTTGAGAAAATTTAAATTCGTAATTTAAATTGTGACAAGTAATTAAATTGTTACATTTTCTTATTGGATAAGGAAATAATCCATAAAGTTTTTTTTGGTTAAAAATATATATTCCTTATTTTGTAAGGAAAGGATTTAAATTGTTATTATTTAAAAGGAGTTTTAAATAAATATCAATTAAAATCTTAGTTAACCAAAATTCCTAGCAGGCTTGTATATATGTTCGATATATACGTTTTAGAGTCTATGGGGCATTTGAAAGGTAACGTCGATTGGGGCATTTGAAAGGTCACATCGATTGGGGCTTTTGAAGCGTCATATCTTTTGCCTTAAAGATGGAAAAACAGAGAGTTGAAAACATGGGTTCATTTTTGTGAAAAATGGAATGGTTGAACTAGCATTCAAAACCATTTTGGTGTCCGTTCGTGTGTGGATACTTGTAGAGGGTGATCGTCTTTCTGAAAGGCAGCACCTTTGAAGATCCGAGAAAACCCAACACAAGAACAGAAGGATTACATACTAAAAGGTAATAACAAAAGGTAATAACAAAAGGTAATATTTTTGTTTATCCTTCTTTCGGTTTTTATGAAACGCATGTGATTCTTGGTGGGTTATAAATTTATTTTGTTTCCACTGCAATTTTATTCCAATTAGATTGTGATTTTTCATTCCGTAACCCAACAAGCATCCCTTGCCATACCATCGGCAGAGGTAGCCAGACGAGAAAGGATGTCGGCCTTGGCATTTCACTCCGTGGAATATAACTAATATTGAAATAAGCTAACGGGGAGGTCAGGAGCCGAACCTTGCCCAAGTACTGAGTCATAACGGGGTCACGCACCTCGTACTCCCCATTGATTTGCCCGGAGATGAGTTGTGAGTCCGTGAAAGCTCTGAAATGCCTTATTCCAAACTCCTGGGCTAGCCTTAACCCGGCCAACAGGGCCTCGTACTCAGCTTGATTGTTGTTGGCTTCGAATAGAAACTACAGGGCGCATTCTGTCCTCTTTCCGCTTGGTCCGGCAAAAATGAGGCCGGCGCCGCTCCCTTGAGAGTTTGATGCGCCGTCCACATGAAGGATTCAAGTTTCTCCATCTCCTCTTGGTTCGGGCTCGCGCTATTCCTTGGTAACCTCCTCAGTCATCTCCTCTGCCCAAGTGCATTCAACTAGGAAGTCAGCCAAAACTTGGGACTTCAGAGCTGGTCGAGCCTGGAAAGAAAGGTTGAACTCTCCCAGCTTGATGGCCCACTTGGCGAGTCGGCCCGAGGTATCTGGATGAGCCAGGATGGCTCGCAGGGGCTGATCCATGAGCACCACAATAGGATGGGCTTGAAAATACGGGCGGAGACGTCGAGCAGAGACTATCAGGGCGAAGATGACCTTCTCTGTTTTGGAGTACCTGACTTCTGCGTCATGGAGGACCTTGCTCACATAATAGATAGGCCTTTGAGTTCCATCAGTGTTGAGACGCACTAAAACAGAACTAACGACTTCTGAAGAAGCGGCTAAGTAGAGGAAAAGACTTTCCCCATCTCTTGGCTTGGATAGGAGCGGCGGAGAGGATAGAAATGCCTTCAATCCGTTGAAGGCTCTCTAGCAATCGTCTGTCCACTCGAAGCTATTTATCTTCTGCAAGGCCTTGAAGAAAGGCAAGCATCGCTCGGCCGATTTGGAGAGGAAACGACTTAGAGCCGCTATCCTTCCGGTTAATCGCTGCACTTTCCTCTTGCTGGATGATGGCCTCATGTTGAGTATGTCGCTGATCTTCTCTGGGTTCGCCTCGATCCCCCGCTGGGTCACCATGAAACCCAGGAACTTGCCTGCCGTGACCCCAAAAGCACACTTCTTGGGGTTCAGCTTAACTTGGAAGCGACGGAGGTTGTTGAAGGTCTCCTCTAAGTCGGAGACGTGATCAGAGGCGCGGGTGCTCTTTATCAGCATGTCGTCTACATAAACTTCCATATTCCGGCCTAGCTGGTCCTGGAACACTCTGTTCATAAATCTTTGGTAAGTTGCCCCCGCGTTCTTGAGGCCAAAAGGCATCACTTTATAGCAATAAATGCCTTTTTCCGTCACAAAGGAGGTATGCTCTTCATCGCTGGGATCCATTCTTATCTGATTATATCCTGAGAAGGCGTCCATGAAGCTGAGGAGCTCATGCCCGGAGGTGGAATCCACCAAATGATTAATTCTTGGTAGGGGAAAGCTATCTTTTGGACATGCTTTGTTGAGGTCGGTGAAGTCTATGCAAATCCTTCAGCTCCCATTTGCTTTACGCACCATGACCACATTAGCCAGCCAACTAGGGTAGTGTGCCTCCCGGATGTGGCCAGCACTGAGTAGCTTGTTGACTTCCTCGTCAATAGCCTTTTGTCGATCAGGAGCAAAGCTTCTCTTCTTTTGGTGGATTGGACGGTGCTGTGGGTCAATGTTGAGCTTGTGGGTGATCACTTCCGGAGGGATGCCGGGCATATCAGATGCAGACCAAGCGAAAACATCTAAATTAGCCCGCAAAAGGCTAAGAGATGCTCCCGGTCTTCTGGGGGAAGGAGTCTGCCGACACGGACGGCCCTTGCCGGGTCATCTCCAAGAGGGAAGGTTAAAAAGTGTTCAGCTGGTTCCCCTCCCTTGTTAGAGTCTTTGGGGTCGGATACTTCAAAAGCTGGTTCAGCTTCCAGAGGACTTGATGCCACATGATAACAGGGCAGGACTGGGCTGATCTTACCACGCATCTCTCTGACTCCTTCACTAGTAGGGAACTGCACCAGTAAATGCCGAGCGGAGATAACTATGTCCAAAAGGTTCAACCCTGGATGCTTGAGAATGGCATTATACGCCAAGGGAACCCTCACAACCAGGAATTTCATGATCACTATGCTTTGGCATGGCGGCGTTCCGGCTGTCACAGGCAAAGGTATTTCACCTTCAACCCTTACGGAGTCCCCAGTAAAACCGACCAAAGGGATCGCCACAGGCTGAAGGGAGTCCAAAGATAATCCCATCCGAACAAAAGCGTCATAGGTAAGGATGTCAGCTGAGCTGCCACTATCAACTAATATCCTCTTTACAGGGTGCTTGGCGATCATCATAGAAACAACGACGCCTTCATTGTTTACATTTTCTACGACAACAGATCCCCCCCAGGAATTACATTACTCGGCGCCTCCTCCCCCCTCGGCCGCTTAGATGCGGAGGCTGACCCCCAGGACACCATTCCGACCGTCCGCTCTGTGGGGGCGTTGTCGATCGGGGCCTGAACAGGCGGAGGCCCCATGAGGGCCGGCAGCAGCTGCTGCGCCTTCTGAACATACTTGCCGAGGTAGCCCCGCTGAATGAGCTCCTCGAAGGCCCGCTTCAAGCTGTAGCAGCTGTCAGTGTCATGGCCATAGTCCCGGGTGAATCGGCAGTAGCGGCTTTTGTCACGGTGAGGACCTTTCTTCATGGGAGGAGGGCGCTGGAGGTAAGGCTCGCCTTCGATCTCCATCGGAATGTGGGATCGAGGGGCGAGAAGAGGTGTGAGCTTGCTCTCATTTGGGAGAAGGCTTCTAAGCCTGTTGTCGGATCGGCGAGGTGGGTCAGCTCGCCGGTGTCGAGGGGGCTCGCTTGGCTTAGGGCGAGCGGGCTTGTGGCTGGAGCTCCTTGAAGATTCTTGGCGGGTGAAGTCGACTTCATCCGCATGGATGTACTTTTGAGCCCAGAGGAGGAGGTTGGAATAAGAGCTCAGGGGCTTCTTATCCAAAGAAAAGGTGAAACGGGACGGGAGGAGTCCCCGCTTCAACGCCAACGTTGCTACCGCGTCATCGAGATGGTAGACCTCGAGGGCGGCAGCCTTGAACCGGGACACAAAGTCCCGCAGCGACTCTCCCTCATTCTGGCGCACGGAGAAGAGGCTATCCATTATCCTTGGAATTCGTCGGCAGGCGTTGAAATGTGCCAGGAAGGCCTTCTCCAGTTCTCGGAAGGAGTCGATGCTGTAAGAGAACAAGCGCGAGTGCCACGCACGAGCGGCCTTCCACAGAATGGCGGGAAAGGCCTTGCAGAGAAGGGCGTCTGAAGCGCCTTGGACCTGCATCATTGCTTTATAACTCTTGAGATGGTCGAGAGGATATGTCATACCATCATACGTGTCCACCTGGGGGAAGCGAAATCTGGAGGGGACATGCTCCTCTAATATCCGGCGGGTGTAGGGAGGATGGGTGTCGAACTCTTCCTCCGGCTGATGATTGATTTTTCTAGCGAGCTCATCCAGCCGCCTGTTGTACTCCTTCAGGCGCTCCTCCGCCTGTCGGCTGATTGTTGGGGCCCTCCGAGATGGCTCGGAGGAGGAAGAAGAAAAAGAAGAAGATGGAGAAGGAGACGAGAGTCGGGACATCCACTTTGGCTCCTCTTGATGATGCAGCCTAGGAGGAAATTTGCTGGGGCTACGATCAGGGGACCGTGGCCGCTTGGAGGGCTCGTGGCGAGGCTTCCTAGGGGAAGCTTGGCGCCGATCGGCCTCCCACCGTGGAGAACCTCCCCTCGCCGACTGCTGACTGGTGGGGGGAGCGGTTGGTGCTGGGCGGCTACGGACTGCTGCTGCTGGAGCCCATGGACCATAGTAGTGAGAGTTTGGACTTGCTGGGAGAGGGTCGCCAGTTGCTCCGCTATTTGGACGGCTGCGTTCGGTGGTGGGCAGGTGACTGAAGGATCGACAGCAGGGGGGTTGGCCTCCTTCTGCCTAACTGGCAGGGGAAGCCCCGCTGGAGAGCTGATGGAAGCGTCCTGAGCTCGTGTCACCACCATGGCTTCAAGGAGAGAAGAGAGGGGGGAGTAGAGTTTGTCGAGATGTAGCACAGGAGGCCCTGAGATACTTGCTGCATCCTACATCGATAGCCACCTACCTGGTGCGCCAATCTGATGACGCCCAATCACTGGTCCTGAACGTCGGGAACGGACCGATTCTCGAACATTTGCTTCACCAGGTTGCCTGCAAAAAAGTCCCAGGATTGGAGAGGATTCTCCGGTGGGACCCTTCGACGCCCAAGTTAGTGATTGAGGTCACAGCAGAATAGGAGCTTGAATGAGCTCTTTTTAGATGAAAAAGGTGTTCCCGGGGAGGAGGGATTCCTCTCTGGGCCTTAGGATAGCAAATTTTTTTGGGGTTATCACGCATACCTGTTTATTGAGTAGATTCACCTTTTTATAGGGGTTGACCCTGGCATGATCACGTGGGATTCCGTAAAGAAGGAATGTCCGCAGAGTTCTTGGGAGTTGTGTGAATCTGCGCTGGTTGGTGGGTCCTGTCCCATCAGAAAGGGAGAAAATGGCGGTTGGTGGGCTAAGTCCCATCAGCCAGTAGGGCTATTGGGTAGTTGGGTCTAGTCCCATCAGCAGCGTGGCCAGTGAGTAGTTGGATCTGGCATTGTTAGGCAGCACGGGTCAGAGAGGTAGCGTCCCGAGCTACCAGGGCCGTGTTGGGGCAGATTTGGAGGAAACCGGGAAGTCTCGACTCTCCCAAGGGAGCCGAGGCTTACCTGGGTCGGCCAAGGGTGGCCGAGGCCAGCCTCACCGACTAGGAGGCACCGGGGCGGGGCCGACCAGGAATGGTCGGGGCTGACCCGGTGGGCTTGGAGGCGCTGGGGCTGAGAGGGGCCGACCAGGAATGGTCAGGGCCGACTCGGCGAACATGGAGACGCCGGGGCCGAGAAGGGCCGACCAGGAATGGTCGTGGCCGACTCGGCGGGCTTGGAGACGCCAGGGCCAAGAAGGGCCGGCCAGGAATGGTCGGGGCCGACTCGGTGGGCTTGGAGATGCTGGGGCCGAGAGGGGCCGGCCAGGGATGGTCGGGGCCGACTCGGCGGACTTGGAGACGCCGGGCCGAGAAGGGCCGGCCAGGAATGGTCGGGGCCGACTCGGCCGGCTTGGAGACGCCTGGGCCGAGAAGGGCCGGTCAGGAATGGTTGGGCCTGACTCGGCGGGCTTGAAGATGCCGGGGCCGAGAGGGGCCGACCAGGAATGGTCGGGGCCGACTTGGTAGGCTTGGAGATGCCGGGGCCGAGAAGGGCCAGCCAGGAATGGTCGAGGCCGACTCGGCAGGCTTGGAGATGCCGGGGCCGAGAAGGGCCGGCCAGGAATGATCGGGGCCGACTCAGCGGGCTTGAAGACACCGGGGCCGAGAGGGGCCGACCAGGAATGGAATGTTCAAGGAGCTTTGAAACCTTCTTTTCACTCCTCGTTTAGTCGGTTGTTGCAGCTTCATCACTTTGACATTTGTATTTTACTTGAAACTCGGTTGTCTGGACTTAGCCTTCAGCGGTTCCTGCGCCGAGTTTCCCGATCATGGAGTTCCTACGCTGTGGACTCTAATGGTCTGTCGAGGGGTATTCTGGCTCTATGGAGATCCCCATCCATTCGTATTGATGCTTTCCATTGTTGCCAGCAGCAGGTGGCTTTAGTCGTTTCGGAGGGGACTGATCCACCCTGGCTGCTGCTGGGGGTCTATGCCAGCACGGATTATCGGGAGCGTCGATGCCTCTGGTCTGAGATTCTTAATCTCTTAGATCAGGATCTTCCCACTCTCATTGCCGGTGACTTTAATTGTATTGCCAACGCTTCGGAGAAGCAAGGGAGTCGTCGATTTATGGATACCCCAAACTCTACTGAGTTTCGTTCTTTCATCTCCACTGCTGGTCTTTTTGACTTGGTTTTTCGGGATCGCAGTTTACTTGGTGCAATAATCGCCAGGGCACTGCTCATGTGTGGGAACGATTGGATCGGGCTATGGCTTCCTCGGAATGGATACGTCATTTTCCACGTGCTACTATTACTCATCTCTCGAGAATTGCTTCGGACCACTGCCCTTTGCTTATCTCTACTGAACCAGCCTCTTTGACTCGGGGACCGTTCCGATTTGAGCAGTTTTGGACACACTATTCCTCTGCTTGGTCTCTTATTCATCAGGTTTGGCGTATACCAGTCAGAGGAAGCTCCACCTACCATATATCTCATCGCCTTGAACTTGTGAAGCGCAGGCTTTTGAGGTGGCACAGAACGGAGGTGGGTGATATTCTGCAGCAGGTTAAAACTGTGGAAGATGATATTGCCTTTCTCCAGGCTAAATAGGATAGGGATAGTGGCCTTTCTGAGATGGATCTTCAGACTCTCAGGTAGAGGTTGGCTTTACACCAGACCTTGCTCAGTCATCAGGAGATATTCTGGGGCCAGCACTCCCGGGTCCAGTGGCTTTAGTAGGGTGACCGTAATACTAGGTTCTTTCACCATGCTACCTTGGCTCGGCGTGCTGCTAACTGGATCCGGCGCATCAGTGATGAGGAGGGAAATATCTTTGAGGATGATGACACTATTCGGGAGCAGCTCTGTCGATTTTTCCACTCTCGGTGGTCGGAGCGGGTTGTAGGAGGCTCTCCCCTTATCCCTGTTGCTCAGTCTGCTAGGGTTACTGATGCCAACAATGCTTTGCTTATTCGGGGGGTCACTGTGGAGGAGATTCGCTCTGCTGTCTGGGCGCTGGGGCCTGATAAGGCGCCTGGACCTGATGGTTTCCCACCTTTCTTTTTTCGTCACTACTGGGACATTGTTGGCCAGGATGTTATTTCGGCTGTCCAGTCTATCTTTTCTTCTACATCCATACCTCGGGATTGGCAGCGCACTTTTATTGTCCTTATCCCTAAGCGCTCAGATGCCTTGCTCCCTCAGCACTATCGGCCTATTAGTCTGTATACCACCTGTTGGGGAGATTGTTGAGAATTTGTTGCCCCAATCTTATTGATTTTGATGATTACCAAAAGCCATGAGTATATTAAAAGATGTAATGAGTTTATTTACATGAGCAATGAATTTATTTAGAACAATGAATGAGAATGTTAAAGTATAACTTTAATCAATTTGAAAGTAACTTCAAGCTCCATGTTTAAACTTTCAAAAAGAAATTTTATACTTCATATTATAATCAATGAGTTTTTGGAACATTTCTTGAATTGATTCCTAATGTCAATTTTATTATATTCAAGTCAAAATAATGATTTAAAATGAATCTGGAACGAATTTCAAGTCAATCAGAAAATTCTCTGATTTTTGATACGTTCCGGAGCCGACTCTAGAGTTTCAGAGTCGACTCCACTCAGACTACAGAAATGACTGTCTGTCTCGAGTCGACCCCTGTGATTTCATGAGTCGACCCCCGATTCTGTCGAGCCGACTCCATGATTGTGTGAGTCGACTCCGCTCAGACACCAGAGGTGTATTTTTCTGAGCATTTCGCGAGTCGACCCCCAACTTTTCATGAGTCGACCCCCGACTGTCAGGAGTCGACACTTTATTTTTGATGAGTCAACCCTTTGACTTTCTGAGTATTTCTATTTTTGGTATCACGACTTCGAGCCGACTCGCGAAAAGCAGGAGTCGACTCCAGCAAATCTGGGCGAGATTTTTCCGAATGCCAACTCAGCGTCAACGGTAAGATTTTTAATTAACGGCTATTTTTCTTTGTTTCTAACGGCTATATTTTTGCAGAATCTATAAATAGAGAAGCCGTTTTCAAATTAGAGATATACAAATAGAGAGATATTCACTTCAAGAGAAAAGAAGAGAAAAATCGGAAAACAGAGCTTCATTTGAAAAAATCCGTGATTCAAAATAGAGTGAAAGAAAGAGTGTGAAATCAAAGGAAGCTCCTTCTGTGCTCAAGCTCAACAATCCAAGGAAGCTTCAGAAGAAAATCCAAGAGCTATTCAAGAGCATCTCAAGTGATTTTCAACACTCAAGAAAAGAGGAAAAGCTCAAATCAACTCCAACGTACAGTCCGTGAAGAATCCGAGCTGAGGCCCGATTCTACACTTCAAAGGAGTTGAGGAAAAGAAGAAAAGAAGAAAAGCTCAAAAGCCAACCAACTGCAAATCAGGCTTTTCTAAACTTTATTCTTATATTTGTTTATCTGCTCATTAAGGAGCTTTGTAACTGAAAAACAATATTTCTATTCTTTGTGTCTAGTTCAATCTGGGGGATTGAACTAGTTGAGGTAGTCTTACCTCGGTACAAGCTTGGTAAAGCTTGTGTTAGGGTTTTTGTGCTGGTGAGCCCTTGAAAACCAGCTGGGTTCATTGTGATCCCGGGAAAACAACAAGTTTGAGTTGTGAGATTGTAAAACAACTCGGCTGTAATCAAGGAAGATTATAGTGTGGACCCAAGTGAATCTTGAGAGTGGACGTAGGTGTTGGATACACCGAACCACTATAAAATCTTTGTGTTTGTCGTGCTTTCATTGACTCTTTCTCTATCTCTGTTTTATTCACTGCACCTTGTATTTACATTGCATTTTCCTTCATTCTTCTTAAGCAAACATTTGTAAAAGGCTAATTTTTTAAAGAACCCAATTCACCCCCCCCCCCCCCTCTTGGGTTGTCATCTGGGCCAACACCACCCTATACAAGGTTTGTGCTCGCTTATTGGTTTCTCGGATGCAGAGGATCATTCCTCGTTTGATATCTCCTGAACAAGGGGCTTTCATCCGTGGTCGCAGCATCTCGGATAACGCCCTTATTGCTCAAGAGTTTATGTATGACCTTCAACATGCATCTGCTAGACAAAGACTTATGGCAGTCAAGCTGGACATGGAGAGAGCCTACGATCGGATTAGTTGGATATTTCTTCGTCAAACGCTTCGAGAGTTTGGATTTGTTGATCAATTATTGATTGGATTATGGCATGTGTTCAGTGGCCCACTTTTTCTCTCCTTATTAATGGTAGTCCGACCGGGTTTTTTCATCTACTATGGGTCTGCGCCAGGGATGCCCTCTCTCCCCATTCTGTTTATCCTTTGTGCTGACGATCTATCTCGTGCTCTTGCTCAGGCAGTTGGGGTCTCTCGATTGCAGCCTTATATGCCTGGACCCAATGGGCCTCCTCTCTCTCACCTTCTCTTTGCAGATGACTGTATTTTGCTCAGCCCTGCAACTGTCCAAAATGCCTCTATCTGCTCCGCTATCCTTCAGTCTTATTGTCAAGCCTCTGGGCAGCTGATCAATTTGCAGAAATCTGTATTGTGCTTTAACTCGTCGACCTCTCTTCATTGTCGTGCTGCCATCTCCCAGATGTTTGGGATTTCGACGATTTATGATCGCCTCTCCTACCTTGGGATCCCCAATACGGGACGTCGTCCCCATCAATAGGATTTTGGTAACTTGGATCGCCGGATTACTGATAGATTGGATCGATGGCAGGTTTCCAGCCTTTCTATGATGGGGCGTGTTACTTTACTTCGATCCATTCTTACATCTCTTCCCCTTTACTTATTGTCTAATGCCCTGATTCCGACTATCTGTCTTCGCCGGATTGAGCGATGTTTCTGCGATTTTCTATGGGCGTCGTCTCAGGGAGGTCATGGTACTCACCTACTGTCCTAGGATATGGTGTGCTTGTCTATTCGTGAGGGTGGTCTGGAGATTCAGTCTTTGGTTGTTCGCAGAGAGTCTCTTTTGGCTAGGCATGCCTCCAGATTTTTGTTGGATCCACACTGCTTATGGAGTACTGTCATGCGTGGCAGATACGGTGATTGGACTCCCGACTCGGTCTTACGCCCTCCTCATCGTTGTTCCTTCTTATGGAGAGCGATTTGCTAGTTTTCTCTTACTATCATGACTGATATCCATTGGATGATTGGGGATGGAAGATCGATTGATGTCACTCAGGACACTTGGATAGCGGATCTTCCTCTATCTCGATGGCCGACTTTTCTTAGCTCTGATATTGGGCCCTCTGTACCTGTCTCTGCTTTGACTTGTCAGGATTCTTCGGCTTGGCATGTCCCTACTATGTCCCATCTTTTTGGGCCTGAGCTAGCCCATAGGATCCTTGCCATTCCTCTGGTTCCCACTGCTGGGTCTGATACCCGATTATGGCGTCGATCCTGCCTTTCTCGTGCCCCTACTAGAGACATTGTTGACCGCATTTGTCAACGGCCCCTGGGTTTGGATGATATGGAATGGATATAGAGGTTGCCTATCCATCCAGGATTTAGCTCTTCTTGTGGAAGATGATGTGGGACCGCCTCCCTACTTGCTCTCTGATGGTTGGCCGTGGTCTCTCCATCAGACCGCATTGTCCGATATGTGGTTCTCAGGATGAGACGGGTGAGCACGCCATTATTACATGTTCTCGGGCAGCCCAAATTTGGCAGCAGCTCTCTTATACTCCATGGATGCTGGAAAAGGGTCCCACCCGATTGTCTTTATTGCGCACTATCTAGCTGGATGTTTAGCATGACACCCGTTCTCATGGTGTTTTCTCAGCTTATCTGGCTTATCATATATGGATAACCAGGAACTAGTTTATTTTTGATGAGAAGATGGCTTCGCTTCAAACTGTCATCCGCACTGCTGGCTCCCTTGCCACGGAGTACCTCTGCATCGTCTCAGGCATTCACTCTGACAGACTCAGCCTCTGGGCTTCCCCTGCTGCTTTGGCAACGCACCGTTCTATGGTCTTTATATCTTGGGAGCCCCCACCCCCGGGTTATGTCAAAGTGAATTTTGATGGTTCTGTTTCGGGTCTTACTACTGGATCTGGGTTTATTATCAGGGGGCCAAAGGGCCAGTTGCTCATGGCTGGTGGTCATAGTTCCCTTGACACCTCGGTTCCTATAGCTGAGTTGCAAGCTGCATGGGCTGGCATCACTTACGCGGTCCGTACCTTACGCTCTCGCCGGATGGTTATTGAGGGAGATTCTCTTACGGTTATCCATTGGATCAGACGGGATGCTGATTGTTGTTCTCCACAAAATCCCCTGACTAGGGATATATGGGCTGCTCTCCAATCTACCTGTGCTCCGATAATCCGTCATGTTTATAGGAAAACCAATACTGCAGCCGATTGGGTCGCCTCAGCTGTAGCCCGCCATTCAGGCCAGTGGGAATGGCATAATGGCGATCCATGTCCTGTCATTTTGCAATAAATTATGTACTTCGATATCTCGGGTTTGATTCACCCTAGAGTGGTGTGATCGTCTGTAACAAAAAAAAAGCATAGAATATTGCTTCTATAAATGCATATATTAGCATTGTCCGTAACTAAGTACATCATGTTAGTGTTTCTTTTTATGTAGCCCACGTGGATATATGATTGATTTATCATTTATTTATTCTAAGTGATAATTATGATATCTGATTTTATCAGATATTTAAATTTAAGTGATAATGATGGTTTAATAAAGCTAATTTTCTATTGGTTCATTTTTGAGACGTTGTTATCTGATAACCTCTCTTTGATGGAAAAAGAAATTTATCGTATTATCAGATTGGTCCTCTCTTTCTCCTATATATAGTATGTTTGACCATCAAAACAGATAAGAAAGAGAATTAGGAAAGAAGAAGAAACTCAATCTGTCGTTAACCCATACACAGCCTCTCGTTCCTTGTCAACAAATATCAACTTGTCAACAAATATCAATGGATCAAGGTATGCATTCTTGGTTTATATTTTCATGTAAAAATCATTTATTCTAAGATCTTGGCCATTATGTTTATTAAAGAAAATCATTTAATGGATCTTACATGTGGTATCAGAGCCTTGATTGAAGAATTTATGATTTTTCATTATGAATCTATCTTTGACTGCTCTAATATATATATATATAGAATAGCATAATGTTAAAGGTGATTATTGTATGACTCTTTGGTTCAAGGTTTGGATCGTTGTCTTTTCTCAATTTTTTTATCACTTTTGATCTTCTGAAGAATAAAGAACGTACAAAAATGTACAAAATAAAGAAACCCGTTCTCCCACGCGGTGGAATTAAAGAAACAAAAAGGCCCGTTTCATAAAGCAGTCTCCTTTTCTCCTTTTCCACTTAGGCTTTGTTTGGATCTTTGGAGGGGAAGGAAGGGGAGAGTAAATAGAAGGAAAGGGATGGAAGGGAAAGGAAGGGGAAGGAATGGTTGCTCTTCTTCTCTTGTTTGAAAAGGATGAAAGGAAAGGAAGGGTAATATCAATTATCTTGTTTGGATAGAGAGGGAAAAAGAAGGGAAAGAGTTATGTGACAATTATATCCCTTCATAATAGGAAATAAACCATGGGAGTGAAAGAATGAAGGATAGAAAATGAAAGGATATTTTAGTCTTCCCAGAAAGTATGACTTAAACTTTTCCCTTTCCCCAGCTTACCCTCCGATTTGGGGGTTAACAAATTTATGCTTGTTGAGGGAAAAAGGAGGGGAATCCGGTTTCTCTCATTCCCTTCCCCCTCTTTCTTTCACCCTCCTCGCAAACAAGGTAACTTATGACCTTTTACATCCTTTCCCTTTCCCTCCCCTTCATTCCCTCCCATCCAAACAGACCCTTAAGCCTCAAGAGCCTTGTTTAAAGAAATCGCCAAAAAAAAGGGGAGGCTTTCCTCTTTCCTTTGGAAATTCTCCCTTTTTTGTCACGAGCGGAAATCACGAATGCGTGAAGAGAGAGAGGGACGTGGCCTCTTTGCCTATCAAGGACGTGGGTCTTGTAACGTGAGGAAGTGTAGGAGTGGGATTCGGTGGGATTAAGGATTAAAATAAAAGGAAGAAGTGGGATTCCACGGACATACGTGAATCTTCATAAAGAGTCTTCACATATTCCAGTTTCTTTCCATACCATGGCATGAAAGAAAAATAAAATAAACTAGAGATTACGGTGGTTCAAACCTATAACTAACAGGTTTGAAAGAAAACATGTTACAACTCCACTAATGTAATCTTAACGACAAATAATGAAAGTTTAGAATATTTTTTTTGCAAGAAAATTTCTTTATAAAATTATATGGGTACACTTAAGTCTTTTGTATTCACGCATGATATCATCATTAATTAATTTTGATGTCTATATTATGTAATTTGTTAGTCACCAAAGTGGCCAAATTTGAAAGTTTATAGATATCAAATTTAATTAAATAATTCAATTACTTATAATTATGTGATGCTTATAAATGAATGACATAATTACTTAATTGTTATGAGTATATTGAAGTTCATTGATTATAAATATTTAAGGGTCGCCCAAAGGTTGACTAGTCATTTTATAATCTATGGACATGATGTGGTCAATTAATATGCTTGGTTAGGTATGTTTAGCATATCCAAAGATAGCAAACATATCTAATTTGAGTATATATAATGGCCAAGTATGTAAAATTAAAATTAAGCATCAATTATGTTTACTGTTGTATATTGTTGTATCACCTAAAGGAGAACTTCAATATGCACTTATTGTTTACTTGATAGAGTCTGAATATTTATTTAAATATATTACTCAAAGCATTAACGTGTGAGCATATTTTATTTGTTCCTGTTTTTCTTCATTCGCAAGCTATGTCTGTTCAAACATTCAATGGGCTTAATTTCTCTGAATGGCGCGAACAAGTTCAGTTTCATCTTGGTGTTCTGGATCTTGATTTGGCACTCATGAATGAGAAACTCACTGCTCTTGCTGGCTCTAGTAGTGCTGAACAGAGATCTTTCCATAAGACTTAGGAAAGATCAAATAGACTTAGCTTGATGTTCATGCGAATGACTATAGCAACTATTGAAAGTGCTAAGGAATTTATGAAGTTTGTGGAAGCATTTTCCCAATATGACTCTACTGATAAGTCACTTGCTGGGACATGAGTACTTTAACCAACATTAAGTTTGATGGTTCTTGTACTATGCATGAGCATGTTGTTGAAATGACAAACATAGCAGCGAGACTAAAGACTATGGGATTGGAAGTGAATGAGAATTTTTTGTGCAATTCATTATAAATTCCTTGCCTCCTGAGTATGGTCTATTTCACATGAGTTATAACACTATGAAGGATAAGTGGAATATGAATGAACTATAAAGTATGCTCATTCAAGAGAAAGCAAGACTTAAGAAACAAGAAAATCATTCTATCAATCTCATGAGTCAGCAAGGAGCTGGAAAGAAATCAAAGAAAGATAAGAAAGGAAAGAGCAAGTAACGACCACTAAAGATAAATGGGTCATCTGCTCAAATCCACAAGAAGGAACAAAAGGATGATAAGTGTCACTTTTGCAAAAAGCATGGACACTATCAGAAAGATTGCCTAAAATGTAAGGCATGGTTCGAAAAGAAAGGTAAGCTATGGCTTTTGTATGTTTCGAATCAAACATAATAGAAGTTCCTTATAATACTTGATGGATTGATACTGGTTGCACCACTCATGTTTCTAATACGATGCAGGGATTCCTTACGATCCAAACCATAAACCCAAATGAAAAACTTTGTCTCAATGGGAAACAGAGTCAAAGTTCCAGTTGAAGCTGTTGGAACTTATCGTTTGATTCTAGACACTGGACATCATTTAGACCTTTTCCAAACACTTTATGTCCCTTCTATTTCTCATAATTTAGTTTCTTTATCCAAACTTGACTTAGTTGGATATTCTTTTAAATTTGGAAATGGATGTTTCAGTTTGTTTAAACATAATCATCTTATTGATTCTGGTATTCTTTCTGATGGTTTGTACAAATTTAAGCTTGATAGTCTTTTTACTAAGACATTGTTAACCTTGCATCATAATGTTGGTACTAAACATAGTTTAGTGAATGAACAATCAGCTTACTTGTGGCATAAACGTTTGGATCGTATATCCAAAGAAAGAATTGAGAGATTAGTAAAGAATGAAATCTTTCCTGATTTAGATTTTACTAATTTTGGGATTTGTATGGATTGTATTAAAGGAAAACACATAAAACAAACAATCAAGAAAAGTGCCACAAGAAATAAACAGCTCCTTGAAATTATACACACCGATATATATAGGCCTTTTGATGTTCCATCCTTTGGTAAAGAAAAGTATTTTATCACCTTTATTGATGATTTTTTATGTTATGGCTATGTCTATTTGTTGCATGAAAAATCTCAATCGATAAATACTCTAGAAGTGTTTATCAACGAGGTTGAAATACAACTAGACAGAAAAGTAAAAATTGTTAGGTCTGACAGAGGTGGTGAATATTATGGAAAGTATGATGAATCTGGACAATGCCCTGTCCATTTGCTAAATTCCTTGAAAAACATGACATATGTGCTCAATACACAATGCCTGGAATACCAAAACAAAATGGTATTGCAGAAAGGCGTAATCAAACTCTAATGGATATGGTTAGGAGTATGTTAAGCAATTCATTATTACCCTTATTATTGTGGATGCATGCTTTAAAGACCGCTAAGTATTTGCTAAATAGGGTTCCTAGTAAGACAGTTCCAAAGTTCCTTCTAAACTGTGGACAGGAAGGAAACCCATTTTGAGACATTTACATGTTTGGGGTTGCCCGGCGGAAGTAAAGATTTACAATCCACATGAAAAGAAGATGGACTCAAGAACAACCAGTGGTTTCTTCATTGGTTATCCAGAAAGATCAAAAGAATATAAATTTTATTGTCCTAACCATAGTACAAGAATTGTTGAATCTGAAAATGCAAGGTTCATTGAGAATAATGAAATTAGTGGGAGTTTGGAACCACGTAAAGTGGAAATCCAAGAAGTTAAGGTGCAAGTTTCTTCACCTATAACTTCTTCTCAAGTTGTTGTTCCTAGAGTTGTTGAACCTTTTAATAACTTTCAAGAACAATAAATTAATGATCAAACACCACATAATGATGATATTACTAATGAACTTGCAATAAACAAACCCAATGAAGTAGCATTAAGAAGGTCTCAACGACAAAGAAGAACTGCTATTTCTGATGATTATGTAGTTTATATACAAGAATCAGATTTTGATTTGGGTATTAATGATGATCCAGTTTCTTTTTCACAAGCCATGCAAAGTGCTAATTCATCTAAATGGTTAGTGCCATGCAAGATGAGTTAAAATCAATGGATTTCAATGAGTCTGGGATCTTGTTGAATTGCCTGAAGATTGTAAAAGAGTTGGGTGTAAATGGGTCTTTAAGACCAAACACGACTCAAATGGCAATATTAAACATTGTAAAGCCAGACTTGTTGCCAAAGGTTTTACTCAAAAATGTGGCATTGACTACATAGAGACTTTCTCTAGTCTCTAAGAAAGACTCATTTAGAATTATTATGGCACTGGTAGCTCATTATGATTTGGAGTTGCATCAAATGATGAAAAAACCTCCTTTCTAAATGGGAGTTTGAATGAAGAGGTTTATATGGACCAACCTGAAGGCTTTTTATTTGAAGGAAAGAAACACATGGTGTGTAAACTGAAGAAGTCAATATACAGACTTAAGCAAGCTTCCCGACAATGGTATCTTAAGTTCAATGATACCATTACATCCTTTGGATTTAAAGAAAACACCGTTGATCGGTGTATATATCTGAAGGTCAGTGGGAGCAAAATCATATTTTTGATTCTGTATGTTGATGATATCTTGCTTGCTACTAATGACCTTGGCCTATTATATGAGACCAAGAATTTTCTCTCTAAAAACTTTGAAATGAAAGATATGGGTGAGGCATCCTATGTGATTGAATCGAAATATTTCATGATAGATCACAAGGAATGTTAGGTTTGTCTCAGAAGGCATATATTAATAAAGTTCTTGAGAAATTCAACATAAACAAATGTTCTATAAGTGTTGTTTCAATTCAGAAGGGAGATAAATTCAGCCTTATGCAATGTCTAAAGAATGAATTGGAACATAAACAAATGGAACAAATTCCTTATGTTCCTTATGCATAAAGGAATATTCAGACTCAGATTTTGCTGGATGTATTGATACTAGAAAGTCCATATTTGGCCATTTGTTCCTTTTAGCTGGAGGAGTGATCTCATGAAAAGTGCGAAGCATCTGTCATTGCTGCATCCACTATGAAAGCTAAGTTTGTGGCATGCTTTGAGGCTATAATTTATAGTTTATGATTGCAGAACTTTATTTCAGGACTTGGGGTTGTCGACAGTATTGCCAAGCCGCTGAAAATTTATTGTGATAACTCCGCAGCAGTCTTCTTTTCTAAAAACGATAAGTATTCAAAGGGTGCTAAACATATGGAATTGAAATACTTTATCGTTAAAGAAGAAGTTCAGAAATAAAGAGTGTCAATTGAACATATTAGCACCAATCTCATGATTGCAGATCCGCTGATTAAAGGGTTGCTGCCAAAGACATTCTATGAACATGTCGAAAGAATGGGCATTATTGAAAACCATTAATGATGTTATGTCTAAAGCTTTAAGTTCTTTGTATTTGACACTCTGAGCTCAATTAATTATTGTTTCTGAATCACTTATAGATTCTGTTTAATTATGCTGGTATATATATATAAATGAATTATGAGAATGTTAACAGGATTTGTCTTTGATAAAGACATTATTGTTAGACCTTATTGCAATCCCCATTATAGGTCATGTTAAGTATAGAACTAGTAATGTGATACATGAAAGGGAGTACGTCAAAATAATAGCATACAACCGCCATGATCCTTATTAGTTTTTGCTTAATGATGATTTCATGTTTGACCAATATTATGAAGGATTTTAGCTTCTGTTATGCGCATTATGATTGATTATTAAACCAGTATGTTTAATATCTTACATGGGCCAAGTGGGAGAATGTTAATGTTTCCTTTTATGTGGCCCACATGGATATAGATTGATTTATCATTTATTTATTCTAAATGATAATTATGATATCTGATTTTATCATATATTTAAATTTAAGTGATAATGATGGTTTAATAAAGCTAATTTCCTATTGGTTCATTCTTGGGAAGTTGTTATCTGATAACCTCTCTTCGATGGAAAGAGAAATTTATATTGGTCCTCTCTCTCTCCTATATATATATATACCATCAAAATAGATAAATAAGAGAATTAGGAAAGAGAGAGAAACTCAATCTGTTTTTATGTCAACAAATATCAATTGATCAAGGTACGCATTTTTGTTTATATTTTCATATAAAAATCATTTATTCTAAGATCTTGGTCATTATGTTTATTAAAAAAAAATCATTTAATGGATCTTACACATCAATCAGGACAAAGAAAAATTTCAAGTTCTGAAATCACAAAATATAATAAATTAAAATCAAGTTTCTGGATATACCCGAGTTTTTTTTTTTTTTTGACTACTGTAAAAGGAATATTTTACCAGAAATCTCCAATAACTTAACAAAGAAAAATGCAGGTCAAAACTGATTATTTGCAAGACTGAGCATTACTGGCCCAACTTTCCCCCTTGCTCTGTCTATTATTCACTCAGAGAAACTGTGTTGCTAAAATTTCAAACATGTGGAATCAGGAAGGAATAATCATAACAATAACCACATTTTGGAAAAGACTAGTAATCAACATAAAAAACTGAGAAAAAATTTACATGAGGAATGATCAGATCTTCTTTCGCATAGAGAACGTGCTCCACTGATGCTGTGCAAACCCCTCGAAACTCGGGTGCGAGTTGCTGCTGAACAGCTTGAAGGAATTCCCCAATGGTATCACCTTTGGGGACCTAGTGATCCAAATAGCATGGAATGCCAATGTAAATTCAAACCACAATAATAACAAAACCCAGAGCAAATTACTAAGAGGGGGAAAAGTTTACCTGGATCACTCTCCTCTGGCCTGCTCCATTTCAGTAACTATAAGTAATTTCTAGAGGCTCAACTGAAATTATAATGGAGAACAAATTTAGCACATTAACTTAACTAGTCAACACAAGGCAGCAAAGTTACTAGAATGTGGCGAACCTTTAATCAACTCCTGTTCATAAAGCCACTGCCTCTGCAATCTCTCATGTTCTGCTTGTTCCTCTGCTTCACTCTCCCTGAAAGATCATTCTTGGCACCACCAGCTCAGAGATTAAAGCCCACTGTTATCTTGCTTTCTGTAACAATTCAGCAAAATGTAAATAAACATGTATGTCATACCTGTGAGGTAAAAAGTCGTCTCAACAGTTGGGTCCTTCCCAAGTTTCTCATGGCCAAACTTTTTCATCACTTAGATTATCTTCTGTAAACAGTTACATTTTGTATGTTGAGGAAAAAACAAAATAACTTTTTAATTTGATTATATTTATTTGCAAAATGAACTCATATATTCTAAATTTATAGGAAATGATAAGCAAATATTTACGATAACCAACATTTAAATGCAGGATTTTATCAACCTGTTTGAGTTTTATAGCCATTTTACTCAGATTAAAAAATTTCTGGTATGATTTATAGGAAACTACTTTCTTAATATGTTTCCACCAAGGGCTGCTATTGATATAGGCGAATATATGCACATAACATGTAAATTATTGATCTTATACCATGATCTGACATTCTGCCTAAAACTATGAGTGAGAGAGAGAGAGAGAGAGAGATCCACGTTCAAACGACTCAAGTAAAACTATGTCGGTTTCAAAGTTTTGGTGGAACATTGCCAATCTTTCCAAAACGATCAGGCAAAAAGACGAGGCAGATCACTAGGTGGTGTTTTCATTGCTTCAAATCTTCACCCATCCATGGCCCAAAGTATAATGATGGTGGATGGTGAGAAAGAGTTTGGGAGATAAGATCAAAGCTAAGAAATTAATGGCCCTAATGTTTTGGTTTTATAAAACAAAAGAAAGACTAGTTTGGGATTCATACAAAGATGTAAAGAAAAACTTAATATTTTCGTATTTTACAGAAAATATCATCCTAAACTGAGCAAAAAAAAAAAAAAAAAAACAAGGATCCATATAGCTTGCCTCTACTAGGACTAAGGCTTTGTTGCTGTTTTGGTTTTATAGATCTAGTTTCATATTATGATAGGTTGATGTGGGGATAGGAAAAGAGGCAAGAAAAAATTACCAATGATATGACTGATCCCGTGTCGTCAGAAAAGGTAACGGCGGCTACTGACCCCGAGACCCTCACCGGTCTCGGGGTGCACCGGCATTTCCCCACCCCCGGGACCCCCTCGGGGTCAAGGGTGGGGTCATCATTTCTCGACCCCGAGACCCCCACCGGTCTCGGGGTGCACCAGCATTTCCCCACCCCCGGGACCCGCTCGGGGTCAAGGGGTGGGGTCATCATTTCTTAACCCCGAGACCCCCACCGGTCTCGGGGTGCACTGGCATTTTCCCACCCTCGGGACCCCTCGGGGTCAAGGGGTGGGGTCATCATTTCTTAACCCCGAGACCCCCACCGGTCTCGGGGTGCACCGGCATTTCCCCACCCCCGGGACCCCCTCGGGGTCAAGGGGTGGGTCATCATTTCTTGACCCCGAGACCTCCACCGGTCTCGGGGTGCACCGGCATTTCCCCACCCCCGGGACCCCCTCGGGGTCAAGGGGTGGGGTAATCATTTCTTAACCCGAGACCCCCACCGGTCTCGGGGTGCACCGGCATTTCCCTACCCCCGGGACCCCCTCGGGGTCAAGGGGTGGGGTCATCATTTCTTGACCCCGAGACCCCCACCGGTCTCGGGGTGCACCGGCGTTCTCCCACCCCTGGGACCCCTTCCGGTCTCAGGGTGGGGGGTCATCAGCGATTGGCATGCAACTCAACCGCCAAGGAAAACGATAACTCCAGGTCACGTGGTACACCCACGTGATTCCCAGTACTCCCGTGATTGCGCCCCGTTACAGAGGGTCATACCTCATAACGACGTATGGCGCGTTGCATGTCCCTGTGCATGGCCATGCCTCGCTACGGCATACGATTCGCTACCACTTGCAACTGTGCCCGATCATATCAGCCGACGGCGTGCACTGGATGCCTTCGCAGCTGTTGGACACGTATGATATCACGCCAGCAAGCGGTACGGGATGTCTCCGGCACGCGCAACGATGGTACGGTGGTGATCTCCCAGAACTGTAAGATAGGGTATTCGGATAGGTATAAAAGCACATGCTCGCGCTGTAAGTGGGATCTGAACTCTGGTTTTCTGAGCTTTCTTCCTTCCAGCAAAACCTAACCGCCTCAGCTCTTCTTCGCTGAAGCGGTTATCTGTCTGAGCCCAAGTGACTGACTTGATCATCGGAGGGTCCCCACCAGTATCGCCGGTCTATGGGGGACTTTTCTTGCAGGACTCCGAGGAGAGGGACGTCCGTCTTCCCCGACGTTTGAGGAAGGTGACTTGGCGTCATCAGATTGGCACGCCAGGAAGGGGGAGTGTAAGAAAGACGTCGAGCCAGCAGCTTTCTTCTTTCTCCTGTCTTCAGGATCTTAAAGCCATGGTGACGACTCGGACGAAAGGAGTTTCAGCCGGTCGCGCTGGGGGGCAGCGCTGCGGGGCTGGTCCACCCGCGGAGGCCCCCCGGCTCTCGCATCCAGTCTTCCGGAGCCTCTGCATCTCTGGGGGGCAGGGCCTTCTGCTCCGCAGAATGACGTTCTCGCGCCTGCTCCGCAACAACCCCAAGAAGATCGACTCACTGCCCTAGCCATGCAGGTCCAGTCTTTGGCGGCGATGGTTCAGGGCCTACAGCACCAGCAGGCGGCCTTGCAGCAGCCAGAGCCGAATCCGTCTGTCCCAGGAGTGGTGCAACCTAGCCAACATTCCTCCCGCCGGAGATCACGGTTCCTGCGGATTGTCGCCATCGATCCCCGGCCAAGCCTCATCACCGTGAAGCATCTAAAAGGCTCCGGTCTCCCTCTCGCCACGCTAGCGTTTCTCCTAAACGGCGGCACGGGAAGGAGGCGAGCGCCCGCGCCGGCATCGCCGCCCTCGCTCTTCTTCTGAATCTTCGGGGGAGGGCTCTTTCGATGGCCGGATGCCTCGTCGAGCCGAGCGTCGACTCGAGGAGTGCAACCAGAAGCTGGAGGAGCTTAGCCGTCGGATCACCCACCTGCCAGAGATAGATTACGACAGTCGGCCTCCCTTGTCCCGCCGCATCATGGAGGAGCCCATCTCTACCAGGTTCTGCCTTCCTCAGCTAGATCCATATGACGGAACCACGGACCCCCTGGACCATTTGGAGAGCTATAAGGTACTCATGCAAGTCCAGGGGGCCACTGACTCACTTATGTGTGTTGCTTTCCCGGCCACTCTGAAGAAGGCTGCCCGGGCTTGGTATTCTCGTCTGCCGCCACGAAGCATCGACTCCTTCCGCTAGTTGGAGAGGGCTTTCTGGCCCACTTTGACGCCTGCCGGAAGATCCCGAGGGTGGCGGACAGTCTATTTGCCGTTCAGCAGAAGAATGGCGAGCCTCTGCGGGATTATGTGGCCCGGTTCAAAGAGGCCACCCTGGAGGTCTACAACCTGGAAGACTCGGTGGATACCCTGGCTCTGAAGCGGGGGCTTCGCCCTTCTTCTTCGCGTATTCTCTTGACAAGAAGTCGCCGGGCTCCTACTCTGAACTTCTGATCCGGGCCCAGAAGTACATCCGGGCGGACGAAGCCGACTTTTCCCGGCGTGAAGTCCACCCCAGCCAGAACCTGCAGAAGCCCGCCCCAGGAGGCCCGAGCCTCCTCGCCGACCAGACAACCATCCTCGACCTCTGCACCGAGAGACGGGCCTTACACCCCACTGCTTGCCCCAATATCTCAGATCCTGCTCGAGATTGAAGGGGAGCCTTATCTGCAAAGCCCTCCTCCCATCAACCCGAAGATCCCCCGGAACAAGAACCTCTACTGCCGCTACCACCGGGACCATGGCCACGACACCGACGACTGCCGGCAGCTGAAGAAATCTATTGAAGACCTCATTCAATGGGGCCATCTGAGAAAGTTCGTCCAGAGGGGCGACCCGGGAGCTCCTGGCCCATCAGCGCCCGCCGCCGGTGATCGATAATGCCCCGACGGAGAAGATGGTGGCGATGATTTCCTGGGGGGCAGGAGGCCCATCAAAGAGACTAAGGGGGGAGGGGGGAACTGAGACTGTAATTCCTTTTTTTGAAAGGACTTGGACGGGGTTGTAAATAAGGATGATGATAGCGTCGTCATATCCATGACGATTGCTAAGCACCCTGTAAAAAGAATCTTAGTTGACAGTGGGAGCTCCGTAGATGTTTTGAATTACGATGCCTTTGTTCGTATGAACCTGTCGCATGATCTGCTTCGACCTGTCGCCACGCCTTTGATGGGGTTCACAGGAGATTCTGTGAAGGTTGAAGGAGAAATCACTCTCCCCGTAACGGCTGGTACGGCTTCGTGCCAAAGCACTATTCTCATAAAGTTTTTGGTGGTTCGTGTGCCCCTCGCACACAATGCGATCCTCAGGAGGCCCGGGCTCAACCTCTTGGATGCCATCATATCCACCAAGCAGCTCCTCGTGAAGTTCCCAACCAGCAGAGGGGTCGGCGAGATGCGAGGAGAGCAGGGCCTACCGGCACTTTGCTATCACTTGGCCCCTAGTCCCCAGGAGACGGCACCTGCACCGGCACCTGAGGCCCTTGACCCGCGGGACTTGGAGAAAAGGGGGGAACCGACCGAGCGGCTGCTCACTTTCCCCCTCGGGGAGGACCCCGTGCGGACGGTTCGAGTAGGAGCCTTACTTCCGGTGGAAGCTCGTGACCGACTCCTTACCTTTCTACGGGCCAACGCCGACGTCTTCGCATGGTCAGCGTCCGACATGCCCGGGGTCCCGGAGGAAGCGATTACACACCAGCTTAACATTCGGCCGGAGTGCCGTCCCATCAAGCAGAAGAAAAGGAGTTTTGCCCCGGACCGACAGAAGGCCGTTGATGAGGAGGTGCAGAAACTGCTGGCGGCTGGCCACATCCGCGAGGTGCACTATCCAGACTGGCTGGCGAACATTGTGATGGTTCGCAAGGCCAGTGGAAGTTGGAGAATGTGCGTGGATTTCACCGACCTCAACAAGGCGTGCCTCAAGGACACTTCTCATTGCCCCGAATCGATTGGCTGGTGGACGCCACCTCCGGGCACGAGACGCTCAGTTTCATGGATGCGTTCTCGGGGTATAATCAAATCAAGATGAGCCCGGCAGATGAAGAAGCGACTTCCTTTGTCACAAAGAAGGGGATCTACTGTTACAGGGTGATGCCCTTTGGATTGAAAAACGCCGGAGCTACTTATCAAAGATTAATGAAAAATGTCTTTGAGGATCAGTTGGGGCGCAACATGGAGGTGTATGTGGATGATATGTTGACCAAGAGCACCAGTGCAGAAGACCATGTAGCTGACCTCGAGGAGACTTTCAACAATCTGCGCCAGTACCGGATGAAGCTCAACCCCCACAAATGCGCCTTTGGAGTAGCAGCAGGCAAGTTCCTGGGTTTTATGGTGACCCAGCGAGGGATCGAAGCCAACCCGACAAGATTAGAGCTATCCTGGAGATGCGGCCCCCAGCCAACAAGAAGGAGGTGCAGCGCCTGACGGGGAGGGTGGCGGCCTTGAGCCGCTTCATGTCAAGGTCGGCAGAAAGGTGCTGCCCTTCTTTAAGGCGCTGCGCAAGGTCAACGGCTTCGAATGGACAAAGAGTGCCAAGGCTCCTTTGAGGAGTTGAAGCAGTTTCTCTCCACTCCTCCGCTGTTGTCCAAGCCTGAAAATGGAGAGGAGCTCTTTCTATATCTGGCCGCTTCCCCCGAGGCTGTCAGCTCCGTGCTTGTGCGTATGGATGCTGACGGGGCCAGAAGTCAATCTATTACACCAGCAAGGTACTCCATGACGCTGAGACCAGGTACTCGAGAACCGAGAAGATTATCTTCGCCTTGGTGGTCTCTACTCAGCGCCTTCGGCCTTACTTCCAAGCCCATCCCATCGTGGTGCTTACGGACCAGCCCCTTCGAGCTATCTTATCTCGCCCTGACACCTCCGGTCGGCTGGCCAAATGGGCCATCAAGCTAAGTGAGTTCGATCTGTCCATCCGGCCAAGGTCAGCCATGAAGTCTCAGGTGTTGGTGGATTTCCTGGTCGAGTGCTCCTGGACCGAGAGGGATATGGAGGGGGCGCGATCGGAGGAGTGTGTGGACTCTCCCTCATCAGGGAGGCGGAGGACTAGATCCTGCATGTGGATGGAGCGGAAAACTCTCAAGGAAGCGGAGCCGGACTCATTCTCGCGAGCCCAGAGGGAGACATGGTGGAGTACGCTATCAGATTTCGGTTCCCAGCAACTAATAATCAGGCGGAGTACGAAGCCTTGCTGGCGGGGATGAGGTTAGCTGAGGAGCTAGGCGCGGGGCGCTTGAGGGCCTTCATGGACTCTCAACTTGTTTCTGGACAAATCACCGGAGAGTACGAGGCTAGGGACCCAACCATGTCCCGATACTTGAGCAAGGTGCAGTCCCAGGCGTCTCATTTTTCGTACTTCCGTGTTAGCTATATCCCCAGAGCGGAGAATGCCAGGGCTGACGCATTGTCCCGCTTGGCCACTTCGGCCGATGGGACGTTGGGAAGGACATATGTGGAACACCTACAAGTCCCGAGCACTGAGGCCGCGGATGAAGCATTGCCAGTGGAGCAGGAGCCCTCCTGGATGGACACCCACATCCGGTACTTGACTGACGGCACTCTCCCGGAAAACCCCGCTGAGGCCAAGCTGCTCAGGCGGAGGGCCCCGAGATTCTTGATGATGGACGGGAAGCTTTATCGGAGATCCTTCTCATACCCAGTTCTCAGGTGTGTGGGGCCAATTGAATCAGATTACATCCTCAGGGAGATCCACGAAGGCGTATGCAGGATTCACCTGGGGGGCAGAGCCCTAGCCTACAAGGCCCTGCGCCAAGGGTACTTCTGGCTGACGATGAAGGAAGACGCGGCTGAGCTTGTCAAGAAATGTGATAGCTGTCAACGTCATGCCAATATCCAGCGACAGCCGACGTCTCACCTGACCCCCTTAGTAGCACCTTGGCCCTTCGCCCAGTGGGGCATGGATATCTTGGGACCATTTCCCCCGGCCTCCGGGCAGCGGAAGTTCCTCTTGGTAGCGGTGGATCACTTCACCAAGTGGATTGAAGCCGAGGCCCTGGCCAAGATTACCGAAAGCAAAGTGAGATCCTTCTTCTGGAAGTCCATCATATGTCGGTTCAGACTGCCGCACACACTAGTCACTGATAACGGCCGGCAATTTGACAACGCACCCTTCCGGGAGTTCTGCTCCGAGCTGGGTATCTGTCAGAAGTTCACTTCCGTCGGGCATCCTCAAACCAATGGGGCAGCCGAAGTGACTAATCGGATCATCCTCCAGGGGCTGAGATCTCGGCTAGATGGCTGCAAAGGGCGATGGGTGGAGGAGCTCCCCAGCGTGCTATGGGCCTATCATACAACGCCGCGAGCCCCCACCGGCAAAACGCCGTTCAGCTTAGTCTTTGGCTCTGAAGTTGTTATTCCTGTGGAGGTTGGTGCACCAAGCCCCGGGTGGGAGCATACAGCGAGGAAGGTAACCCTGACCAACTGCGAGCCAACCTCGACCTGGTAGAGGAGGTGCGAGACCGGGCGCGGCTTCGAATGGCAGCCTACCGACAACGAGCCGCAAAATACTACAACGCTCGTGTGCACCCCCGGACGTTCCTGCTGGGAGATCTGGTCCTTCGACGGGCCGAGGTCTCGAAGCCAGCTGAAGGAGGCAAACTAGCCCCAAACTGGGAGGGGCCTTACCGGATCGCCGAAACACTCCGCCACGGAGCTTATAAAATTGAAGAACTTGATGGGACGCCACTCCCTAGGACGTGGAATGCGGATAACCTTCGCCGGTATTATCAGTAATGTATTCCTCCTTTCATGTTAAGTATCACCCTTGTATTCGCTTGTGTTCTTACCCCTTGTTTATTAACGAGATTCGATTTAGCTACCTAAATCTTCACAGAAAAGCCCGACACCCCGTCGGCACCTAAAGCCCTGCACCAGCCAGGCATGAAGCCCAGTGTACCACTGGCAGAGCGGTGTACCACCGGCTCTCAGCAACAAAAGCCCGACCCCATCGGCACCTAAAGCCCTGCACCAGCCAGGCATGAAGCCCAGTGTACCACTGGCAGAGCGGTGTACCACTGGCTCTCAGCAACAAAAGCCCGACCCCGTCGGCACCTAAAGCCCTGCACCAGCCAGGCATGAAGCCCAGTGTACCACTGGCAGAGCGGTGTACCACCGGCTCTCAGCAACAAAAGCCCAACCCCGTCGGCACCTAAAGCCCTGCACCAGTCAGCATGAAGCCCAGTGTACCACTGGCAGAGCGGTGTACCACCGGCTCTCAGCAACAAAAGCCCGACGCCCGTCGGCACCTAAAGCCCTGCACCAGCCAGGCATGAAGCCCAGTGTACCACTGGCAGAGCGGTGTACCACGGCTCTCAGCAACAAAAGCCCGACGCCCGTCGGCACCTAAAGCCCTGCACCAGCCAGGCATGAAGCCCAGTGTACCACTGGCAGAGCGGTGTACCACCGGCTCTCAGCAACAAAAGCCCGACGCCCGTCGGCACCTAAAGCCCTGCATTAGCCAGGCATGAAGCCCAGTGTACCACTGGCAGAGCGGTGTACCACCGGCTCTTAGCAACAAAAGCCGACGCCCCGTCGGTACCTAAAGCCCTGCACTAGCCAGGCATGAAGCCCAGTGTACCACTGGCGGAGCGGTGTACCATCGGCTCTCAGCAACAAAAGCCCGATGCCCCGTCGGCACCTAAAGCCCTGCACCAGCCAGGCATGAAGCCCAGTGTACCACTGGCAGAGTGGTGTACCACTGACTCTCCGCAACAAAGGCCCGACACCCGACAGCACAAAGCCCCGCCGGTCAGATAAAAGCCTACCCCCGTAGGCATCAAAAGCCACGCACCTATTTAGTGCAAGGTCCGATGCTTGACAGGGCGTTGCGCCGATAGCCCCGAGGAGCCTGCCTACCTAACCTCTGACTGACGGCGTTTCGCTCTGAGAATTCTACCCTCCCTGGCTCTAACTTTCGAGTTTAAACAGCTGGAGCGGAATAGCTCGAATGGGGAGTTGTCCCTCGGAACTATCAGAACTAATGGGGTTACAAGGCTACATATCAATTGATGAAGTCCATGACAATTCAGAAGGCATTTTGAAGAGTGTTTTCATTAATTGAAAGGGATTACAAAATGTCGACGCTGTCGGACTTGCAAAAAGAAAGAGAAGAGAGAGAAAAAATAGCAAGTGCGAGCTCACGGCTCCGCCGGTGCGGGCTCATCGTCAGAAGGGGCCAAGTCTGACAATCGCTCCAGTTCAACCTCCAGGGCCTGGGGGAAGTTCAGGTCTCTGGCCACCTTCTCCTTGCCATGCTGGAACCCGTCAAGGAATACAGCTGCCGAGGCTTCGGCCAGGTCATCTGCGAAACGCCCAGATGCCTTGTATTCCTCTATGAGCACAGCGGCTTAGACTTTCTCTGCGGCAAGGGCTTCCATTGCCACCCTTTTGGCCTCCTGAGTGCGGCTCACCTCCTCCTTCGCCGCTCTTGCCTCTTCTGCCACTGTGCCCACTCGATTTTTGTCCTCCCGGAGGGCTGAGGTTAACTCAGAGATATGTATGTCCCTGGCCATTACAGCGTTCTCATCCCCCGTCAGTTGGAGGAGCACTGCGTGCGCATGGTTGGCTTCAATCTCCGCCTGGCTCTCGGCGGCCTTTACCTCGCTCGCGCAGTCGTTCTTGGCCGACTCTAGCGCCTTCTCGGCCGCCTCCACTCGGCGCTGAGCCTCCTCAACCTCTTTCCGCGTCTCTCGCAGAAGGACCTTCTCCCCGCGAATTACCTCCCTGGCGGTCTTCAGGGAGTGCGCGATCTACACGCGTAAGCCCTAGGTTAGCTGAAGGAAAAAGATAAAAAAGTAAAGGATAAGAAGATCGCTTACCCTGACGACGACGGCATAGGAGTCCCGGAAGAATGCGCCCGCTTTCTGGTGAGTGAGGTCCTCCAGGATCCCAGGAACGAAGATCGGATCCAGGACTCGCTCAGCCCAGCGACCGTCATCCAGGGAGTCTCGGGGTGGCCCGGGCTCACCCCCGCCATCCTCCGCCGTCTCAGCTGTCCCCGGTTCTGTGCGTGGGCCACTCCTGGGCGACCCCCCGGGGGGTGGACTCGCGGGGCCAGATGGTCCCTCACCCCAGTCCCTAGAGACATCCGGCGGGGTAGATCCCCCAGGAGCCGGGAGCTCTTCAGTCGATATGGGCTCCCCCACGGCTGGCTCTTCAACGGCGGATCCCGCGGTTGTCCCCACCTCTGGTGGAGTATCGGCTGTGAGGTCGACCTCCGGAACATCCGGGACATTTTGCAGAGCCGGGGGTGGGGAGACTTGTGCCGGAGGGAGGGCCCGAGCCATAGGGCGCTTCGGGGTTGGGGCCTGCTGACCCCTGGACGGTCCTTCCCGGGCCCTCTTCTTGGAGGCAACTCTCAATAGTTTTGCCGCCGGTATTTTCATGGCTGCATGGCATCAATTGGGTTTTCAGAAAAAAAAAAAAAAGAGAGGAGGAAGAAAAGAAGAAGGAGAGGGGCAAAGGAGCGAAGTTTTTGGCTAAGGGTGGAGAAGGCTTACCCCGGTGGGAGATGAGGCCCGCCGACTCTAGGTTGTCCTCCGATAGCAGCAGGGTGTATCGGGGGATCTCGGTGGCCAACAGTGGCCCAGTGCCTCCCGGTCCCCATGCTGGATAGCAACGGCGTTCCCCCTGAGGTCGGGGTCTCCCCACTGGGGCCGGACTTGGTTGACATTTGCAAAAAGAAACGGGACTTCCATCCCTTAATCGACGAAGGAAGGAGGAGTTTTAGGACCCGATTGGGTCGGGGCTGAAACAGCCACCAACCCTTTTGGGCCCGGAGGGAGTAGAAAGTGCGGAACAGGCTAATTCTGGGGGTGATACTTAGGTGGTGACAGAGGATGACGAAAGAGCTGATTACATGATAAGAATTTGGAACTAATTGGGAGGGGGTCAAGGAATAGAAGTCAAGGAGGTTGATGACAAAAGGGGAAAAGGAGGGCGGAGACCTGCCTTTAGGCAGATCTCGTAAAGGGCCACCCGACCGGGTCGGGAGGAAATGACCCTGTCGTCGGGAGTTGGCAGGAACAGCTCAACCTCCCGGGGGATCCTGTAACGGGCCCGGATTCTTTCCAAATCCAGCCGCGTCATTGTGGAGGCCGTCCCCTCTGGGGACTCCTCCGACGTCGAGGAGGCGCCGGCCTCCAACCGGCGGCCCCTCGATGGGGCTCCACCGGTGACCCATCGCCGGGCCAGGGGGACGCGGTCCTCTGAATTAGAGGACCACTCAATCGAGGGGGAAGGGGTAGGAGAGGTACGACACCTCTCGGAGGGAGGACGGTTCTCAGAACTGTCCTCCGAGGTCCAAGAAGGGGAACTCATGAGCAAGGAGACAAGTCCAAGATGGGAAAAAGCTGACCTGGAAGAGAAAAAAACAGATGCAGGCCCGCAGGTTGCAGGAGAAGTTGGAGCGTAGATGAGGAAGAAGACGATGACAAAGGCGGTATGGCGTCAGTTCAACCCCCCCTCGCGTAGCTTTATCGGGTTTTCAAATCATCCCGCCATGTCTTGTCGGCCACATGGCCCCTTGCCATACGCTGGCTCGCCTCGAGGAACGCCTCGGCGCGTGGTGCGGCACGCCTCCGGCCAGAGGTGGGACCCCGCTGACGTCGCCGTAATGAAAGGAAATGATGATGCGGCTTTTCGCGCAAACTTCGAAGAGCCAGTCCTCACTCTCGAGGGCGATCATGGCAAGCATAGCATACGGGGGGCTGCCTCCTTACATTCCCCGCACCGTCCGCATAAAAGACAAGGATGGGGATCAGCCACGTGGAGAACGCCATTTGAGCCTCAGCGGTGGGACCCGCTTCGCCCAAGGGGCGAGGGGGCATCTGATATGACTGATCCCGTGTCGTCAGAAAAGGTAACGGCGACTACTGACCCCGAGACCCCCACCGGTCTCGGGGTGCACCGGCATTTCTCCACCCCCGGGACCCCCTCGGGGTCAAGGGTGGGGTCATCATTTCTCGACCCAGAGACCCCCACCGGTCTCGGGGTGCACCGGCATTTCCCCAACCCCGGGACCCCCTCGGGGTCAAGGGGTGGGGTCATCATTTCTTAACCCCGAGACCCCCACCGGTCTCGGGGTGCACCGGCATTTCCTCGGAGGTCTCGGGGTACACCGGCATTTCCCCACCCCCGGGACCCCCTCGGGGTCAAGGGGTGGGGTCATCATTTCTTAACCCCGAGACACCCACCGGTCTCGGGGTGCACCGGCATTTTCCCACCCCCGGGACCCCCTCGAGGTCAAGGGGTGGGGTCATCATTTCTTGACCACGAGACCCCCACCGGTCTCGGGGTGCACCGGCATTTCCCCACCCCCAGGACCCCTCGGGGTCAAGGGGTGGGGTCATCATTTCTTAACCCCGAGACCCCTACCGGTCTCGGGGTGCACCGGCATTTCCCCACACCCGAGACCCCCTCGGGGTCAAGGGGTGGGGTCATCATTTCTTGACCCCGAGACCCCCACCGGTCTCGGGGTGCACTGGCATTTCCCCACCCTCGGGACCCCCTCGAGGTCAAGGGGTGGGGTCATCATTTCTTAACCCCGAGACCCCCACCGATCTCGGGGTGCACCGGCATTTCCCCACCCCCGGGACCCCCTCGGGGTCAAGGGGTGGGGTCATCATTTCTTGACCCCGAGACCCCCACCGGTCTCGGGGTGCACCGGCATTTCCCCACCCCCGGGACCCCTCGGGGTCAAGGGGTGGGGTAATCATTTCTTAACCCCGAGACCCCACCGGTCTCGGGGTGCACCGGCATTTCCCCACCCCCGGAACACCCTCGGGGTCAAGGGGTGGGGTCATCATTTCTTGACCTCAAGACCCCCATCGGTCTCGGGGTGCACCGGCGTTCTCCCACCCCTGGGACCCCTTCCGGTCTCAGGGTGGGGGGTCATCAGCGATTGGCATGCAACTCAACCGTCAAGGAAAATGACAACTCCAGGTCGCGCGGTACACCCACGTGATTCCCAGTACTCCCGTGATTGCGCCCCGTTACAGAGGGCCATACCTCATAACGGCGTATGGCGCATTGCATGTCCCTGTGCATGGCCATGCCTCGCTACGGCGTACGATTCGCTACCACTTGCAACTGTGCCCGGTCATATCAGCCGACGGCACGCACTGGATGCCTTCGCAGTTGTTGGACACGTATGATATCACGCCAGCAAGCGGTACGGGATGTCTCCGGCACGCGCAACGATGGTACGGTGGTGATCTCCCAGAACTGTAAGATAGGGTATTCGGACAGGTATAAAAGCACGTGCTCGCGCTGTAAGTGGGATCTGAACTCTGGTTTTCTGAGCTTTCTTCCTCCCAGCAAAACCCTAACCGCCTCAGCTCTTCTTCGCTGAAGCGGTTCTCTGTCTGAGCCCAAGTGACTGACTTGATCGTCAGAGGGTTCCCACCGGTATCGCCGGTCTCTGGGGGACTTTTCTTGCAGGACTTCGAGGAGAGGGATGTCCGTCTTCCCGATGTTTGAGGAAGGTGACTTGGCGTCATCAACCAAGGTTGTGCAAGAAGAGCGGAGGTGCACTCGAAGTTTTAAACACGTAATGAAGATATAGTTTGGCAATATTGGAACAAAAACTAATAAAGATTTAGAAGGTTGTAGGTAAGTTTAAAAGTTTAACTTAAACGAGACTTGGTTTTTCTATGGATTTTCTTTTACTATTTATGGAGGCTCCAAAGATTCATGCATGCATGTGCATGCATACTGATGTGGTTGGTATGGCCACAAGGACAATTTGGCAAAACCAAAAGAAATTAGTGCGGCCCTAGCGTCTTCAAGCCCGCTGAGTCGGCCTCGACCATTCCTGGTCGGCCCCGCTTAGCTCCGGCAGCTCCAAGCCCATCGAGTCGGCCCCAACCATTCCTGGTCGGCCCCGCTCGGCCTTGGCGTCTCCAAGCCCGCCGAGTCGGCCCCGACCATTCCTGGTCGGCCCCGCTCGGCCCTCTCCCGGTAGCTCCAAGCCCGCCGAGTTGGCCCCGACCATTCCTCGTCGGCCCCGCTCAGCCCCGGCATCTCCAAGCCCGCCGAGTCGGCCCCGACCATTCCTGGTTGGCCCCGCTCGGCTCCGACCATTCCTGGTCGGCCCCGCTCAGCCCCGGCATCTCCAAGCCCGCCGAGTCGGCCCCGACCATTCCTGGTCGGCCTCGCTCGGCCCCGGCGTCTCCAAGCCCACCGAGTTGGCCCCGACCATTCCTGGTCGGCCCCAGCAGCTTCAAGCCCGCCGAGTCAGCTCCGACCATTCTTGGTCAGCCCCGCTCGGCCCCGGCAGCTTCAAGCCCATCGGGTCGGCCCCGACCCTCCTTGGTCGACCCTGCCCCGGCGCCTCCTGGTTGGTGGTGTTGGCCTCGACCATCCCTGGTCGGCCCAGCTCAGCCTTGGCGCCCTTAGGAGAGTCAGGGCGCCCCCGCTTCCTCCAAGTCACCCCTAGTATGGCCCTGGTGGTTCAGGATGCCACCTTTCTGACCCGTGCCGCCTGGCAACAGCAGATCCAACTACCCTCTGACCACACTGCTGATGGGACATGACCAAACTACCCGATAGCCCCACTGGCTAATGGGACATAGCTCACCAACCGCCGTTTTTCTCCTCTTCGATGGGACAGGACCCACTAACCAGCCCAGATTCACGCAACCCCCTAAGAACTCCGCGGACATTCCTTTTTTATGGAATCCCACGTGGTCATGCAAGTATCAACCCCCTATAAAAAGGTGAATTCACTCAATAATGAGGTAGGAGCGAAAATCTCAAAGAATCGCTATCTGAATACTAAGAGAGGGATTCCTCCTCCCGAGGAACACCTTTCATCTAAAAGAGCTCGTCCGAGCTCTTTCTCAGCTGTGACCTCAGTTGCTAACTTGAGCTTCGGAGGGTCTCACCGAAGAATCCCTCTGGTCCTGGGACTTTTTTGTAGGTAACCCGGTGAAGCGAATATCTGCTAATCAATCCACTTCCTTCTCTCGACGTTCAGGACCAGTGATCGGGCGTCATCAAATTGGTGCGCCAGGTAGGGGGAGGCGGACGAAGCAGCAGGTAGCTCAGGGTTCCCCATGCTACGTATCAGCAAACTTTACTCCCCCCTCTTTTCTTCACCAAGCCATGGTGGTGACATAAGCTCAGGACGCTTCTGTCAGCTGTCTAGCAGGGCTTCCCCCGCCAGCTAGGCAACAGGAGGCCGATCCCCCTACCGCCGATCCTCCCGTCACCCGTCCACCACCAGATGCAGCTATCCAAACAGTGGATCAATTAGCGACTCTCACCCAGCAAGTCCAAACTCTCACAGCTATGGTCCATGGACTCCAGCAGCAGTAGTCCGTGGCCATCCAGCACCAGACCGCTCCCCCCGCCAGTTAGCAGTCGGCGAGGGGAGGCTCTCCCTAGCGAAAAGCCGGTCATCGTCAGGTTTCCCTAGGAAGCCTCGCCGTGAGCCCTCTAAATGGCCACGGTCCACTGGTTGTGGCCCCAGTAAATTTCCTTCCGAGCCGCATCATCAGGAGGAACCAAAGTGGAAGTCCTGGCTCCTGCATCCTTCTCCTTCTCTTCTTCTTCTTTCTTCCTCCTCCGAGCTATCTCGGAGGGCCCCGACAATCAGCCGCCAGGCGGAGGAGCACCTGGATGAGTACAATAGGCGACTGGATGAGCTCGCCAGGAAAATCAATCATCAATCGGAGGAAGAGTTTGACACCCGTCCTTCTTACACCCGTCGGATATTGAAGGAGCCTATCCCCTCCAGATTCCGCTTTCCCCAGATAGACCCATACGACTGTACAACAGATCCTCTCAACCATCTCGAGAGTTATAAAGCAATGATGCAAGTCCAAGGCACTTCAGATGCCCTTCTCTGCAAAGCCTTCCCCGCCACTCTACGGAAGGCCGCTCGCGCGTGGCACTCGCACCTATCCCTCCACAGCATCGACTCCTTTCGAGAGCTGGAAAGGGCCTTTCTGGCACATTTTGATGCATGTCGGTAGATTCTAAGAGTGGCATACAGGCTCTTCTCTGTGCGCCAGAAGGAGGGGGAGTCGCTGCGGACTTTGTATCCCGATTTAAGGCTGTCGCCCTCGAAGTTTACCATCTCGATGATGCGGTGGCAACGCTAGCGCTGAAGCGAGGGCTCCTCCCATCCCGCTTCACCTTTTCCTTGGACAAGAAGCCCCCGAGTTCCTATTCCGACCTCCTTCTTCGGGCTCAAAAGTACATCCATGCAGATGAAGCTGACTTCACCCGCCGAGAATCCTCAAAGAGCTCTAACCACAAGCCCGCTCGCCCGAGCCGAGTGGACCCCCCCGACACCGGCGGTCCAACCCGCCTCACCGATCTGACAACAGGCGTCGAAGCCCCATCCCCGATGAGAGCAAGCTCACACCTCTCCTCGCCCCTCGATCCCATATCCTTATGGAGATCGAGGCGAGCCTTATCTCCAGCATCCTCCTCCCATGAAGAAAGGTCTTCCTGTGACAAAAGCCGTTACTGCTAATTCCACCGGGATTATGGCCATGACACCGATGGTTGCCACAGTTTGAAGCGGGCCATCGAGGAGCTCATCCAGCGAGGCTACCTCGGCAAGTATGTTCAGAAGGCACCACAGCCGCTGCCAGCACTCATGGGGCCCCCGCCCGTTCAGGCCACGGTTGACAACACCCCCACAGAACGGACAGTCGGAATGGTGTCTTGGGGAGCGGCCTCGGCATCTAAGCGACTGAGAGGGGAGGAGGCACCGGGTAATGTAATTTCTAGGGGAGGATCTGCTGTTGTTGAAAATGTAAACAATGAAGGCGTCGTCGTCTCTATGACGATCGCCAAGCACCCTGTAAAAAGGATATTAGTTGATAGTAGCAGCTCAGCTGACATCCTTACTTACGATGCTTTTGTTCGGATGGGATTATCTCTAGACTCCCTTCAGCCTGTGGCGGCCCCATTGGTCGGGTTCACCGAGGATTTAGTAAGGGTTGAAGGCGAGATATCTTTGCCTACGACAGCCGGAACACCGCCATGCCAAAGTACAGTGATCATAAAATTCCTGGTCGTGAGGGTCTCCTTGGCATACAACGCCATTCTCGGGTGTCCAGGTCTTAACCTTTTGGACGTAGTTATCTCCACCCGATGTTTGCTGGTGCAGTTCCCCACTAGTGAAGGAGTTGGAGAGATGCGCGGTGAGACCAGCCCGGTCCTGCCTTGTTATCACGTGGCATCAAGTCCTTTGAAAGATGAATCAACTTTAGAAGCACCCAACCCCAAAGACTCCAGCAAGGGAGGATAACCAGCCGAGCACCTCTTAACTTTCCCTCTTGGAGACAACCCAGCGAAGACCGTCCGCGTCGGCGGACTCCTTCCCCCAGAGGACCGGGGGCACCTTTTAGCTTTTTTGCGGGCTAACTCAGATGTCTTCACTTTGTCGGCGTCTGATATGCCTGGCATCCCTCCGGAGGTGATCACCCACAAGCTCAACATTGACCCACGGCACCGTCCAATCCGCCAAAGGAAGAGAAGCTTCGCTCCTGATCGGCAAAAGGCTATTGATGAGGAAGTCAATAAGCTGCTCAACGCTGGCCACATCCGGGATGCATACTACCCTAGCTGGCTGGCTAATGTGGTCATAGTGCGTAAGGCAAACGGGAGCTGGAGAATTTGCATCGACTTCACCGACCTCAACAAGGCGTGTCCGAAAGACAGTTTTTCCCTGCCAAGGATAGATCAACTGGTGGATTCCACCTCCGAGCATGAGCTCCTCAGCTTCATGGACGCCTTCTTCAGATATAATCAAATAAGGATGGACCCCAACGACGAAGAGCACACACCTTTGTGACAGAGAAAGGCATTTATTGCTACAAAGTGATGCCTTTTGGCCTCAAAAATGCGGGGGCAACTTACCAAAGGTTGATTAACAGAGTGTTCCAAGATCAGCTAGGCCAGAATATGGAGGTCTATGTAGATGACATGCTGACAAAGAGTACCCGCACCTTCAATCACGTCTCCGACTTAGAGGAAACCTTCAACAACCTCCGTCATTTCCAAGTCAAGCTGAACCCCAAGAAGTGTGCTTTCGGGGTCACGGCGGGCAAGTTTCTGGGTTTTATGGTGATCCAGCGGGGGATCGAAGCGAACCCAGAGAAGATCAGCGCCATCCTTGACATGAAGCCACTGTCCAGCAAGAAGGAAGTGCAGCGACTAACAGGGAGGATAGCGGCTCTAAGTCGTTTCCTCTCCAAATCGTCCGAGAGATGCTTGCCCTTCTTCAAGGCCTTGCGGAAGGTGAACAATTTCGAGTGGATGGACGACTGCCAGAGAGCCCTTGATGGCCTAAAGGCGTTCCTGTCTTCCCCCCCGCTCCTGTCCAAGCCAAGAGACGGGGAAAGTCTCTTCCTCTACTTAGCTGCTTCTTCGGAAGTTGTTAGCTCAGTCTTGGTGCATCTCGATGCCGACGGCACCCAGAGACCCATCTATTATATGAGCTAGGTCCTCCATGACGCAGAAGTTAGGTACTCCAAGATGGAGAAAGTTATTTTTGCCCTGATAGTTTCTGCCCGGCGCCTCTGCCCATACTTTCAAGCCCATCCTATCGTGGTGCTCACAGACCAGCCCCTTCGGGCCATCCTGGCTCGTCCGGATACCTCGGGTCGACTCACCAAGTGGGCTATCAAGTTAGGAGAGTTCGACCTCTCCTTCCAGGCACGACCGGCTCTGAAGTCCCAAGTTTTGCTGACTTCCTAGTTGAGTGCATTTGGGCGGAGGAGGCGACTGAGGAAGTTACCAAGGAACAGCGCAAGCCTGAACCAAGCGGCGATGGAGAAACTTGGATCCTTCATGTGGATGGCACGTCAAACTCTCAGGGAAGCAGCACCGGCCTCATTCTTGCAGGGCCGGGCGGAGAGAGGACGGAATGCGCCCTGTGGTTTCTATTCGAAGCCACCAATAATCAAGCTAAGTACGAAACCCTACTGGCCGGATTAAGGCTAGCCCAGGAGTTCGGAATAAGGCGTCTCAGGGCTTTCACAGACTCGCAACTCATCTTCGGGCAAATCAATGGAGAGTACGAGGCGCGTGACCCTGTTATGACTCAGTACTTGGGCAAGGTTCGGCTCTTGACCTCCCCACTAGCTTACTTCAGCATCAATTACATTCCCCGGAGTGAGAATGCCAAGGCCGACATCCTTTCTCGTCTGGCTACCTCTGCCGACGGCATGGCAAGGGACGCTTACATTGAATATTTAGGAAGGCCCAGCATAGAGGATGGCGAGGAAGTCCTCCCGCTCACCAAGAGCCCACATGGATGGATGCCTACGTCGCTATCTCTCTGATGGCACTCTCCCTGACGATCACAACGAAGCCAGGTTACTCAAGTGGAGGGCCTCCAAGTTCGTACTCTTGGACGGGCATCTGTATAGAAGGTCATTCTCCTACCCCCTGCTCAAGTATGTAGGACCCGCTGACGCCGACTACATCCTCAGAGAAATCCACGAGGCATCTGTGGAAATCATATGGGGGGCAGGTCCTTAGCCCAAAAGGCTCTCCGTCAGGGATACTTCTGGCTCACTATGAGGGAGGATGCGGCCAAACTAGTTCAAAGGTGCGATGGTTGCCAACGCCACGCACACATCCCACATCAACCGTCTACCCTGCTGAACCCGCTCTCGGCCCCATGACCTTTCACTCAATGGGGAATGGACATCCTCGGGCCATTCACCCCAGCCTCAGGGCAACGAAGATTCTTGCTAGTCACCATCGACTATTTCACCAAATGGGTCGAGGTTGAGGCTCTGGCTAAGATCACTGAAAGTAAGGTCAAAGCCTTCTTCTGGAAGTCGATCATATGCCGTTTCGGCCTACCTCATACCCTCATCACCGACAATGGCCGCCAATTTAATAATGAAGCATTTAAAGCTTTCTATGACGAGCTAGGCATTCATCACTGATTCACCTCTGTCGGCCACCCCCAGGCCAATGGAGAGGCTGAGGTCATGAACCGCACCATCCTCAGAGGGCTCAGGACCCGGCTAGATGGATCCAAGGGTCGATGGGTGGAGGAGCTCCCCAGTGTGATATGGGCTTACCACACGACCCCCAGAGCCCCGACGGGCGAGACTCCTTTCAGTCTCGTCTTCGGATCCGAGGTCGTCATCCCTGTCGAGATCGGATTGCCCAGTCGTGCGTGGAGTCCTTCAGCGACGAAAACAACTCCGCATTGATACGGGCTAATCTGGACTTCATCGACGAAGCACATGATCGGGTGAGGCTGCGCATGGCGACCTTTCGTCAGCGAGCGGCCAAGTACTACAATGCCCGAGTTCGTCTCAAGGTTTTTCGCCGCGAGACTTGGTTTTGACTAATACTGAGGTATCCAAGCCTACAGAGGGGGGCAAGCTATCCCCCAATCGGGAGGGTCCTTATCGCGTCGACGAAACACTTCATTGGGGGGCATACAAACTAGAAGAACTCGATGGGCGACCCATTTCACGTACCTGGAATGCGGATAACCTCTGCCAATATTATCAATGATGTATTCCCCTGGGGCATAAGCAATAAAGGAGGTCCCTTCTGATGCCACAACCTACTCTCCCTTGTGTCCAAGGACCATATCTCACAAAAGGAGCTCAGGCAGCTAATGGGACACCACTCGGCCCAGGCACGGCGGTGCCCCCGAGTTAGTTAAGACCTTAACAGCTCCATACATGGTCGAGTCGCCCCTCAGGCGGCATATAAACCCCTGAGGTGGTTCAAAAGGAGCTCACCGGCATCGCGACTAACGGGACACCACTCGGCCCCGGCACGGCGGTGCCCCCAAGTCGGTTAAGACCCTAACAGCTCCGTACCCGATCGAGTCATCCTCAGGCGGCACACAAACCCCTGAAGTGGTTCAAAAGGAGCTCACCGGCATTGCGGCTAACGGAACACCACTCGATCCCGGCATGGCGGTGCCCCCAAGTCGGTTAAGACCCTAACAGCTCCGTACCCGATCGAGTCACCCCTCAGGTGGCACACAAACCCCTGAGGTGGTTCAAAAGGAGCTCACCGGTATCGCGGCTAACGGGACACCACTCGGCCCTAGCATGACGGTGCCCTCGAGTTGGTTAAGATCCTAACAGCTTCGTACCCGGTCGAATCACCCCTCAGGCGGTACACAAACCCCTAAGGTGGTTCAAAAGGAGCTCACCGGCATCGCGGCTAATGGGACACCACTCGGCCCCAGCACGGCGGTGCCCCCGAGTCGGTTAAGACCCTAATAGCTCCATACCCGGTCGAGTCGCCCCTCAGGTGGCACACAAACCCCTGAGATGGTTCAAAAGGAGCTCACCAGCATTGCGGTTAACGGGACACCACTCGATCCTGGCACGACGGTGCCCCCGAGTCGGTTAAGACCGTAACAGCTCCGTACTCGGTCGAGTTGCCCCTCAGGTGGCACATAAACCCCTGAGGTGGTTCAAAAGGAGCTCACCGGCATCACGGATAACGGGACATCCCTCGGCCCCAGCACGATGGTGCTCCAGAGTCGGTTAGTCCCCTAATAGCTCCATATGCGTCCAAGTCGCCCCTCATACAAAACCCAGACCGTTGAGATAGTTATAAAGGCCCCGTTTGGCCCTCACAGACTCCAAGTCGGCCGGCTCAGCCACGGCCTTTCCTGGTCGGCCCTGACCGGCCCGGGCATCTTTAACACTGACCGAGTCGGCGTAGGCCTTCCCCGGTCAACCCCACTCAGCCTCAGCGTCCCCAAGACGGTCGAGTCAGCCTCGACCATCTCTGGTCGGCCCCAATGCCTCCAGGATTAATCTTGACACTGAGTCGCCCTTGGATCATTCCAAGCCTTTAGAGGATTCACGCGCAGATGAGTCTCCCTTCGAACAGTCTACAACAGCATGAGGCATCTCGAGTAACCTTCCGCACGGACGGCTTGCATCCCGGGGAGGCATTCGAACATCGGCCAGTCCAAGGCCGCGATTCGGCTACGACATTGTCAACATGTGCAACATTTGAAGTTGAGAAAACATTTCAGAAGGTGCAACATTGGCTACGACATTGTCAACGTATGCGATTCGGCCATGGGAAGTAAGGCACAGTAAGGCGTTTTTTCCAAAAGAAGAAAGAACAGATGGAACAAAACACAAAGATGTTTTGACAAAAGTTTCTTTATTAACAATCAAGGAAAAGTACAAAATTGGGCCTAAGGCCGGTTACACAAGTCAAAGAAAAGAAAAATGAGTGGCGGGCTCTCAGAGTTCGCCTGGACCAGGCTTCTTCTCGTCCTCCTTCTCTGCTGGCTCCTCGTCTAGCTCCCCAGGCTGGATGTCTTCAAGTTCAGAGATATCGATCTCGAGGGCCGCAGACACCTTGACCTTACACATTTCGAAGCCTTGAACATAAGCATCGAGGCTGGCCTCGATGACTTCCTGCTTGAACTCCGGCGAGGCCTTATAGTTGGAGATGGCCTGCCCCGCCTCGGCTTCAGCCCGCTGCGCCTTGGCCTCGGCCTCCTTGGCTCGCGCCTCGGCCTCCCAAGCCCTGCTCTCAGCCTCTTCAGCACGGGCATTGGCCTCGTCGACACAGGCCACTGCCCCGACCTTCTCCAAACCTGCCTCTGCTGCCGCCTTCTCCGCAGTAGCTGCCCTCTCTGCAGCAACCCGGTCCTCCTCCTCGGTGCATTGGAGCAGCCGAGTCAACTCTTCGTTCTGTGCCGCGGCGGCCTTCAACCTTTCCGAGGCCAGCTCCATCTTGGCCTCTGCTGCGGAGGCCCGGCCGCTCTCGGCTTCAGCCCGGCTCTCCATCTCCCTTAGACGACCGTCCAAGCTCTCCTCACGGGCCGAGGTCTCTTAATGAACGACGAGCAAGGCTTTCGGCCTGTGCCATGCTCTCCTTCTTGTACTTGTCGGCCCGCGCTAGTGCCTTGGCCATCGTGCTCGAAGAGTGGGCCAACGCCTCGTGAAGGCCAAGTGCGTCGTTGGCCATCTGTAGCAGAGGAGACATGTTAGCTGGAGAAATATTGGGAATAATGAGGAGGATTCAAAAATTACCTGGACAACGGTAACCATTACCATATCCATGAGTGCGGAGTGACTCAATCCCCGCATCTCCTCCTCGAACTCGGCGGTCTGAACTCCCGACAGAAGGCGAAAGGCTTGTGCAGCATCCGCCATCGAGCCGAGTATGGGGACCAGCCGTGTCTGTCCTTCCTGCAGACCTTCAACTTGGGGACGGGTTGGGCAACGGGCTGGTTGACGGGATGAGCTCCCCGGCTCACCTCTCTGCTTCTCGGTCACCTCCGCCCTGTCCCGGGACTTCCTGGCGACTTACTCCCCCTCACCGGCAGTTAGGGAACACTCTTCCTCCCCAGTTCTACAGCAGCCGGAGGGCCAACGGCGATGGTGACCCACCCCGCCTCAGGCACATCGGCGGCTGCGGGGGCTTCCTCCTCATCCAAAACCACCACCATCGGTTTGGTGGTGGCCGGGATCTTCCCTTCTTTAACTTCGGCCCTGGCCGGCTCCGGGGCCACTCCTATGACCGGCTTCTTCTCAGCCGGCTCCTCCGTAGGCGTCGGGACCGTGAGGGCTTCAGTCAGCCTGGCCAGCTCCCTTCTTCGAATCCTCTTTGCTGGCCTGGACGACTCTCCGGTCGCCTGCCTTTTCTGCTTCAAGACAGCCTCAAAATTGCTGGCAGAAATCTTCATCGCTGCACAGAAAAAATAACAGGCATTAGCAACAGCGTACAACAAACTGAAGGTCGGGACAGAAGGAGTCAGGCGTCAAGCTCACCGGCCGCCAGAGCTAACTCGGTCTCTACCAGGTTCTCCTCGGACAGGAGTTCCTTGTAGCCGGAGATTTGACAATTAGACAATTGGGTGAATAGTTCTTTGTCCCTATCCCTTACGGAGGAATCATCGTTGGAACTAGTGTCTGGCTCCCTCCAAGCGTCCCTTACCCCCTCAACGTGGGCAAAAAGGAATCGAGACTTCCACCCCCTAATTTTGGACGGGAGACCTAAAGGGAAGGCTCTACTCGGCCTGGCGGAAATGCCCACCAGGCCCCCTCACCTTGATGGCGGAGCTTATAGAAAGCTCGGAACAGGGATAGCCCTGGGCGGGCCCCCTCGAAATGGCAAAGAATGACAAAGGCATAGATGATCCGAATCGAATTCGGAGTCAACTGCGCCAGCACTAACCTATACCTATCTAAGAGGTTTAGAAGAAAAGGATGGAAAGAAAGGCGCAGCCCGCACCGAAAGAACTCTCATATAGGGCGACCCGACCTGGGTAGTCGAAAGTTACCCTATCTTCGGGCCCCGGCGCGGACAGGCCAATGAAGTCAGGGATTAGATATCTAGCCCTAACGGCCTCTACATCCTTAGGGGTCACGGTTGAGGTCACCCCCGCTGGACCTGCTGGATCAGAACTCACCGTCGGAGGAAGCACCGAATGGCGAGAAGACACATGGACTGCCCTAATAGGAGAGCTTGAGGTGGACGGAGGTCCTATCGCCCTTAATTGGTCGCGGATGGTGACGCCACCCACCGGTCATGGCATTTGGCTAGATAAAGGTGCCTGGTTTTCGCTGCTGGATTGGGAAGACTCTTCTATAGGTCTCTTACCCTCCCTAACGGCACGACGATCCATGGGTGAGGCAAAGGATGAAACTAACCTGGGAGTTAGAGGGGCTCGGGTCGCAGAAGAGCTCAAGGAAGAAGAAGGTGGAAGAAAGCAATAGCAGAATAAAAGTTTTCCCCAGGCTCTTGAAGCACTTTTATACCCTCCACCTTCCATCAGCGACGCTCGAGATCCCGCCACATGACAAACCTCTATTGTGCCACGAGCTGTCAGCCGAAAATCTCGCATGTGCTCGAGACAAGCCGCCTCGATTTGCCCCAAGGGCGTGATCCCCGGCCAATCGCGGAGCATAGAAAGCGGAGAAGCAATGATGGTCCTTGCCTTTTTCCATTCCCCAATGAGCTCCCTCCCCGGAGCGTCCGGCGCCAATGTTAGCCCACCTACAGCATGATTGCGGGAGATCTTCGAAGCGACACTGCCTCGGGACAGAGCGCCAGCCCATCAAGCCATTGAAAGCGCACTAAGGAAGCAATCATTTTTTGAATTTCGCGCCCCTTTCGCCCAAAGGATTGCAGGCACGTGGTCCTTAGCGCTCAGGGGCGGGAGGGCATCTGATGTGGCTGGTATGGCCACAAGAAAAATTTCGGCAAAAACCAAAAGAAATTAGTGCGCCCCGGCGTCTTCAAGCCCGCCGAGTCGGCCCCGACCATTCCTGGTCGGCCCCGACAGCTCCAAGCCCGCCGAGTCGGCCCCGACCATTCCTGGTCGGCCCCGCTCGGCCCCCCCCGGCAGCTCCAAGCCCGCCAAGTCGGCCCCGACCATTCTTGGTCGGCCCCGCTCGGCCCCGGCGTCTCCAAGCCCGCCGAGTCAGCCCCGACCATTCCTGGTCGGCCCCGCTCGGCCCGGCGTCTTCAAGCCCGCCGAGTCAGCCCCGACCATTCCTGGTCGGCCTCGCTCGGCCCCGGCGTCTCCAAGCCCGCCGAGTCGGCCCCGACCATTCCTGGTCGGCCCTGCACGGCCCCAGCAGCTCTAAGTCCGCCGAATCGGCCCCGACCATTCCTGGTCGGCCCCGGCATCTCCAAGCCCGCTGAGTCGGCCCCGACCATTCCTGGTCGGCCCCGCTCGAGCCCCCCCGCAGCTCCAAGCCCGCCGAGTCGGCCCCGATCATTCCTGGTCGGCCCCGCTCGGCTTGGGCGTCTTCAAGCCCGCCGAGTCGGCCCCGACCATTCCTGGTCGGCCCCGCTCGGCCCCAGCATCTCCAAGCCCGCCGAGTCAGCCCCGACCATTCCTGGTCGGCCCCGGCATCTCCAAGCCCGCCGAGTCAGCCCCGACCATTCCTGATCGGCCCCGCTCGGCCCCGGCAGCTTCAAGCCCACCGAGTCGGCCCCGACCATTCATGGTCAGCCCTGCTCGGCCCCGACAGCTTCAAGCCCGCCGGGTCGGCCCCGACCCTCCTCGGTCGACCCTGCCCCGATGCCTCCTGGTCGGTGGAGTTGGCCCCGACCATCCCTGGTCGGCCCAACTCAGCCTCGGTGCCCTTAGGAGAGTCAGGGCACCCCCGCTTCCTCCAAGTCACCCCCAGTATGGCCCTGGTGGTTCAGGACGCCACCTTTTTGACCCGCGCTGCCTGACAATGACAGATCCAACTACCCACTGGCCACACTGCTGATGGGACCGGACCAAACTACCCGATAGCCCCACTGGCTGATGGGACATAGCCCACCAACCATCGTTTTTCTCCTCTTCGATGAGACAGGACCACCAACCAGCCCAGATTCACGCAACCCCCTAAGAACTCCGCGAACATTCCTTTTTCACGGAATCCACATGGTCATGTAAGTGTCAACCCCCTATAAAAAGGTGAATTCACTCAATAATGAGGTACGAGCGAAAAACTCAAAGAATCGCTATCTGAATACTCAGAGAGGGATTCCTCCTTCTGGGGAACACCTTTCATCTAAAAAGAGCTCGTCCAAGCTCTTCCTCAGCTGTGACCTCGGTTGCTAACTTGAGCGTCGGAGGGTCCCACCGGAGAATCCCTCCGATCCTGGGACCTTTTTGCAGGTAACCTGGTGAAGCAAAGATCCGCTAATCAATCCACTTCCTTCTCCCGACGTTCAGGACCAGTGATTGGCGTCATCACATACATATACAAATTAATACCACATAATCTATAATAACCACTATATTTGATATTTTCATTAGGTCATGTTTCATTATAGAACTCCATCATACAATTTTTACTAAATATTTAAGCACATTTACATTATTATGTTGGGATATTCAAGCATTTGGCTATGGAAAAGTCTTTATACATCGCCTTCGGTGCAAGATGGCCTACATCGGATGGTGATTTACTCGTGCATGAGCTCACACCGAAGGGCCCACTCATAGGTCCCGCACCATAGATGCACAGATCCATGCATGAACGAGATGCAGGCCATCCTGCATTGAAGCGATATACAAAGACTTTTCCTTTGGCCATACCTATTGATTAGACATGGACAAATTTAAACCCAACCCAACCCAACCCACAAGGCTAGTTTTAAGCATATGCATAGATTTTTTTGAGAAAAGACTTTGTACACCGCATCTGGTGCAGCAAGTCCTACATGGGCTATACTATCCCTTTTTATTGGTCCATATGCATACGATACCCATTAAAAAATATCAAGATAACTTTACGACATCCTAAGAGAAAAAATTATGACACCCCAGTTTTAAACTTACAACACCGTAGTTATAAAATTAAGACAACCATTCAGAAAGTAAAAAAAAAATACGACACCCTAGTTTTAAACTTACGACACCATAGTTATAAAATTAAGACACCCGTTCATAAAGCAAAAAAAAATTACGACATTCTAGTTGTAAATTTACGATACCGTAGTTATAAAATTACGATAGCCATTCAGAAAAATATGTAGTTATAAAATTAAGACACCCGTTCATAAAGCAAAAAAAATTACGACATCCTAGTTGTAAATTTATAATACCGTAGTTATAAAATTATGATACCCACTCAGAAAAATATGTCTGTACACAAATTTCAAAAAAATAAGCTATCTACGTGCATTAATACCCGTTTAGTTTTTTTTTGGAATTTTTGTACAGATACATTTTCTGAGTGGGTATCATAATTTTATAACTACGATGTCATAAATTTACAACTTGGATGTCATAATATTTTTTTGACTTTCTTAATGGGTGTCTTAATTTATAACTATGGTGAGTTTAAAACTAGGGTGCCATCTTAAATTTTGACGTGATGTGCATTAATACTCGTTCAGCTTTTTTTTTTAGAATTTGTGTATTTTATAGCTATGGTGTCCTAAGTTTCCAACTGGCGTAATTTTTTTTTCTCAGGATGTCGTAAAATAGTCTTAATATTTTTAATGAGTGTCATACGTATATGAACCAATAAGGAGGAATGGTGCAGCACACGTAGGACTTGCTACAAAGGATAAATCTAAAAAAGGTTAACCAAAGGGGATAACCCATGAATATGAGTTATCCTCTCAACTTATTTCCTAGAAAACCCAGAACTAATTAGAGCTATCCCTTGATGACAAAGTTATTTTTAAGGCAGTGTTTGATATGGGGGATATCCCTAATTGCTATAGCTAGAGGGGATAGGTCTGAAAAAGTTTAACCAGAGGGGACAATCCATGTTTAACCATGGATTATTCCCTGAACTTATTCCCTAAGGAATCCAGGAACAACTAAAGTTATCCCTTGATGACAGACTTGTAATTTTAAAAAAGGTGCTTATTCCCTCAGCTATCCCTGGATAAATGCTATCCTGTACATTTATTCAGGAATAGCTTTTGCTATTCTGTACATTTATCCAAGAATAGCTTTGGGCTATCAACACTACCTGAAAAAAGATGATTATTCCTTCAGCTATTCTCTGAGGTAGTGTTTGATAGGAAAAATATTATCCATGGATAAGTGTACGGGATAGAGTTTATCCCCTGGCTATCTCTAGGGATATCCCTTGGCTATCCCATTGATCATATCAAATGCAAAAAGGTAAATCCATAGGATAACCTTTTTTTACTCTTATTTGGAGGGATAACCAGCTATTCCTACATTTTCTAGGGAATAAATTAAGGGGATATCCCATGGTTAACCATGGTTAACCATGGATTATCCCTTTGGTTAACTTTATTATCCCTTAGGTAGTGTTTGAAATAGGGGATAAGAGGAGATATCCCGGGATATCCCCTTTTATTCCCAAAAGCCATAACTATAAGGGATAGTTGGGAATAAAGTTAACCAAAGGGATATTCTATGGTTAACCATGGTTAATCATGGGATATCCCCTTAATTTATTCTCTAGAAAATGTAGGAATAGCTGGTCATCCCTCCAAATAAGAGTAAAAAAAAGGTATCCTATGGATTTACCTTTTTGCATTTGATATGATCAATGGGATAGCCAAGGGATATCCCTAGGGATAGCCAGAGGATAAACACTATCCCGTACACTTATCCATGGATAATATTTTTTCTATCAAATACTACTTATATTTATGACTTTTGGAAATAAGAGGAAATATCCCTGGATATCCTCTCTTATCCTTTATTTCAAACATTACCTGAATAAAGTCTATCATGGATAGGATAGCATTTTTGGAATCAAAACACTACCCAACCATCCATCACTTTTATCACGTGCCATTCACGTGAGGAAGATTACGTTTGGACTTGCAGCGTGACCGCTATCAAGGTTGACGGGTCCCGTTCCTGTGCCCTTCTCTCTCGCTGGTGCTAGGGCAACTCGTTCTCTCGTCGATCCACCGCCCCTCCACCATCAGCCGCCGGTCCGACTCCGTCGCCTTGCCTCCGCCCTTTGGATCACTTGCCGATACCCTCTCATCTCTTTCCTAATTCATGGTAAAGTTTCGATTCTCGATATTTTTTTGTCTTCAATTTTTTATCAAGATCCGGTTTTTTTGGGTTATTTTACTTTTTCCGATTTGATCTTCCTTTTTTTCATCGACGTATGTAGTCGTTTTGGTGTTTTTAGATTGGGATTTTTTTGGGGGAAAAATTAGACGAGCTTAGGGTTCATAGTTTCTTTCTATACAAATAAATTTCTCTTAAACTTTGAAAATCTAATTATATTGCATCTCTTATTTGTTTTACGTTGGTGTTATGTGATCAATGATTATATGTGTGTGTGTATATATATATATATATATGTATATTTCAAAAATGTTGATTGAGCAAGTCATTGTAGACAAAGAAATCACGCGTTAGGAGTTTATTTTTATTTTTATTTTTATTTTTGAGCGATAAGGGCTTGGGGCAATGGTCCTTAGCAATTCAAGGAGCTTGTGTGGCCATGACAGAACCGTTAGATATAAAATTTGCAATGAACTTTAGTTTACTTCCTGGAATTTCTTCTTTTTACATTCTAAACTTCTGATTCAGTAATAATATCGATAATGCAATTTTTTAAAATGAAAAATTGTTGTGCAGGGTTTGCATCAAAGAGTTGAGGAAGATTATGAGGAAGAATATGATGAGTATGAGGAGGAGGCTTCGGAACCTGAGGAAGAACATGAAACAGAAGCTCCAAAGCCGACCAAAGAGGAACAAGAATTTCTTAAACTAAGGGAGCAACTAAAAGAGAAGTTTAGACAAAAGATGAAGAAACAAAGTGCTAATGCCTTCGGTCACTCATCCCAGTCCCTGGACAAGAAGAGGACAATAGCGAATGACAAGTGAGTGATGCATGCACCCATCACATTATTTGAGTTTAGCTTTATAAAGAATTTGTTGTTTCATGGTTAAAGATGAATATCCTTTTCCCTTTTATGGTTTGTGAAGGTGTTAGAGTGAATACTTAGGGTCAACTACATAGCCACATGGAGATTTGCCTAATCTCTGAGCTTGTCTGTTTTGTTACCCCTCTGTGCTAAATCCTTTGTCATCATACTGAGCTCTGTGGTTTCAAAAGTCCCGTTCACTTGAGGAACTTCTTTGTGATGGATTTTTGCATCTGTACTAGTTTCCTGACTTCCATTAGAAATCTTCTTCAGCTTGTTAAATAATTTGTTAGGATTCTGCTTTCAGTCATGTTTATATATAAGAAGGGTGCCCATGTGCTTTCCTTTTGGTTGATAGACTGACTATGGTTAACTAACGATTTGTTCATTGAAGAGTTAGCTTCCTCTTCATTGATAGGTCTATCTTTCTAAGTGCTCACTCTATTGGCTTGTATGGCATTGTTGATGATATATTTTAAGTGTCTTAGATCTTTTCTTCTAGGTATTCATGTGATATTATAAACAATTCCTTATCAGATATCTGTTATTGAATGGCTCATTCAGTGTGCTTTAATTTACTTTTTAATGCTCCCCTGTACCATGCTTACCCCTTTATATTCCAAATAACTGCCTTAAATGTCTGGCATTTGATCAACAACCTATCTCATAAATTCTAATTTAAGGTGTGGGCACCTAAAGGGACTCTTTGAGGTCCCATCCTTTAAAAACGTTGTGTCCCATCATATAACAATCTTTGAGAAGGGATGTACTGATGATTTACTTTATAATTTACATATACTGTTTTTAACTTCAGGGTATCCATTCAAACTTCTCCACCTTTGGCCTTGGTTGTCCTTTAGCTTGTCAACTCGCTTGTTGGCTGATTGGGTTAAGCAGTAACATGAATATCATTTGTTATGCATTTCCAGAACTCTTCTTGTAATCTCAACTTTGCATATATTGAAAATTAGCTATCTTGTTAGTTTTCTTATGTTATTTTGTCAATATAGCCTTTCAGAATTCTCCATGATTCCAATACTGAGACCAGCTTGTTCCATTAGTTTGGCAAGCTCTTCGTCAAGTAGAGCTTCATAAGAAAATTTAAAAAAATTACAGCTTTATCTACCTTATATTAGATGTTTAACTCACCATCTTGCACCAAGACTGCATATCAAGGTATTTGCAAAACAAATGTAAGAAGCACTCATGCATGCCAATGTAGTGGTTTTTCATTTGCTCACTCTCTCTCTCTCTCTTTAATTTGTATGAACATGCTGGGGGAAATAATGAAGGGAAAAGATTTAGTTATAGCCAAATAATTTGTACAGGGTGTGGAAAAGGTTTTTAATTTTCACCTGATAAAATTAGCAGGCTTTAGCTTGCCTATGAGGCCAAAATCTGGGAGGAGAAAGAAGGGAATAATGAAAACATGGCATGAAGTTATCCTACACTTCAAATTATCAAGTTATTTCTCATTACGGTTAAGTTACTATAGATTACAATGCATGCATGCAAGACTTGGCATTTTGGCAACCTCATCACCTAGGTATCTGGTGCTTTGCATGCAACTAGACATGTCTATCTCTAATTTTACTGAACACTTCAAATTTCGGCCATCTTTGTTTTTATATTTTATGAAGTGTATTTATGTCTAGTAATTTAATGGGTTTTTAACCTTCAGGTGCTTGCCTGGCTGCCTAGGCTTTCGACCTGTGCATTTGAGGTTCCCACCAGCTCAGACCACCTAGGCATCTTGACAATCTAGCTTGCATGTGCGCTAACTGCTGAAATAATGCTGCTCATATGCTCTGGACCTTCTAGCTTGCTTAGTCATGTAATTGTTTATGTTCTTAGATGAGTGCCTATGACAATAATTTTTAAAATTGAGTTTCTATCATACAAATATACAAGATTGAGTTTTGCACCTCATACTGTGCAAGCATGAGTAAGATTTTTTTTTTTTTGTAAGTTTTATTTTAAATATTTGGTTGAATGTAGCTGTGTTGCCATATCACCGTTATTTTCTTCCAGCTGGATGGCATGTTGGGGGTTTGGTTAGCTGGAACCAAATTTGGGACCATGTTCATAGCATCTATTTGTCCTCTGCATGCATGTGACATCATAAAGGAATGGATTTTTTTTTTTTTTTTTTTTTACAGATAGAGGGTGATGGGGTGCCCGTTGGTAAGTTATTCATACATTGATCCTATATTTAAGACTTAGAAATGAGTTTATTGGCATTTATTTGTCTATGCCTAGGCATGCAGTTAATGCTGAAAGTGCACCTTGTGATCATAATTGCCTTGTAATGGTTTTTTCTATCAGGTACTGCAATACTTGCATGGCCATTGAACTGATTACACAAGAAAAGGATTCATGTTTAAAATTAGTTGTGATTTAAACTTAAGAATTACACGATGAGGACTTTTTGTTGAAAAATCAGTGATGCTTAGCTTGCTTATTCTGGGTATACTCTGGACTTGGAATGATCTGATATCTAAGAACAGTTTCCCAATACATTGCTTTGCTATCTGTTTATAGAGCAAGCTTTTCTTCCAGATTTGGCTCCTTTTTTGGCCCTTCCCAGCCTGTTATTGCTACACGAGTCATTGAAGAGAGCCGTTCAATTCGGGAAGCCAAGCATATAATGTCTAAGGTTTCAAGTTTTTCTGGTGTATGTTTCATGGGACAAAGGTTTCATATTTCATTAGCTGTTATTTCAACAGGACAACTTTAACATTTTGCTTGTTTCTGCAGAATAAAAGAGATCCGACATCTTCAGAAACAAAGACACATGTGCATCACCAGCAACCAAGGGTTGTTAACGAGGTATAGAGGACTTATACTATTTGTCCTTTTTTCAGTTATGGCGGCAAGGTGTCATGCGTATTATAAGATGTTCATCTTTTTCAGGTAAAAAATAAAGCACAAACTCTGAAAGACATGCGGGACTATTCCTTTCTACTGTCTGATGATGCTGATCTCCCTGCTTCTGAAGGGCAGCAGCCTCCTCCACCCAGAAATATTTCTGTTTCAAAGTCTGGTATGTTCTTCTAATCTACAAACTTCTAGATTTTGACTTGCAAACTGTTAGGCATGTTTGGTCTTCTCTTAGAGGATACTTATACAGGTTTCTGCTCATGTGGAAGATGGTCGGTCAGCCCAAACACCATCAAGCAGGATACATACAGGCAAACCTGTTAGGCCAGCATCTAATGGCAATTTATCGAAGAACTTAGCTTCCACGGATCGGCATATGCAGAGCAAAGTTGGGCTTGTGAAGGAGGGTTCTGTGAGCGGAATCAAGCCAGCTTCAACTGAGTCTAGAAAAGTACTCAGTCGTAGCGCTGGAAATGGGTCTGTCCATACTACAAAGGTTGTAAAAAATGGGTCTGTCCATGCTACAAAGGTTGTAAAAAATGGGTCTGTCTATGCTACAGAGGTTGTAAGTACAGGAAATAAAACTTTACCGCCTAAGATTCCTGCTCAAATTATGGGCACAAATAGAGCTCCTGCAAAGACTACAAGTGATCCAAGCGTGAAGAAGAACCCTTCTTCTACAAAGTTGCAATCTTCTGCCCAAAATCATCATCTTGGTCAGAAAAGAGTGTCCCAAGGACCAGAGAACCCAAGATTAGTACCCAAACAGCCATTGCCTTCCTTGAAAGCTCAGGTTTTTGCTTTTGTCTCTCAACACATGCGCACTTACAGATATGCAGACACACAATAATGCATGCGCACGCACAGTAATCCGTTGTGGTATGCTGCTGTTGGTAACTTGATTTCTCACATGGAGTTTTAATTGTGAAGCCTTCCAAGCAAATCCCTTCACGTGGCATCCATGATGATCGTCCAAAGAAAAGGCCTGCAAAAAGAGACTTCGATGAAGAAGAAGATATTGATGATGTCCGAGGTCTTATTAGGAAAATGTTCAGGTTTGTATTCATTTCTGAACTCTTTATTTGTTTTCATGTACCTTCTTATCATTTAAAATTGTGAATTGTTTTTCTAATATTTAGTCAAATATTGATTATATCCTTATATCACGGATACGGATACAAATATTAAACATATACTAATTTTGTATCCATCTTTATTCTAAAAGGTTTCGGATTTGATTGTGCATATCAGTTATATCCCTATTTTCATTACACGTGCACAGATATAATCAGATCTTGTAAGCAAAAATCAACAAGGCAACAACATTAGAATTATTCTATTTTGAAAGATTGGAAAGTTCCGTGAGTTGCAGGTGTCAGCAGATAACACTGCATGATACTTTTACCAGAAAGGATAATATTGTCAACGAATGATGATAATATTAACAAATCAATTAATAAATGGACCAGGAAATTTGATCATATAACAACAACAAACAAGTTATGGGGAAAAAAAATCCCTTAGCAAAATGTAGTGCTACATTAGAAGCTAGAAAGCTGGCTATCCAAAGTGAACCGAGCCTCTTTGTTTTTCTTAGTGTAACATGCAACAAACCAAAACCCCTTTCAAGCAAAAGAAGTTGATAGATCAATGGAAAAATACATAAAATAAAACAAAAATTGAACAGAAATCAGACACTTTAGCCACAAATCATGAATCACCCATGGTCCAAAATTAGAGCACTATCCAAGAAAAAATTCATATAAAATTTAGTGGCTTCACCTGCCAAGATGGAATCGAAAATTTAGGGCCTTAGCCCAGGTCTGCTGATGCAGCAGCTTCAGCATAATTCAAGGGGACAGCAGGATCCAATCATAAGGATATATTGGAGCCATCGTTTTGGATGGCCAAAAGGTAGTCCTTAAACATTTTGAAGCAAACCTTTTGGGACTGCTTCTTCATGGAGTAGATCTACACCAATAGACGTTTTGTAGACATGGGAACTGTGGAGCACATTTAGAAGTGGGGTTGGTGAAGGCGGGTAGTTGTTAGAGCAGTGAGGTCTTGGTGGTTGCCCTCCTCTGAGTATGATGGGCCTGGAAATTCAGAGAAAGAAATAAGAGAGGACCAAAGCAAAGAAAGAACAGAGATAGAGGGATCGGAGGAGATGAAGGTAGACTGCAATGGTGCTTGGTGTTGGGGGCGGCTGTCTCCACTTAAGGCAAAGGAATGAATGTGGGGCAAGGTCATTGTTGGTGACTATGGGGCTTGCAGACTAGTGCGGAAGGAACTAGGTCAGTGGTTGAGAAGAGAAAGGAGAAGAAAATCAGTACACCCGAGAGCAGAGCCTATTAAAGTTTGTTTGTTAGAATTACCTAAGAACCGGATATCTGAATCTAGAAATAAATGAAAATTCTGGATGTGTCTTTATCAGTTACTAAAGTTTCTCAGAAACCTGTATCCAGGTCTGTATCCCAGTTTGTCAGATATGCATTTTCTATATTTTATCCTTCATGATTCAGATTTGGAATGGCGCTGGACCTTATCCCACCACTTTTCAGCTGTTGATATATATGATAGGTGCTTTGGCAGTTTAAGAGGATTAGTAGGAGAGAATTACTCACTAACAGAATACTGGATTGAAATAGAAAATTAAAAAATTCTATTAAACAATGTATAATTCTAGTCAACTCTTCCACATGTACCATAATTTCAGGAAGAATGATAGAACTCTCTCAAACCTCTCTTCTGTTACAGAAAACTACACATGTTTGGAACCTCTCAGAAGAAGTCAGCTTGTCGTTGTCTTTGTGGATGAAAAGCTGCCATTTGACAATCTAATTGTTTCAAGGATAAGATTTAAGGAATCACATTAAAAGTTGAACAAGAACTCAGCATTTGGGCATCTTAGCAAATTCAAAAATTCTAGTAAGAATTATATAATTATAACATTCAGTTTGCTGTTGCTTTTGTGCATGAAGAACTGCCAATAGATAATTTATTTTTTTATGGGAATAAGATTTGAATTGAGGAACTTCATTGAAAGTTGAATAAGAAATTTGCATTTGGGTTTATTAAATGTTTGCATGTCTATTTTACGTGCAGGTATGATCCTAGTAAATATGCCGGGAATGATGAAGATGACAGTGACATGGAGGTCGGTTTTGATAGAATTCAGAGGGAAGAACGAATGAGGTATGGAACTTTTCTTGGATAGGGATGCTTCCATAAAAACTGAATAGATCTAATTCAGAGAGAAGTTTGCATGGTGAAACTAGGGGCTTGACCCTCTCCTATTTGGGATGTCTGTCTTCATCCTGTTATGCCATTTATGTCTTAGAGCAAGACATTTCATGAATTTGACCAGATAGCACAACGATATTGCAATGCTATGATGCCCTATTTTTGTTTGGGACTGGCACGGTAGAACCAACTGAGAAGTTGAGAGCCACGTTGATATTCTTTGAGAGACCATCAATCTAAATTTTTGCTTTGGTTACATGCATTCTTTCTGCATTTTGAATGGGAACTCTTATTTTCTGCTCTGTAATGATTGTTTCAATGAATGGCTATGTACAGTACAAAGATTGCTTTAAGGGAGGATGAAGAGCAGCTTCGCCTCATCGAGCAAGAAGAGGAAGAAGAGCGACGAAGGAAGACGAGAAAAAAACGAAAGCTATGCCAGTAGTGGTGCAGAGTGGAACAACATTCATTGCTCAAGTCTGTCATCTGGTTGTAAAACCCATGGGATGTCAAAGATGGAACAGCTTTACTTGGGATGAGATGATCATTCAATTTTCCTGTTGATTTGACAGCCATAAGAAGGTTTAGCATCATCTGTTGTGCTTTGCAAATGTAATTAATTTGCACGGAGTTGAGAACCTTCATGTGTGGCCTTGGTCTGCGATACCTGTTTCTGGTAGGTTGTTCCTTGTCCTTGTGGGGGGTGATAGAACTGACCGAGAACATAGACACATTCCATCCGATTGGTGGGTATTCCAGTTTCTTAGCGTCTTTGGATCTGCCAAAAATGCACATCTGAGCAGGGTCCGAAGTTTAAGCCTTGATCTGAAGCAGAATTATATATCCGGTATGTCCATTCTGCTTATGTGAGATTTACTACCTGGCTTTGAACCTTTGAATTTTGTTTACAAAATGCCTTTATTTTGGCTCCATTGTTTCAAACAATGAATACAAGCAAATATTAATGGTCTCCGGCTAATTTGACCATCCACTCAGCCTGCCATCATGTTTGCTTGCCATGTAATAAATTTCTTTTACCCGAGAGTAACTCTATGAACATTCTACAATGAAATTTCCAAACAGAATCCCGTGCTTTCTGCTCAACGCTTTGAGAGGTGGATGAAGCCACCACCATTTGGTACGTCTAATTTATCGCTGGTGGAAATTAGAGACAGCAGACAGCAAGGAGAAATCTCTTGATTTTAAGGTTATTTGTGGCTACTAGCTGGGCTACGGTCTGGCGGCTTTAAACCCCCACATCCCCTATGGGGGGGGGGGGGGGAGGCACAAGTACAATGCTTGAATTGGGTAATGACAATTTCTAGGAATTTGATTTTAGACCATCTGTATGCTTCAACGATGTCGGTTGATAGGCAGTTTTTGTGAGGTGTTAGAAACATCATAAACGGGAAGACCTGCATGTAAATAGGTTTATCTTGAAATCAGTTTTGTGCCAAATATGCTTTCTTAAAATGCTTGTGTTCTTTAATGCTAGAACAGCTACAAAAAAGAAAAAGAAATTTAAGAGAGAGAGAGAGAGAGATACTGGCAGTTGACATAGCACGGGCGAAAACACCAGTTTTTTTCCTTCCTTCCATCTTGTTTCATCATGCGGTTTCATTCAGATGGCAACAAGAGGAAATCCTCCCCTAATCGTTGGACTTGGACTAGTTAATTCCATGGTATTGCCCCCCTGTCATGAAGCTCCAGCCTTTGATGGATGATTTTTCATCCATGATTTTCCAGCCAAAGCAAACTTATAATGCTGAATTTTGCTATCTGATGTTATTTCGTTTGCTTTGGTTGGCGAAACTTAAGCAAACTTATAATGCTGACTTCTGCTATCTGATGTCATTTCGTTTGCTTTTGTTGGCGAAAATTAAGCATGTGGAAGTCCCGGCTCACTAGCTAATGGGAGTTCAAGACTAGGTCGAACTCAATAAATTGAACTAGTCAAACAGTAGAATAAGTAAAATTTCATATGATATAGTCACTTTAATGTACCTGAGGAGTTGGAACTAGTCCCAGAAGGCAGCATGGCAAGGCTAGATAAATTGTTAAAGAAGCAATTTTTTTTTTTACAGGAAACACCCTTATCTAATTCCAATATTGCTAATAAGCCTTGTTATGACTAGCTGCATTTGAGGTGGCCTTCGTTCTTTCACTCACAATCTCCACCTCCTAATCCCTCCTCTGTTTCTTATAAAATTTTGATCGGTTTATTAAAACTATAATACTTGATTGGAAGCGATCTTGCTAAGTTTCCAACTTTGTTCGTTAATGAGTTCTGGTTCTCCACCACTTTCAACTTAGGTTTTTGTCTCCACTTCCTTTGTCTTCTGGATTAAGGTTTCAATGTTATTGAAGATGCCATTTAGGACTTGGAGAGAATTGATCTCTTCATGGTGGAAGGAAATGAGTTCCACATTGGAAGTTTGAGTTTCTTCACACCCATAACATTTTGAACTCCATATCTTGGAATAGGAGTGTAAAAATATATGCATTTATATGTATCAACCAATACTCTTTTGGTGGGAATTGTTGGACTTCATTGAACCATGTGATGTGATGCTGTGTATGTTTATATTACAAAGCTTTTGAATTCTCTTTTCTAATAAAGAGGGTGCATCAATTTGCTCCTTTTATAAAGAAATTTTATTTGATGGATTGGATTATATTACTTTTAAATTCATAAATTCTATAGTTTGTCAGTATCTACGGAGTCATGAACACCATATAATAAGTCAATTGGGGGACCCATAGAGGCAAGGGTTCTGATGTTCATCTGTAACAGAATAGATAAACACCGCTCAAAAAAATTTATATTATATATCAAGATTTTTTCTCAGAAGAAAACATGAATTCTTTTCCCCTTGGACCAGGTTGATGATTTCACAGAAAATAGGTAGATGATCAGGTTAAGACCTTGAAATGGGCAGTTAGTTCTTCATTACATAAATTTTCACATGCTTTCAAATTCCTCCATCCACCCTTCCATCTTTCCCAGCTCACTTAGGCTGCAGATGGTGCAGGGATGTAATTAATTGTGGGCTCCGACATGCTCGCCATGATCAGTGAAGGCCTCGAGAACCTCTGCAACCGTGTCCTCTGCCTTGAAATCGTTGTAGATATCCCACACCACTTTCCTACTAGCATTTTGATATCCTCCCTATCCATGTTAGCTTCCTTCCCTGTGTACCTCCATGGCTTTGAAGCCTAGCTAGTACCATAAGAATTCATAATAAATGGTGATATTAGACATGAATAAGGATGCAATTCTTTGCAATGTTTGATACACGAGAGAGATCAGTGGTGAAGGACTTACTGCAGCGCAATAGTGGACAACCTTAAGTAACCTTGTCGAGCTCAACGTTGTCAGGGTGGCACCACAGCATGGCCAGGACTAGATTGTAAACAAGAGGGATTGGCTTGTAGGTCTTCTCAAAGAACATGTTCAGAAAGTCCTACAACAAGAAGAAATAAGATATGAGAAACTTTTAGATTGTCTTGTATTTATGGTTCTCGAAAAGAGAGAGATGCGAGAAATATTTGAAGCCGTATCCTTTATTTAATTCGTATGTTACTTCTAGTTCATCATATGTTTATTATCACAAAGATGAAGAGAGTGTGAATCAGAACCACTACCATTTGTGTCATGGTTGTCAAGGTCCTTATCATAGCCCTGAACTTCCAAGGACTATTTCATTATAGAAAAGGGAAATAAGCTACGCCTTGTAAACAATATATGGTCAATTTTTATCAAAAGCTCAGGAACGAGCTAAAGCTAGCTATGGAAGCTCGGGAGAAACGAGCTATGAAAGCTAAGAGGAGCTCGGGAGACGAGCTAGGAGCTAGGTTTGCCCGTTTGGATGACTTTGGATTCTTGGATTTTTCTTGGAAAACTTCAAGCATTTATACGAATGGTTCATGCATGCAAAGTCTTCCAAGTTAGCCCTTCTCTATCCAGAGATGAGTATGGAGACGGCTCCAAACGGAACCACTAGCATCTGAGGTTCTAATTCCAGTGTTGCAACTAAGAGGAGATTATCTCAATGTTGTTATATATATATATATGAAAATTTAGAATTAAAAAAATGATAATTTAATAAATAAATAGAATTTATCAGAGTGAATCCTCAAATCCTCAAAAAAAGACAGCCTTATAATCTGATAAAAGTTTCTTCCGTCAACATCACTTCGAAAATCTGTTGCTTGCATCTATATGATCAAAATATTTTTCCAACTGCTGAAACCCAACCATGATATGGTGACAAAAAAAAAAAAAAAAAAAGTAAAAATCAAACGTAGCTGTACATAGTATGAACATGTAAATACGCTTTATTTTATTTTCATGTAATTTTTACTTCTTTTATTTTCTTTTTATTAGCTGACTTCTTTCGAGGTTCTACATCATATATGTCTCTAACTTAATGTTTCTTTCATCAAATTATGGTCAAATATCCTATTTATATCTGCTTTTAGAAGCATATATTGACACTGAATTTGTTAGTTCTGAGAATAATGATACAAGGGGAGACAGCTTTGAGAAGATTATAGCCAGAGACTCACCTGCTCGGCAAAGGGTGTTGGTGGTGTGATCTTAACGGTCTCAAGTAGTCTCTCATAGATTAGATGATTGGGCTCGAAGACGAACATGCCGGCATTGAAGTAGAGGGGAGGAGGAGGTCCCATCTCGGCAGGCCATGCCACCTTTTCTGGGCACTGCTGGCAATAGCAAATGGAGTACTCGCGAAAGTGGCTCCATGTCTTCTCACAGAAGCAGCCCATCACAGCATAAAAGTAGCCATCAGGCATGTCGAAGAGGTGGTCTATGCTGTCAAACACCTGGATATATATCCGCATCAAGATACATCATCTTGCTGTATTCCTCAACTACATGCAACAAAATAGCCCCAAAAAATTACTCAGTGCTTAATTATGCCAAGTAGCATCCAATGTTAACTGTAAGCGAATCTTGAAATGAATTGAAGGAATTGTTATTCGTTTTAGCTTCGCATACGCCTTTCCATGCTAGCTTAGGGCCTGAATGATCTGCATAGAAATTTTCTATATATATTCTCACTGTTATCTGTGGGAAATCAATCAATCAATTATACTGACAATTTGCTTTAACTTTGAAAAGTAGTATGCAGTGTATGCAGTGGGCTATGTCTCACTCTAAATTAAAATGAAATCAGATTAATCTTTTTAATTTTCATAACTCGCTATATATGAGAGAAACCCTCTCTATGTGACATCTAAAATAGAACTAGAAAAAACCAAGCCATCTAACGTATAACACATAACGCAGTATTAATTTGCTGATCTTTTGAAGATCAATCAAAACTCTAGTTGTCTCAGCAGCTTTTGCTGGCTTGATGATCCAACTCGACTGAGTTTGTGGGTGAAATAAATACAAGAATCTCTACTCCAAATCGTTAATTTATTAACCTTAGCTCTTGCATTCTCATCTACGTTCCACCTTATTATTCTTATTCACATATAATCCTTCCAAGTATACATCTGCATTATAGTTAACTGACGAGTTAACTCTGCCAGCTGACCTATCCACCGGAGCAATAAGAAATCCCGAAGCAGCCGGCGGTGAGTCTCGGGCACGTCAGGCAGCGCCGCCACGACAAGCGGGGTACACTTCACCTTCCTCAGCCCCTTGCCAACCCCACCACCCCCTTCGCATAGTCGCCGTCGCCAGCTAGGAACGTCACGAGCGCAAGCAGCCCAAGGCTCTGTTGGAAATTAAACTTGATATTTTTAAATTAATTTTGAAAGAAAAAATTTCTATATTGAAAACCTATTAGTCGCATAGAAAATTATCGCTATTAATTGTATAAAAAGTTTTTATTATTTAATTGCATAAGAAGTTTTTGTTATTTAATTGCATATGAAGTTATCATTTTGAATTAAGTAATATGTATTTATTCTGGTAGACAAAGAGCCATTTTATAAAGTATTAAAGGATATATCCTTTCTCAATTCATCATGAATAAAAAAAAAAATTATAGAAATATAATAGCAATTACCTTCTCCTCTTTCATCAAATTTGGTATCAGAGCCACAAAAAAGATCCATGGCCCAAACTAACCAAAGACAACTATAACAACTGATGTATCCAAATGAAAGCTTTGCTTGGATCCCTTGATGTTTGGGATCTTGTAGAAGATGACCAATGCTCACACAAGAGCAAAGAAAGCAAGATAAGAAGTCAAAAAGGAAAGACAAGAAGGCTCTCTCTACACATTATACCCAAGTGTAGATGAAAGCACATTCGAGATTATCACCGAAGCTTCAACATCAAAGGAGGCATGAGACTTATTGCATAAGGCACATAAAGGCACATAAAGGAGCAGAAAAGGTGAAAAAGATTTAGCTACAATCTTTAAGGTCTAAAATTGAATCTTTCAAAATGATAACTGTGGAGTCAATTTCTAATTATTTTTTAAGATTGATATCTTTAGTCAATCAATTGAAAAGAAATGATGAAGAAATTACTAATGTTCGAATCATGAAAAATTTTGCGCTCTTTAGATGCAAAATTTGACTTCATTGTTGTAGCCATTGAAGAATCAAAGGAATTAGAAGAGAGAACTATAGAGCAACTCATGGGCTCTCTACAAGCATATGAGCAAAAGCTGTCTAAGAGGATGGAGGACAAACCCATCGAGCAAGTACTTCAAACAAATCTTACATTACAAGAGAAAGATGATTCAAAAGATAAAATAAATTTCCATGGTCAAGGCCGTGAAAGAAGAGGAAGAGGTGGAAGATTTTATCAAGATCAACCACAAAGAAGTTAAGAAGACATAAGAGACCACCATACCCGAGGTCGTGGTAGAAGAAGATTTTCTAACCCTAGAGGAAGAGGAAGGTGTGGACAACAATCACTACAATGTTTTATTTGCAAAAATAATGGGCACTATGCTAAAGATTGTTGGTACAAAGATAATGCTAATTATATTGATAAAAAATTCATTTTACAAAAGAACAAGAAGAAGTAACTTTACTTTTGGCCTACAATAACATTACTGTGCTATCAAAAGAAGTACTTGATACCTGGACACAGGTGCTAGCAATTATATGTGTGGGATAAAGGATATATTTTTTTAAATAGATGAAAGCTTCAAAGGCTCGGTGACTTTTGGTGACTTCTCTAAAAGACCAGTTGAAGGAAAAGATAAAATCCTTATCAAGCTTCAAAATGGCACTCAAAATTTTATTTCAGATGTCTATTCCAGATATTAAAAATAACTTTCTTAGTTTGGGCCAATTGCTTTAAAAAGGCTATGACATTCACCTGAAAGAATTGAATCTTTCTATCAGAGACAATAACAATACTCTCATTGCATATGTTCCTATGTCTAAAAATAGAATGTTTGAGCTGAGTTTGCATGTTGATGGCTCCTCTTATATGTTAACACAAAATCTTGATAACTCTACTCTATGGCATCTTAGATATGGACATTTAAACTTTGATGGATTAAAACTTTTATCTAGCAAGAATATGGTGACAAGGATGCCTTGGTTGAAAATGTCGAAGAAAAATGTGAAACTTGCATAGTTGGAAAGCAACAAAGGAGAACCTTCATTTAGGAAGATCAAGAAGAGTAACAAAACCATTGGAATTGATACATTCAGATGTTTGCGGCCCGATCAAACCAACAACTATGGAAGGTAATGAATATTATCTTTCATTCACTGGTGATTATTCTGGAAAGACATGGGTTTATTTATTAAAAAAAAGAGTGAAGTATTTAAAAATTTAAGAAATTTAAGTTGCTTGTTAATAAACAAAGTGGTTTTCAAATTAAAGCTTTGAGATCGGATTGTGGTGGTGAATATTTATCCAATGAGTTTTCAAATTTTTTTAAAGCACATGAAATCTTTCATCAAGTTACCATGCCTTATTCACCTCAGCAAAATGGAGTTTTAGACAAATGGAGTTTCGGACAGAAAAAAATCAAACGATTATAAATATGGTTCGATGTATATTGAAAGATAAAAATATGCCTAAAGAATTTTGGGGAGAAACAGTTGCTTGTGCAGTTTATTTGTTGAACAGATTTCCATCAAAAAGGCTTCACAATATGACACCTGAACAAGCATGGAGTTCATACAAGCCTAAGGTTGATCATCTTCGCATCTTTGGAAGTGTTGACTAAGGTTGATCATCTTTGCATCTTTGGAAGTGTTGCTTATGTCAAACTACCTGATGAGAAAAGAATCAAACTTAATGACAAAGAAGAAAAGTGCATTCTTTTAGGATATGCTGAAAATTCAAGTGGCTATAAGTTGTATAATTCTATTACAAAGAAAGTAATTTTTTCAAGAGATGTTGAATTTGATGAAAAGAAAATGTGGAGCTAGCAAGATAATAATAAAATGCAAGAAAATGATGCATATATTAAAGAATAAGAAGAGTCACAACATCAAAAGAAATTTCATCAACCCACAACAAAGTTCAAGGCATCCATCTCCATAAGAAAGTTCAAGTGGCTCATCCTAAATAGAATACACAAAACTTGGTGATGACGCCTGATCACCGGTCTCGAATGTTGGGAGAAGAGGGCTGCTTAATCTGCGGTCCCACACCTGATCGGATGGCCTGCAAAAAGTCCCAAGACGGAGGGATGCTCCGGTGGGGACCCTCCGACGCTCAAGTCAGTAACCGGGGTCAGAGCTTAGGGAGAGCTCAAACGAGCTCTAGGGAGAAAAAATGAGTCCTCCGAAAGAGGAGAATCCCTTTCTGGGTATCAGGGTAGCGAGTGTATGAGTTTGCGTACCTTGTTCTGAGTGGACTTACCCTTTTATAGGGGGTTGACACCTGTACAACCACGTGGAGTTCCATAAGAAAGGAATGTCCGCAGGGTTTATGGGGTTGTGTGAATTTGGGCTGGTCGGTGGGTCCTGTCCCATCGGAGAGGGGAAAATGGCGGTTGGTGAGCTACATCCCATCGGTCAGTAGGGATGACAGGTAGTTAGGTTCAGTCCCATCAGCGGTATGGCCAGTGGGTAGTTGGCCTGGGAATGCCAGGCGGCGCGCGTCAGAAGGATGGCGGCGCGAATAGCTAGGACCGTTTTGGGGATGACCTGAGACAGCCTTGACCCCCCAGAGGGCGCCGAGGCCGAGTAGGGCCGACTCGGCTGACCTGAAGATGCCAGAGCAGGGCCGATCAGGGAAGGTCGGGGCCGACTTGGCCGACTCGGGGATGCCGGGGCCGAGCGGGGCCGACCAGGGAAGGTCGGGGCCGACTCGGAGATGCTAGGGCCGATCAGGGCTGACCAGGGAAGGTCGGGGCTGACTTGGCCGACTCGAAGATGCCGGGGCCGACCAGGGAAGGTCGGGGCCGACTTGGCAGACTTGAAGATGTCTGGGCCAAGTGGGGCCGACCAGGGAAGGTCGGGGCCGACTTGGTCGACTTGGAGACGCCGGGGCCGAGCGGGGCCGATCAGGGAAGGTCGGGGCCGACTTGGCCGATTCGAAGATGCCGAGGCCGAGCGGGGCCGACCAGTGAAGGTCGGGGCCAACTTGGCCGATTTGGAGATGTCGGAGCGGGGCCTCCTTAAGATTTGGATTTTGCCATAATTGCCCTCGTGGCTACGTCAGCCACATGAGATGCCCCCCGCCCCTGAGCGCGAAGGGCCACACGCCCGCCGCCCTTTGGGCGAGAGGGGTGCGAAAATTCAAAAAATAATTGCTCTTTAGTACGCTTTTAATAGCTTGGTGAGCTGGCGCATCGTCCCGAGGTAGTGTTGCTTCGAAAATCTTCCACAATCATGCGGTAGATGGGAGCTGACGCTAGCGCCGGACGCCTCGAAGAGGAAGCCTATTGGGGGAATGGAAAAAGGTAAAGGCTATCATTATTTCTCCGTTTTCTATGCCCCATGATTGGTCGGGGATCATGCTCCTTGGGGCGAATCGAGGCAGTACGTCTCGGGCACAGGCGAGATTTCAGCGGACAGCTCGTGGCGCAATAGGAGAGTGCCATGTGGTGGGGCCTCGATTATCATCGCTCGGAGATGGGTGTATAAAAGTGCCCCAAGGGCTTGAGGAAAGCTTTTACATTTCCATTGTTTTCTTTCAGCTTTTCTCCTGAGTTCTTCTGCGACTTGAGCCCTTCTGTCTCCAAATTCCCTTTGATTTCCATGTTATATTTCCTTTTCATCCATGGACCGTCGTGCCATTAGGGAGGGTAAGAGGCCTGTAGTTGAATCTTCCCATTCCGATAGTGAAGACCAAACCTCCTTAGCCCGTCAGGTTCCTCATCCGGTGGGTGGAATCGTCATCCGCGATCTACCAACAGTGATCGAGCCTTCGTCCGCCTCAGCCTCCCCTATTAGGGCAGTTCCTGTGTCCTCCCGCCATCCGGGACAACCTTCGGCGGTGAGTTCTGATCCGGCAGGTCCATCCGGAGTGGCCTCAATCATGACCCCCGAAGATGTAGAGGCCATTAGGGCTAAGTACATGGTCCCCAGCTTCATTCATCTGTCCGTACCGGGGCCCGAAGATAGAGTGACCTCCACCTACCCCGATCGGGTCACTCTATATAAGGAATTTTTCCAGTGCGGGCTGCGCCTTCCTCTCCACCCCTTTTTCCTGAACCTTTTAGATAGGTATAGGCTAGTGCCGGTGCAGTTGACTCCGAACATGATTCGGATCATCTACGCCTTTGTTATTCTTTGCTATTTCCAGGAGGCCCGGCCGAGGTTATCACTGTTCCGGACGTTTTATAAACTCTGCCGCCCAGGTGAGGGGGCCTGGTGGGCTTTCACCGCCAGGCCGGGTAGGGCCTTCCCCTAGGTCTTCCGTCCAAGATTAGGGGATGAAAATCCCGCTTCCTTTTTACCCATGTTGAGGGGGTGAGGACCGACTGGATCGAGCCGGACACCAGCTCCAATGATAATGCCACCGTGGGGGAGAGAGATAGGGAACTCTTCACCCAGTTGTCCAACTGCCAAATCCCTGGCTACAAGGAACTCCTGTCTGAGGAGAACCTGATAGAAGCCGAGTTGGCCCCGGCGGTCGGTGAGCACGACGCCTGATTTCTTCTATCTCGACCAGAGGATTGCTATATGCTGTCGCTAACACTCTTCATTTTTGGATGCAGCGATGAAGTTCTCCGCCGGTTCGTTTGAGGCCGCCTTGAAGCAGAAGAGGCCGTCAGCCGGGGAAACGTCAAGACCGGCGAAGAAGGCCCGAAGAGGGGAGCGGGCTAGGCTGACCCAAGTCACTGAGGTCCCCAAGGCTCCAATGCATGCAGAGGAGCCGACTAAGGAAGCACCGGCTGGAGAAGTGGTCCCGAGGCCGGCCGGGACCGAGATAGAGGAGGGAGAGATTCCAGCCACCACCAGAGCCGCCGTGGTGATTGTGGATCTTGAGGAGGAAGCTCCTACCGCCGCCGATGTGCCCGAGGCGGGGCAGGTTACAGTTGCCGTCAGCCCTCCAGCTCCCCCAACTGCCGAAGAGAGGGAGCCAGTCGCCAAGAAATCCAATGCTGGGGTGGAGGTGTGATGAGGACATCAGTTCAGATCAGAGTTCGGGTCAGTCGAACCAGTCCTTCAATGTTCCTGTACCAGCAACCCAGAGTCAGCAGGCCACGTCAGGGAAGACTACACCAGATAATCTACGAAGGTCCAAGAGGTTGCAGAACAAACGGGCTTAAAATTTTCTGTGTCGGATTGGGCCCAAACTTGGCTGGTCACATGGAAACGGCTGCTGATTCAAAGTCATGCCTTTGGCGATGAGCTGCTGTGGATTTTGGCCATCCGGGCTCGTTTGATAGGAGTTTTGGGCCTTTTTTTCGTTTTAATGGCATAGTTGTAATTTTTTGAACTTATGATGTTAGGGTTTTCTCTTTTATTTAAGTTGGTTTTGGGCGGCCGTCAGAGGCATTGAACGATGAAAATTTTATGCTATTTCTCTTTTCTTTTCTGATTCAAAACAATTGAATTGAAAATTCAATTGCTCTTCCTTTAAATTTCGGATTGTGAGTGATCAAATTCGAAGCTTTCTTTCTTTTCTTGTCAAGATTTGAACCAAACCTGGACGAATTCTTTTCTCGCAGATTAGATCGTTCTTGAGTTGCAGGCGTTTGAATATCGCCCTGCATCAACTTGGTATCAACTTGAATCCAGAGCCTTGATCCATTCCTTCCATTACCGCCTTGATCCATTCCTTCCATTACCGCCAAACCCTAACCAAAATTGATCCAATGGAGCAAGAGAACAAAGATCAATCCCTGAGAGACGCCGTGAGAGATGCTATGCAAGACGCCATGCGAGACCAGCACCAGGTGATGCAACAGATGATGCAAACCATGCAGGCGATGATGGCGCGGCTGGAGGTGCAGAATCGTGCCCAACCCCTTCGCGTGGAGGAGCGTGATGAAATTGATGAAGGTAGGGAGAGGGGTTTCGAAAATCTGGAGGCACCACCAATTCGAAGAGGGCAACAGAGGCCTGATGTTGGACTTCCAAGGTATGTCGATCAACCTCCCTATTTCGAAAATCAGAATCGGTGGGAAGCAGGCTTCAGGGTCGAAATTCCAGAGTTTAAAGGAGGAATTAACCCAGACGAGTATGTAGATTGGACCCTTCAGGTCGATGATGTTTTTCGTCTGAAGGAGGTGCCCTTAGACAAGCAGGTACCGCTTGTCACAATTCGATTCAGAGATAGGGCTGCTGCTTGGTGGCATGCGCAGCACTATCGTAGATATATGGATGGGAGACCTCCATTAGCGTCATGGGCAGCGCTAAAGCAGGAGATGAACAGGGAGTTTTTGCCTCCGAACCATGAGCAGATTTTGTATTCGAAGTTGCATGGTTTGACGCAAGGTAGTCGGAGCGTCGAGGAGTACACAACTGAATTTTATCGATTGGTTGCACGAAATCGGTTGATTGAGGCTGAACCGAGATTGATAGCCATGTATCTTCATGGCTTGCGGCTGCCAATCCAAGATGCACTGGCTGTGCATCGAATTGATAGCGTAGGAGATGCGCATATGAGGGCTCAGGCAGTGGAAAAGAGCTTGATGAGAAACAGGGGGTTTCAGAGCAGAGGGGGTTTTACTACGGGCCAGAGTTCAGGGCAGAATTCAGGGGGCAAATTTATGCCTCCAGTAGCGAGGCCGCAGGCATCAGTACCTCCAAGACCAACAGGGTCGAGTGGAACCTCAGGTTCTCAGGCGAGAGTGGGCAGCAACAGGGCTAACATTCGGTGCCATCGGTGTCAGAATTTGGGGCACTATGCCAATGAATGCCCCAAGGCGCGAGCTCAGTTGTATATGGAGGATTATATGGAGGATGAAAATGGAGGAGAGTTCCCTGAGGATGAGGAATTTAATGATGAGCTGTGTGTTATTGATCCGGACCATATTCAAGGGGAGAGCTTGGTGATACGAAGAATGTGTCTGGCGCCGAGATCAGATGAGGATTGGCGTCGGCACGACATCTTCACAACGAAATGTTTTGTGGCTGGCAAAACATGTCGTGTTATCATAGACTCCGGCAGTTGGGAGAATGTGATAGCAGAGGAGGCTGTGAAGAAGCTGGGGTTGCAGACAGACCCTCACCCACATCCATATAAGCTCGGTTGGGTGAACCGAAATGCAGACATTCAGGTCAGCCGAAGGTGTAAGTTGTCACTGTGTTTTGGTCCTCATTTCGAGACAACTATTGAGGCGGATGTTGTTCCAATGGATGCTACTCACATCATACTGGGGCGTCCGTGGCAGTTTGATAACAGGGCAGTATACAACGGGTACACCCACAGTTATATGCTGCGTCCAGATGGGAGGAAAGTTATTTTGAAGCCGCTTCAGGAAGTGAGTGGACAGAATACAGTAATTTGTTTACCAAGCACAGAATTCGATGCGAGTTTGGATGGAGAGGATGTTTGTTTTGCTTTGGTGAGCAAGTCAGGAGACTTCGGCGTGGAAGAGGAGCAAAGGCCAAATATGATTCCTGAGGAGTTGGTGTCTATCTTGGAGGAATTCCGAGATGTTGTATCAAAGGAGCTACCGGCCGGATTACCACCTCTCCGAGATATTCAGCACGGCATTGACCTTATTCCGGGCTCAGTGTTGCCGAATAAGGCTCATTATCGGATGACACCGCAGCAGCATGAGGAATTGAGGAGGCAGGTCCAAGAACTTTTGGACAAGGGGTTCGTACGGGAGAGCATTAGCCCGTGCGCGGTGCCAGCCCTTTTGGTACCGAAGAAGGATGGTACGTGGCGCATGTGTGTCGACAGCCGCGCGGTTAACAAAATTACTGTGAAGTACAGGTTCCCGATACCGAGGTTGGACGACATGCTTGATCAGTTGAGTGGTGCTAAGGTCTTCACGAAGATTGATTTGAAGAGTGGGTACCATCAGATAAGGATGAAGCCTGGAGACGAATGGAAGACAGCCTTCAAGACTAAGGAAGGGCTGTATGAATGGTTGGTAATGCCATTCGGGTTGTCCAACGCGCCGAGCACGTTCATGCGCGTAATGAACCAGGTTTTACGTCCATTTCTTAGCTCATTTGTGGTTGTCTACTTTGATGATATTTTGATATACAGCAGGACAGCCGAAGAGCATGTGGGCCATGTGGCACAGGTTTTGTCAGTGTTACGTGAGAACCAGTTAGTTGCTAACCCAGAGAAGTGCATTTGGATGGTTGGGAGACTGATTTTTCTGGGGTACGTTGTGACTGGAGAGGGGATTCTCCCAGATAGGAATAAGGTGCATGCAATTGTGGAATGGCCAGTACCTTCAACCTTGACAGAATTGAGATCCTTTTTGGGTCTTGCAGGGTTTTATCGCAGGTTTGTCAAGGGGTACAGTGAGCTGGCTGCACCTTTAACGGAATTGTTGAAGGGAGCCAGATTCGGGTGGAATGATGCCGCACAGGAGGCATTTGATGGGCTGAAAGTCAGATTGACCGAAGCTCCTTTATTGGGTCTTCCTGATTTTGATAGAGTTTTTGAGGTGGATTGTGATGCTTCGAAGACTGGAATTGGGGCAGTGCTTAACCAGGAAGGAAGACCAGTCGCATACTTCAGTGAGAAGCTGGGAGGAGCTAAACTGGCTTATTCGGTTTATGATCTGGAATTGTACGCCATTGTGAGATCCTTGCAGCATTGGCGCCACTACTTGATTCAGCGGGAGTTTGTACTGTATTCAGACCATCAGGCGCTGAAGTTCTTACAGGGTCAGCATAAACTGAGTTCAAGGCATGCGAAGTGGGTGAGTGCCTTGCAGGAATACACTTTCAGCATCAAGCACAAGTCTGGTACGTTGAATAGAGTGGCTGATGCTTTGAGTAGGCGGAGCTTGTTGATTGGCGCTATGCATGTGTACACTCTCGGCTTTGAGAGTGTAAGGGAGGACATTCGTGTGGATGAGCACTTCAAGGAGATTTTGGCCAAAATTGAGGCGGGGGAGCGAACTGATTTCGTTCTCCATGATGGATATTTGTTTCGAGGTAACTGCTTATGTGTTCCGGATACGTCTCTTCGTGTGTTGATCATCCAGGAACTGCATAACCAGGGTCACTTCGGAAGGGATAAAACAGCCTGGTTGATTCGGCAGCGGTTTTATTGGCCTGGTCTTGACCGAGATGTCAAGGCTTTTGTGAAGAGGTGCAGGTTGTGTCAAGAGTCGAAGGGGACAGACACGAACCAAGGTATGTACACGCCTTTACCTATCCCAGAGGCACCATGGCGAGATGTTTCTATGGACTTTGTTGTAGGATTGCCACGGACAGCAAGGGGACTGGATTCGATTATGGTGATTGTGGATCGGTTCAGTAAGGTGGCGTGTTTCTTGCCATGCAAAACCACTTTTGATGCGTCAAAGGTTGCTGACTTATATTTTGCTTCAGTGGTTCGACATTTTGGTATACCGGCATCCATAGTGTCAGACAGGGACAGCAAGTTTATGGGACACTTCTGGCGAGAGCTGTGGAAGAAGTTGGGCACAAAGTTGAAATTCAGCAGTCCTTATCATCCTCAGACGGATGGACAGACTGAAGTTGTCAACCGTAGCTTGGGTAATCTGTTGCGGGCAAATGTGCATGAATTCAGGAGCTGGGATTTGTGTTTGCCGAAGATTGAGTTTGAGTTCAACTCTTCAGTGAACCGTTCTACAGGGTTTGCTCCGTTTCAGATACTGTTTGGGTTCTTGCCAAGAGGTCCTTTGGATGTTCTGCCAGTTGAGTCGCCAGAGAAGATGAGTCAGAAGGTTGAAGATAGAGTGTCTGACTTGCAGGAGATACATGCGACTGTTAGAGCCAAATTGGAGCAGACTTACGCCAAATACAAGGCGAAAGCTGATCAGCAGCGTCGGCAACAGTCCTTTGAAGTGGGCGATTTGGTATGGGTTTACTTACCGAGGGAGCGGTATCCACAGGGAGCTTTAACGAAGCTCAAGCCGAAGAAGATAGGTCCATGCCAGGTATTGGAGAAATTTGGTGACAATGCCTATCGGGTTGAGTTACCAGATGATGTCTTCATTTCGGATGTGTTCAACATTCGGCATCTGACCCCTTATGCAGGAGAGAATTCGAGCTTGAGGTCAAGCTTTTCAGAGGAAGGGGAGAGTGATGAGGACATCAGTTCAGACCAGAGTTCGGGTCAGTCGAACCAGTCCTTGGATGTTCCTGTACCAGCAACCCAGAGTCAGCAGGCCACGTCAGGGAAGACCACACCAGATAATCTACGAAGGTCCAAGAGGTTGCAGAACAAACGGGCTTAAAATTTTCTGTGTCGGATTGGGCCCAAACTTGGCTGGTCACATGGAAACGGGCTGCTGATTCAAAGTCATGCCTTTGGCATGAGCTGCTGTGGATTTTGGCCATCCGGGCTCGTTTGATAGGAGTTTTGGGCCTGTTTTCGTTTTAATGGCATAGTTGTAATTTTTTGAACTTATGATGTTAGGGTTTTCTCTTTTATTTAAGTTGGTTTTGGGCGGCCGTCAGAGGCAAGAACGATGAAATTTTATGTTTCTCTTTTTTTTCTGATTCAAAACAATTGAATTGAAAATTCAATTGCTCTTCCTTTAAATTTCGGATTGTGAGTGATCAAAATTCGAATTTTTCCTTTTCTTGTCAAGATTCGAACCAAACCTGGACGAATTCTTTTCTCGCAGATTAGATCGTTCTTGAGTTGCAGGCGTTTGAATATCGCCCTGCATCAAGGTGACCGCAGAGCAGAGGGATGGGCCAGAGAGCTCATCCCAGCGGTTGGTGCGCCACCTGACCCGTCCTCGGGTCGAAGGTCTGCAGGAGGGGCCGACGCGGCCGGCCCCTAGGTTCAATTCAATGGCGGACGCCGCGCAAGCCGCCCGTCTTCTGTCAAGAGTCTGGACTGCCGAGTCCGAGGAGGAGACGTGGGGATTGAGCCACTCTGTGCTCCTGGATATGGTGATGGTTGCCGTTGTCCAGGTAATCTTCTGAGTTCTCTCTGTTTCCGTATGTGTCTTTTGATGCTCCAATATTTTAGGGTTAACATGTTCCCCTTGCTGCAGATGGCCAACGACGGGATCGGCCTTCGTGAGGTGGTGGCCCATTCTTCGGACGCGCTCACAAGGGCCATGGCGCAGGCCGACAAGTACAAGAAGTAGAGCATGGTGCAGTCTCAGAGCCTTGCTCGACTTCACCAGGAGGCCAAGGCCCGGGAGGAAACCTGGGTGGCCGAAAAAGGGAGGCGGAATGCCGGGCTAAAGCCGAGAGTGGCCGGGCATCCGCGGCCGAGGCCAAATTGGAGCTGGTCTCGGACCGACTGAAGACCGCCGTGGTGCAGAATGAGGAGCTGGTCTGTCAGCTTCAATTCACCGAGAGGGAGGTTGGAGCGGCGCGAGATGAGGCCCGGGCCGCCACGGAGAGAGCTGCCACCGCGGAGAAGGCGGCGGTTGAGGTGGGCTATGAGAAGGCTGGGGCTGTGGCCTATGCGGACGAGGCCAACGCACAAGCCGAAGAAGCCGAGGGCCGAGCCAGGGAGGCCGTGGCGCAAGTCCAAGAGGCCAAGGCCAGGGCACAAAGAGCCAGGCCGAGGCAGGGCAGGCCATCTCCAGCTACAAGTCCTCGTCGGAGTTCGGGAAGGAGGTCCTCGAGGCCAGCCTTGATGCTTATGTCAAGGGCTTCGAGATGTGCAAGACTAAGGTGTCCGCGACTATTAAAATTAACATTACCGACCTTGAGGGAATCCGGTCCGGGGAATCTGACAAGGAGTCGACAGAGGAAGAGGACGACAAGGGAGAGCCGGGCCCAAACGAGCCCTGAAAGTTGTTATTTCTTTTCCCTTTTCTTTTTGTAGCTGGCCTCGGGCCAAATTTTATACTTCAATTTCATTATCAATGAAGAAGAACTTTTTGTGAAATGCTTTTGTCCTTTGTCTTGCTCGTTTCTTCTTTCCTCTGGGCTGAATGTTTTATTGTGCGACTAGCAATAAACGGGTCTCGTACCTGTTGATGAGAGAGGGCCTTTCTTCTGAGATGCCCCTTTACTCTGAGTGTTGCGCACATTGATAATGCCGTGGCCGAACCGTTGTATCAGGTTGGCCAATGTCGAGATACGTTTTCGAAGTGTAAGCCGGCCGCGTAGGAGGTTACTTAAGATGCCCTGAGCTATCGTAGGCCGTTTGAAGGGAGATTCGTCTGCGTTCAAATATTTTAAGGACTTAGAACGACCCGAGGGCAACTTAGCACCGAGATCGGCTTGAAAATGCCAGGGGCCGAGTGGGGCTTGACCGGGAAGGTCTGAGCTGACTCGGCCTAATCTTGGAGATGTCAAGGCCGAGTGGGGCTGACCAGGGGTGGTCGGGGCCGACTCGGCAGACTTGGAGATCATGAGGGTCGGCGAGCTTTTTTAGAACCACCTCGGGGGTTTGTGTGCCGCCCGAGGGGCAACTCGGTGGGTACGGAGCCTTTAGGGTCTTAACCGCCTCGGGGGCACCTTCGTGCCAGGACCGAGTGGTGTCCCATAGGCTGCGATGCTGGCGAGCTCCTTTAGAACCACATCGGGGGTTTATGTACTGCCTGAGGGGTGACTCGACCGGGTACGGAGCTGTTAGGGACTTGAACCGACTTGGGGGCATCTCCAAGCCGGACCGAGTGGTGTCCCGTTAGCCACGATGCCGGTGAGCTTCTTTTGAACTGCCTTGGGGTTTGTGTGCCGCCTAAGGGGCGACTCGACCGGGTACGGAGGTGTTAGGGACTTGAACTGACTCGGGGGCATCTCCTAGCCGGACCGAGTGGTGTCCCATTAGCCGCGATGCCGGTGAGCTCCTTTTGAACCGCCTCGGGGGTTTGTGTGCCGCCCGAGGGGTGACTCGACCGGGTACGGAGCTGTTAAGGACTTGAACCAACTCGGGGGCATCTCCTAGCCGGACCGAGTGGTATCCCATTAGCCGTGATGCCGGTGAGCTCCTTTTGAACTACCTCGGGGTTTGTGTACCGCCCGAGGGGCGACTCGACGGGTACGGAGTTGTTAGGGACTTGAACTGACTCGGGGGTATCTCCAAGCCGGACCGAGTGGTGTCCCATTAGCCACGATGCCGGTGAGCTCCTTTTGAACCACCTCGGGGGTTTGTGTGCCGTCCGAGGGGTGACTCGACTGGGTACAGAGCTATTAGGGACTTGAACCGACTCGGGGGCATCTCCAAGCCGGACCGAGTGGTGTCCCGTTAGCCGCGATGCCGGTGAGCTCCTTTAGCGAGATCTGGTCCTTGAATGCAAGGGAGAGCGGGCTGTGGAGTTGGAAGGGACCCTTTTATTGCTCGTATTCTGGGGGATACATCATTGATAATATCGGCAGAGATTATCCTCGTTCCAGGTACGCGGAATGGGTTATCCATTGAGCTCTTCTAGTCTGTATGCCCTCCGGTGGAGTGTCTCGGTGATATGGTAAGGACCCTCCCAGTTAGGGGATAGTTTGCCCCCTCCGTAGGCTTAGATACCTCAGCCTTTCTTAAAACTAGATCTCCGTGGCGAAAGACCTTGGGATGAACTCGGGCATTGTAGTACTTGGCTACCCGCTGACGAAAGTCGCCATACGCAGCCTTGCCCGGTCATGTGCTTCGTCGATAAATTCTAAGTTGGCTCGTATCAATGTGGAATTGTCTTCCTCATTGAAGGACTCCACATGTAGACTGGGCAGTCCGATCTCAACTGGGATGACGGTTTCGGATCCGAAGACGAGACTGAAGGGGGTCTCGCCTGTCGGGGCTCTAGGGGTCGTATGGTAAGCCCATACCACACTGGGGAGTTCCTCCACCCATCGACCTTTTGATCCATCTAGCCGAGTCCTGAGCCCTCTGAGAATGGTGCGGTTCATGACCTCGGCCTCCCGTTGGTCTGGGGGTGGCCGACAGAGGTGAATCGATGGTGAATGCCTAGCTCGCCACAGAAAGTCTTGAATGCTTCATTGTTGAACTGGCGACCGTTGTCCGTGACGAGGGTGCATGGTAGGCCAAAGCGGCATATAATCGACTTCCAGAAGAAGGCTTTGACTTTACTCTCGGTGATCTTAGCCAGCGCCTCGACCTCGACCCACTTGGTGAAATAGTCGATGGCTACTAGCAAGAATCTTCGCTGTCCCGAAGCTGGGGGGAATGGCCCAAGGATGTCCATTCCCCACTGGGCGAAGGGCCAGGGGGCTGAGAGCGGGTTGAGCAGGGTAGACGGTTGGTGTTGGATGTGTGCGTGGCACTGGCAACCATCGCACTTCTGAACTAGTTTGGCAGCGTCCTCCCTCATGGTAAGCCAGAAGTATCCCTGCCGAAGGGCCTTCTGGGCCAGGGACCTGCCCCCCAGGTGATTTCCGCAGATGCCTTCATGGATTTCTCTAAGGATGTAGTCGGCGTCGGCAGGTCCTACACATCTGAGCAGGGGGTAAGAGAATGACCTCCTGTATAGACGTCCGTCTAGGAGGACGAATTTGGAAGCCCTCCACTTGAGCAGCTTGGCTTCATTGCGATCATCAGGGAGGGTGCCGTCAGTGAGATAGCGGACGTAGGCATCCATCCATGTAGGCTCTTGGGTGAGCGGGAGGACTTCCTCGCCATCTTCTATGCTGGGCCTTTCTAGGTATTCGATGTAGGCGTCTCTTGCGATACTGTCGGCGGAGGTAGCCAAGCGGGAAAGGATGTCGGCCTTGGCATTCTCACTCGGGGGATGTAACTGATGCTGAAATAAGCTAACGGAGAGACCAAGAGCCGAACCTTGCCCAGGTATTGAGTCATAGCAGGGTCACGCGCCTCGTACTCTCCGTTGATTTGTCCGGAGATGAGTTGCGAGTCGGTGAAAGCTCTGAGACGCCTTATTCCAAATTCTTGGGCCAGCCTTAATCCTGCCAGCAAGGCCTCATACTCGGCCTGGTTATTGGTGGCTTTGAATAGAAACCGTAGGGCGCATTCTGCTTTCTCTCCACCCGGTCCGGTGAGAATGAGACCGGCACCGCTTCCCTGAGAGTTTGACGCGCCGTCTACATGGAGGATCCAGGTTTCTCCATCGCGCTTGGCTCAGGCTCATGCTGCTCCACGGAAACCTCCCTGGTCTCCTCATCTGCCCAAGTGCACTCGACTAGGAAATCGGCCAGGACTTGGGACTTCAAGGCCGGCCGCTTGGAAGGAGAGGTCAAACTCTCCTAGCTTGATGGCCCACTTGGCGAGTCGGCCTGAGGTGTCTGGACGAGCCAGAATGGCTCGGAGGGGCTGGTCCGTGAGCACCACTATGGGATGGGCTTGAAAATAAGGGCGGAGACGCCGAGCGGAGATGATCAGAGCGAAGATGATTTTTTCTGTCTTGGAGTACCTGACTTCTGCGTCGTGGAGCACCTTGCTCACGTAATAAATGGGCTTCTGGGTTCCATCAGCATCGAGACGCACCAAGACTGAGCTAACGGCCTCCGAAGAAGCAGCTAGGTAGAGGAAGAGACTTTCCCCGTCCCTTGGTTTGGATAGGAGCGGAGGAGAAGACAGAAACACCTTCAGGCCATCGAAGGCTTTCTGGCAGTCGTCCGTCCACTCGAAGCTGTTTACTTTCCGCAGGGCCTTGAAGAAGGGCAAGCACCTCTCGGCTGATCTGGAGAGGAAACGACTTAAAGCCGCCACCCTCCCGTTAGTCGTTGTACTTCCTTCTTGCTGGATGGTGGTCTCATGTCGAGGATAGCGCTGATTTTCTCTGGGTTTGCTTCGATCCCCCGCTGAGTCACCATAAAACCCAGGAACTTGCCCGCCGTGACTCCGAAGGCGCATTTCTTGGGATTCAGCTTGACCTGGAAGCGGCGAGGTTGCTGAAAGTTTCCTCTAGATCAGAGACATGATCAGAAGTGCAGATGCTCTTGGTCAGCATGTCATCCACGTAGACTTCCATGTTCCGACCTAGCTGATCCTGAAACACCTGTTCATCAATCTTTGATAGGTCGCCCCCCGTTCTTGAGACCGAAGGGCATCACTTTGTAGCAATAAATCCCCTTTTCTGTCACAAAGGATGTGTGCTCTTCATCACTGGGGTCCATCCTTATCTGATTGTATCCAGAGAAGGCATCCATGAAGCTGAGGAGCCCGTGGCCGGAGGTGGAATCTACCAGCTGGTCTATCCTTGGCAGGGGAAACTGTCTTTCGGACACGCCTTGTTGAGGTCGGTGAAGTCGATGCAAATTCTCCAGCTCCCGTTTGCCTTTCGCACCATGACCACGTTGGCCAGCCAGCTAGGGTAATGCGCCTCTCGGATGTGGCCGGCACTGAGCAGTTTGTTAACCTCCTCATCGATGGCCTTTTGTCGCTTAGGAGCGAAGCTCCTCTTCCTCTGGCGGATTGGACGGTGCTTCGGATCGATGTTGAGCTTGTGGGTGATTACTTCTGGAGGAATGCCGGGCATGTCAGATGCTGACCAAGCGAAAACGTCTGAGTTGGCCCGCAGGAAGGTAGGAGGCGATCGTGATCCTCCGAGGGGAGGAGTCCGCCGATGCGCACGGTCTTCGCCGGATCGTCCCCGAGGGGAAAGGTCAGGAGGTGCTCGGCCGGCTCCCCTCTCCTGTCGGACTCCCTGGGTCAGGTGCTCTGGGACCGGCTCGGCCTCCAAGGGGCTTGACGCCGTGTGATAGCAGGGTAGAACTGAACCGATCTCGCCTTTCATCTCCCCAACACCTCCGCTAGTAGGGAACTGCACCAGCAGGCGTCGGGTGGAGATAATCGCATCCAATAGATTTAAGCCTGGGCGCCCGAGAATGGCATTGTATGCCAAGGGGACCCGCACAACCAAGAACTTCATGATCACTGTGCTTTGGCATGGCGGTGTTCCGGCTGTCACGGCAAAGATATCTCACCCTCAACCCTTACCGAATCCCGGTGAATCCGACCAATGGGGTTGCTACAGGCTGGAGAGAGTCTAGAGATAATCCCATCCGAACAAAAGCGTCATAAGTGAGGATGTCAGCTGAGCTGCCACTATCAACCAATATCCTTTTTACAGGGTGCTTGGCGATCGTCATAGAGACGGCGATGCCTTCATTGTTTACATTCTCAAAATTCACCGGTCCCCCCCGAGAACTACATTACCCAGTGCGTCCTCCCCTCTTGGCCGCTTGGATGAGGAAGCCGCTCCCCAAGACACCATTCCAACTGTCCGCTCCATGGGGGTGTTGTCGACAGTGGCCTGAGCAGGTGGGGGTCCCATGAGTGCCGGTAGCGGTTGTGGCCCCTTCTGGACATATTTGTCGAGGTAGCCCCTCTGGATGAGCTCCTCAATAGCGCGCTTCAAGCTGAAGCAGCTGTCGGTGTCGTGCCCGTAGTCTCGATGGAATCGGCAATAACGGCTCTTGTCGCAGGGAGGACCTTTATTCATAGGAGGAGGGCACTGGAGATAAGGCTCGCCCTCGATTTCCATCAGGATGTGGGATCGAGGGGTGAGGAGAGGCGTGAGCTTGCTCTCGTTGGGGACGGGGTTTCGACGCTGTTGTCGGATCGGCGAGGCGGGTCAGGCCGCCGGTGGTGAGAGGGCCTGCTCGGCTTGGGGCGAGCAGGCTTGCGGTTGGAGCTCCTTGATGATTTCCGACGGGTGAGGTCGGCCTCATCCACGCGGATGTACTTCTGGGCCGAAGGAGAAGGTCAGAGTAGGAACTCGGGGGCTTCTTGTCCAGAGAAAAGGTGAAGCAGGATGAGAGGAGTCCCCGCTTCAGCGCCAGCGTTGCCACCGCATCGTCCAGATGGTAGACTTCAAGGGTGGCGGTTTTGAACCGGGACACGAAGTCCCATAGTGATTCCCCTCCTTCTGGCGCATGGAGAAGAGGCTGTCCGCGACCCTCGGGATTCGCTGGCAGGCATCAAAATGTGCCAGAAAGGCCTTTTCCAGCTCCCGGAAGGAGTCGATGCTATGGGGGATAGGCGCGAGTGCCAAGCGTGAGTGCCAAGCGTGAGCAGCCTTCCGCAGAGTAGCAGGGAAAGCTTTGCAGAGAAGGGCGTCTGATGCACCCTGGACTTGCATCATGGACTTGTAGCTCTCGAGGTTGTCGAGAGGATCCATCGTACCATCATACGGATCTATCTGGGGAAATCAGAATCTAGAGGGGACGGGCTCCTCCAGAATTCGGCAAGTGTAAGGAGGACGGGTGTCATACTCCTCCTCCGGTTGGTTGTTGATCTTCCTAGCGAGCTCATCTAGTCGCCGATTGTACTCGTCCAGGCGCTCCTCCGCCTGGTGGTTGATTGTCGGGCCCTCCGAGATAGCTCAGAGGATGAAGAAGAGGAAGATGAAGAAGAAGGAGAAGGACGCTGAAGATGGGATTTCCGCTTTGGTTCCTCCTGGCGGTGCGGCTCTGGAGGAAACTTGCTCGGGCCACAATCTGGAGATCATGGCCGCTTGAGGGACTCACGGCGAGGCTTCCTTGGAGAAGCTCGGCGACGATCGACCTCTCGTTGAGGAGAACCTCCCCTTGCAGACTGTTGACTTGCAGGGGGAGCGGTCTGATGTTGGGTGGCCACGGACTGCTGCTGCTGAAGTCCATGGACCATGGCGGTGAGGGTCTGAACTTGCCGAGTGAGGGTTGCCAGCTGCTCCATAGCCGGGGCAATCGCTTCTGGTTGAGGGGAAATGATGGGAGGATCAGCGATAGGTAGGTTGGTCTCCTGCTGCTTAGTCGGGGGAAGATGCCCCCAAGGTGGCTGACTGAGGCATCCTGAGCTCGTGTCATCACCATTGTTGGGAGAGGAAGAGAAAAGAGAAGTATACTGTAGGGTTTGGGACTTCTTTGCTTGCCTCACCCCTACCTGGCGCGCCAATCTGATGATGCCTGATCATCGGTCTCGAACGTCGGGAGAAGAGAGCTGCTTAATCTGCGGTCCAACGCTTGATCGGTGGCCTGCAAAAAGTTCCAAGACCAGAGGGATGCTCCGGTGGGGACCCTCCGATGCTCAAGTCAGTAACCGGGGTCACAGCTTAGGGAGAGCTCAGATGAGCTATGGGAGAAAAAATGAGTCCTCCGAAAGAGGGGAATCCCTTTCTGGGTATCATGATAGCGAGTGTATGAGTTTGCGTACCTTGTTCCTGAGTGGACTTACCCTTTTATAGGGGGTTACACCTGCACAACCACGTGGAGTTCCGTAAGAAAGGAATGTCCGCGGGGTTTGTGGGGTTGCATAAATTTGGGCTGATCGGTGGGTCCTATCCCATCGGAGAGGAAAAAACGGCAGTTGGTGAGCTACGCCCATCGATCAGTGGGGTGAAAGGTAGTTAGGTCCAGTCCCATCAGCGGCGTAGCCAGTGGGTAGTTGGGCCTGGGGATGACAGGCGGCGAGCGTCAGAAGGACGGCAGTACGAACAACCAGGATCGTTCTGGGGTCGACCTGAGATAGCCTTGACCCCCCGGAGGGCACCGAGGCCGAGCAGGGCCGACTCGGCTGACCTGAAGATGCCAGAGCGGGGCCGACCAGGGAAGGTCGGGCCCGACTTGGCCGACTCGGGGATGCCGGGGCCGAGCGGGGCCGACCAAGGAAGGTCAGAGCTGACTTGGCCGACTCGGAGATGCTGGGGCCGAGCGGGGCGACCAGGGAAGGTCGGGGCCGACTTGGCTGACTCGGAGATGCCGGGGCCGAGCGGGGCCGACCAGGGAAGGTCGGGCCGACTTGGCCGACTTGGAGATGCCAGGGCCGAGAGGGGCCGACCAGGAAAGGTCGGGGCCGACTTGGCCGACTTAGAGACGTCGTGGCCGACCAGGGAAGGTTGGGGCCGACTTGGCCGATTCGGAGATACCGGGGCTGACCAGGGAAGGTTGGGGCCAACTTAGCCGACTTGGAGATGCCGGGGCAGGGCTGCCTTAAGATTTGGATTTTGCCATAATTTCCCTCATGGCTACGTCAGCCACATCACTTGGAGTGTGCAAGAATTGCTTGACGTCACATCTTGATGCTAATGATTATACTAATGTTTTGTCTTTTTACATGTTATGATCCAATTGAGTTTTATGAAGCAAATAAAGAAAAAAAATGAAGAAATGCCATGCATGAAGAAATTTCATCAATTGAGAAAAATGATACTTGGGAACTCACATATCTTTCCCAAGGTCATCAAGCCATTAGAGTCAAATCGGTGTATAAAACAAAAACAAATGCAAGTGAAGAAATAGAAAAACATAAAAGCCCTCAAAGAAGAAGAGTTCAAAAGGCTAAGAAGCATGCTTGGAGTCATGAAAATCAAGTTTAAAGGGGGGTATTAGGAAATTAAACCTGATATTTTAAAGAAGAAATTTCTACATTGAAAATCTATTAGTGGCATAGAAAATTGCCGCCATTAATTGCATAGAAAGTTTTTGTTATTTAATTACATAGAAAGTCATCATTTTGAATTAAGTAATATGTATTTATTCTATTAGATAAAAAGTCATTTTGTAAGTATAAAAGAACATATATATTCTTTCTCAATTTAGCATGAATATATATATATATAATTACCTTTTTCTCTTCCATCAGGCTTCCCCTGGCGCATCGTCAACTAGTCGGCAGGAATGCCGGGGGCCATGGAACAAATTTCACAAGCGCTAAAACTAATTAGTTATTAGTGGCGAGGGGTATTGTGGAAAAATTTATCTGGGACCCCACTGCGGCGATTCGCTGATGGCTAGCCCTTGGTTTGGAACCTATGGCAGCGTAAATCAACCTCAAAGGATAGTGAGATGGGGTTAAAATGACACTTCCAGATGAATTCCAAATGAAGGTTTTCTAATCCTTTGTTGATATTTTATCTTGGAAAAGTCTTTGTACACCGCCCCCGGTGCAGCAAGGCCTAAATGGGCTGCACCGCCTCTTCTGATTGGTCCACATGGATCCTACATGGATGACGTACCGGGCCATTGGTCCACATGGATCCTACATGAATGACGTGCCGGGCGGTATGGCTCTGCTACGATGTTACGTTCTGAACGTGACGGCCATTTAAAGCGCTTCGCTTTTTTTTAAAATTAGCATGCAGACAAAAATGCTCTTTCCCTCCATTTATAGCCATTTTACGTTGGATTTCATCTGTGCAAGAAAAACTCTTTCTTCCCCCTCGCTCTGGCTTTCGGATGCTAAGGAATCAGTCAAAGGCTTGAGCATGATCCTACGCCCTCGCTCTGAGAGTCCGGTCGAAAGAAAATATTTTAGCTTCGAGGCTGAAATACCTGGCTACTGGAGTCTTTGTACAAAAACTTCTGGAGGAAATGTCGTCCGCAGCACGAAACATTCTTTCGTTATGAGGTTGTTGTGGTTTATGAGCTTGACGATAAAAACTAGGGTGTCGTGGGTTTTGAACTAGGGTGTCGTGGGTTTTTCTGCAAGGGTGTCGTTGGTTTTGAACTAATGCTGCTTTGTCTTAACGTTTTGAACTAGGGTGTCATGGGTTTTGAACTAGGGTGTCGTAGGTTTTCAACTAGGGTGTTATAGGTTTTGAACTAATGCTTTGTCTTAATGTTTTGAACTAGGGTGTCGTAGGTTTTGAACTAGGGTGTCGTGGGTTTTGAACTAGGGTGTCATGGGTTTTCAACTAGGGTGTCGTAGGTTTTGAACTAATGCTTTGTCTTAACGTTTTGAACTAGGGTATCGTAGGTTTTGAACTAGGGTGTCGTGGGTTTTGAACTAGGGTGTCGTGGGTTTCAACATGATAAGAGCGAATGGCAGCAAACACCCCAGGAGGAATTCGCCCCCTCGTGAACAGAAACCATTAATGAAGAGAGTGTGGGGAAGCCAAATACTGCGACACCCTAGTACCAATGCTGCGATACCCGTGCTTAAAACTGACCATGGAGAGAATCCCCACAACACCCTTGGTGGAATTTGGCCGAAAATTCTTCGCGACACCCCAGTTGAAACCTCACGACACCCTAGCTTTAAGGCGACGACACCCGTGCTTAAAACTGACCATAGAGAGAATCCCCGCGACACCCTTGGTGGAATTCGGCCGAAAATCCTTCACGACACCCCAGTTGAAACCTCACGATACCCTAGCTTTAAGGCGACGACACCCGTGCTTAAAACTGACCACGGAGAGAATCCCCGCGACACCCCTGGTGGAATTCGGCTAAAAATCCTTCGTGACACCCCAGTTGAAACCTCACGACACCCTAGCTTTAAGGCAACGATACCCGTGCTTACAAATGACCATGGAGAGAATCCCAGTGACACCCTGGTGGAATTTGGCCAAAAATCCTTCACGACACCCCAGTTGAAATCTCACGACACCCTAGCTTTAAGGCGACGACACCCGTGCTTAAAACTGACCACGGAGAGAATCCCCGCGATACCCCCTGGTGGAATTCGGCCGAAAATCATTTGCGACACCCCAGTTGAAATCTCACGACACCCTAGCTTTAAGGCGACGACACCCGTGCTTAAAACTGACACGGAGAGAATCCCCGCGACACCCCCTGGTAGAATTCGGCCGAAAATCATTCGCGAGACCCCAGTTGAAATCTCACGACACCCTAGCTCTAAGGCGACGACACCCATGCTTAAAACTGACCACAGAGAGAATCCCAGCGACACCCTAGTTCGAATTCGGCCGAAAATCCTTCGCGACCCCAGTTGAAATCTCACGACACCCTAGCTTTAAGGAGATGACACCCGTGCTTAAAACTGACCACTTAGAGAATCCCCGCGATACCCTAGTTCGAATTCGGCCGAAAATCCTTCGCAACACCCCAGTTGAAATCTCACGACACCCTAGCTTTAAGGCGACGACACCCATGCTTGAACAAGGCATGAATTTTGACGTCACCCTAGTACTAATTCGACGACACCCTAGTAACTCAGCTATGCCATCTTTTCGAGAAAAGTTACAAAACATGGCCAGTTCCTATGGGTTTGCATGTCAGTGTGATGTGATCGTGGTGATCCTGGTGTCCTTTCGTATTTGGCATAAACCCTAGAGGTCCTTCGTCTGTTGCTCGAGAAGCCATCCTTTTGCTCGAGACGCCATCCTTCGTTTCTTGCTCGAGAAGCCACTGGTCTCCTAAATTTCTTCCATAGTTCTTTCTTCCATATACTTCATTCATGGAGATGAGTGCTTTCGTTTGTGGACGAAGACCGCGAACAAGGAAGAACCAGATGGAGAAAATGGCGAAACAATGCAAGGACATCGTTCTTCATTCGAATGAGGATGCGGCTCCTTCAGGTATGTTTATCACTATGTTAAAATATTATGACATCCTCTCTTAAAATTTCATGACAAGTATGTCTTATGTCTTACCCCCTATTTCAGTTGACATGAAAATTGTTCCAGTCCCCCCAGTGAAGGCTTCCCAGCTGTTTAAGAATAGTTGCAGGCCGGCCGTATACGTTCAGAAGGTTTGGAGGATGGGGTTCACTAGACGGCATACAAAACTTATTCGAAGGACCCCATTTGGTGCCTTCGTCGACATGCAGACGTTCACAGTCGACGGACGACTGCTAGCAGACATCATAAGATGTCACAATGGAGGCGACGAGTTCATTTTCTGTGGAAAGCCAATTTTATTCAGTGCCGACAAAGTCGCACTCATTCTGGGTCTTCCAGCTCATGGGAAGAAGATCGACATGTCCAGCCAATTGTTCAACAGAAGGTTGTTCAGACGGTTTGGCCAGGGTTTAGATCTTCGCCAAGAAGGTTTGGAGAAGTTAATATTTCAACTCCGATCATCTAAGGCACAGGAGGATGTCGAGGACATCGTCCGACTTTGGATGGCATACATGTTGGCCATGTTTTTGGCTCCAAAGTCTAATCAGAGATGTCCACGGTATCTCATCCAGCACTTGGATGACTTAAGTCAACTGGATAGCATCGACTGGGCTTTGGCATTGAAGGAGTTGATTGTTCTGGCTCTCCCAGAAATACTGCTTACTTGCGTTTCGAGGAGCCGGTCCACTCAAAGAATGCAAAAAAAGTTAGGAGGCAGCCTACCCTGTTCGGATGCTGGCAGCACTGGTGGTAAGGATTATTGAGACGCAAAAATAGTGTTCTTAGTATAATTTCTTTGTTAATATTACATTATTTAATATCCAAAAAATATCATGTTCAGGCGTGGTTCCTCGAGCATACATCAATGCGAGCACCAGCATATCCTGATAAACTGCCCCGACTGTTGAAGTGGTATGACCACCAAATGAAGATCTAGTCGGTTCGGGTTGCCGACTTCCAGCCTCACGACTTGGTAAGCTAGTACATTGCTCCATTGCTCTGACCATATTTTTCAACTTAATGTGTCAATATGTTCACTTAATGTTAATTTGTTATCATCTTGCATTGCAGATGGAGGGAGCTACTGTACCACTGTCAAAAGAGCGCTGGCTTCTCACTCAGCAGAATGTAGCATCCCCTCAACCAACAGATAGCTGCGCCCCTCAACCAATGGATAGCTGCGCAGGATGTGCCGAGTTGAGGACTGAATTGGAGTGCGTTAAGGATCAACTCGACGATGTCAGGCACAGGTTGTCCATTGCTAAGAGCCTCCTCAGTTCACTGCTCAGAAAGGAAAGTAATGCAAGAAATGAGGAGGACAAGGGAGACGAGAAAATAGAGAAGGTGCATTCCCTGGAGTTGGTCCTCCGTGAGCCTGGTAGTGGAAATAGTGAGGAGAAGAAGATGGAGGAGGACCATTCATCCGAGTGTCCAACTGAGATGGGGAATGCAAAAGCAGAGGAGAAGAGATTGGAGGGGATTCATTGGATGATAAAACAGAGCATGGGAATGAAAATAAAGAGGAGTCCAAATCCGATAATAAACTTGGCACCCCTGCGCCAAAGGGTGATGATATGGACATAGAAATCGTTGGAGTGCCTTCGCTTGTTAGGAGGGTTAAAAAAGAGACGAGGAAGCGTAAGGCATCCAAGGTTGTCGGAGATTGTTATGAGACAACCCGTCCTAAAAAGTCGGCGAAGACAGTGGGCACGTCAAAGCCCAACACAACGGTCGAAGATGACCAAATTATTATTCAAATTTTTTTGAGCGAACGACTAACCGACGAGATCGTCTACACCAATATGTTTTCTGGCGTTGTAACAAGGAAAAATCTTCAAGATCTCATTAACAATGAAATGATAATAGATGATGTAAGTATATCAAGAAACATGTTCTAGTTGTTGATTTTAGAATTATATTAATCGGTTTACATTGCATTGGCAGATAATTGATGCCGGTCAGGAGTTTCTGATGCGCAATTGGACAGAGCATCCGGACCGATACCATAAGTGCATATTTGCATCAGTTTTCGTATCCGCTCTGTGTCTGACTTCTTCATCACCTGCTCATGAACTCGCTGGAACATCAGGGGCCTCGATATTTGACAATGTATCCGATGAAGATAAGGCCCAATTTCGGTTTCTTTTCACCATAATAAACTCTGATAACTCGCACTGGCATTTGGTTGCTGTTGACATGGAAAGAAAGGTGTTCATGCACCTGAATTCAATGAAACGCAACCCCAAGTACAAGGCCAATGCAAAGAAATCGCATACAATTCTTGGCCACATATTCCATATCTACTGCGATAAGAAGGAAGCGATGACTTGGCCGATGGAAGAGATTTCGGATTGCCCAAGCCAACCGACCGGATCGCTGGATTGCGGCCTATACTGTCTGAGATACATGGAATGTCTTGCTCGATGGGACAATCCTGATATGAAGATGGATTTCACAGATGAGGAAGTCAGAGATTACCGGCGACAATTAGCTGCGACAATATTGAGAGAGGGCCTGAACAAAAAGATCAACGACATTGTCGAAAAATGTTCTTAATTTTTTAATTCTTCTTTGATTGAAAATTGAATGTAATTTATTCATATTAACACTGATTCAGATTTAATGTAAATGCACAAATTTTATATTGAGAACAGGGGTGTCCTCGATTTATTCATATTTTTGCCTTTTCTACTTCATAATTTCTTAAGTTTTATATATGATGTCGTAAATTGAACACTACAGTGTCATAAATTGAGCACTGGGATGTCGTAGGATTTCATCTAGCTAGGGAGTCATTAGCCAGAGCTGGGGTGTCGTCGCGCTAAAAGCTTTGGTGTCCTTTCGTGAGTACTGGGATGTCATAGGATTTTGCCTTTCGGGGTCGTCGCGCTAGAGCTAGGGAGTCGTTAGCCAAGAGCTGGGGTGTCATCGTGCTAAAAGCTTCGGTGTCTTTTTGTTACTACTGGGATGTCGTTGGATTTTGCCTTTCGGGTGTCGCCGCGCTAGATCTAGGGAGTCATTAGCCCGAAGCTGGGGTGTCGTCGCGCTAAAAGCTTCGGTGTCCTTTCGTGAGTACTGGGATGTCGTAGGATTTTGCCTTTCGGGTGTCGCCGCGCTAGAGCTAGGGAGTCGTTATCCCAGAGCTGGGGTGTCGTCGCGCTAAAAGCTTCTGTGCCTTTTCGTTACTACTGGGATGTCGTTGGATTTCGCCTTTCGGGTGTCGCCGCGCTAGATCTAGGGAGTCGTTAGCCCGGAGCTGGGGTGTCGTCGCGCTAAAAGCTTCGGTGTCCTTTCGTGAGTACTGGGATGTCGTAGGATTTCGCCTTTCAGGTGTCGCCGCGCTAGAGCTAGGGAGTCGTTATCCCAGAGCTGGGGTGTCGTCGCGCTAAAAGCTTCTGTGTCTTTTCGTTACTACTGGGATGTCGTTGGATTTCGCCTTTCGGGTGTCGCGCGCTAGATCTAGGGAGTCGTTAGCCCGGAGCTGGGTGTCGTCGCGCTAAAAGCTTCGGTGTCTTTCGTGAGTACTGGGATGTCGTAGGATTTCGCCTTTCGGGTGTCGCCGCGCTAGAGCTAGGGAGTCGTTAGCCAAGAGCTGGGGTGTCGTCGCGCTAAAAGCTTCGGTGTCTTTTCGTTACTACTGGGATGTCGTTGGATTTCGCCTTTCGGATGTCCCCGCGCTAGATCTAGGGAGTCGTTAGCCCAGAGCTGGGGTGTCGTCGCGCTAAAAGCTTCGGTGTCCTTTCGTGAGTACTGGGATGTCGTAGGATTTTGCCTTTCGGGTGTCGCCGCGCTAGAGCTAGGGAGTCGTTAGCCAAGAGCTGGGGTGTCGTCGCGCTAAAAGCTTTAGTGTCTTTCGTTACTACTGGGATGTCGTTGGATTTCGCCTTTCGGGTGTCGCCGCGCTAGATCTAGGGAGTCGTTAGCCCGGAGCTGGGGTGTCGTCACGCTAAAAGCTTCGGTATCCTTTCGTGAGTACTGGGATGTCGTAGGATTTCGCCTTTCGGGCGTCGCCGCGCTAGAGCTAGGGAGTCGTTAGCCAAGAGCTGGAGTGTCGTCGCGCTTAAAGCTTGGTGTCTTTTCGTTACTACTGGGATGTCGTTGGATTTTGCCTTTCGGGTGTCGCCGCGCTAGATCTAGGGAGTCGTTAGCCCAAAGCTGGGGTGTCGTCGCGCTAAAAGCTTTGGTGTCCTTTTGTGAGTACTGGAATGTCGTAGGATTTTGCCTTTCGGGTGTCGCCGCGCTAGAGCTAGGGAGTCGTTATCCCAGAGCTGGGGTGTCATCGCGCTAAAAGCTTCCGTGTCTTTTCGTTACTACTGGGATGTCGTTGGATTTCTCCTTTCGGGTGTCGCTGCGCTAGATCTAGGGAGTCGTTAGCCAGAGCTGGGGTGTCATCGCGCTAAAAGCTTCGGTGTCCTTTCGTGAGTACTGGGATGTCGTAGGATTTCGCCTTTTGGATGTCGCCGCGCTAGAGCTAGGGAGTCGTTAGCCAAGAGCTGGGGTGTCGTCGCGCTAAAAGCTTCAGTGTCTTTTCGTTACTACTGGGATGTCATTGGATTTCGCCTTTCGGATGTCGCTGCGCTAGATCTAGGGAGTCATTAGCCCGGGGGTGTCGTCGCGCTAAAAGCACTTCATTTGACTGAAATAGACACCCTAGTTTGAAAGCACTTCATTTGCGACCAAGACACCCTAGTTAGAAAGTTACAACACCCGTGTTTTATATATGCTCCTGTGTAAGTTGACTCAATACATAAGCATCAAATTCGTCCATCAAAGCTTCGGAAGGCGGTACAATTCTTTCCTTGTCCTCTCCGGTATTAATTGACTGCAAACAAGTCTACCTGTTGCTTGAAGCAGCTCTTTCCTTGACCAGATTTTTCCTTGATCTTTTTTACTTCTTCTCGACTCCACTCTTTAATCTGTTCTCTCTTGGGCGACCTTTCGTCCTAATTTATTCAGGATCTTGAATTACAAGCTCTGTACCTGGCTTAGCTACGCAGTTGGCATCCACGGCAATTTTGAATATAGGTGTTAGACCATCCATCACTACATTAAATGCATCTTCAGACATGGAGGCTATCTCTGCGAGCTTCATCATCCGATGACTCAGCAAACTATATCTACAATCATTAACATAATATTAATGAAAACATATATTAAGACATTTCAATTAAAAATTGTTACTGCGTACCGTGATTTTCATGTGCTTTTATCATAACCTTCAGTATTGCAGTCGAATTCGTTGAATTGGTATTTCATGTCCTTGCACCATCTCTTCAAGAAGTATTTATCTGGTAAACGAAATACGTCACTTTGATGAAGAACCAACAAGGCATGCCTACACAGGTACCCCTTGAACTGAAAGGATCGGCACTGGCATTGGACATCCTTAATATTTATATCGTATGACACGATATAATCTTTGATCATCTCCTTGTCGATTCCATCGACTTCAATCCTTTTGTACGACTTTATAGAATATACACAACAGTTGCCAGCTTCCTTGATCAATTTAGTATTTGATGCAGCCATTTCAAGGATCTCATTCTGAATTTTTTGAAAATGCACCTTGTATACCTTCCTGCAGCTTGTCTCTCAAAAGGTGATGATGTCTTTAGGAAAGCAATCGTTTGCAACGTCCTATTATCTTCCTTATTTTGGCCTCGTATCTTTTTTCCAAGGCATCTTCGTACTTACCTATGAACTCCGTTAGTGTAGTCTTCGAATTTATAAACCCATCAAAGAAGTGATTTATGCCCTCGCTCCTTTGTGAAGATGACATCCCTGTTCAAAATTTTGTTAACAAAAAAAAGCGTTGAACGCGAACATGAACCAAAGACAATGACATACAAACCTGCGAAGAATGTATCCTTTAGGTAAACTAGAACCCATTTATCCCGACATTCGTAAAGGACATTGAACCAATCTATAGACTTGCATTCTTTATATTTCTCCATAACATGTGCCCACCTTTCCTCGAATGACTGTATGGTCAATGAATCATATATCGCCTCATCGAAATCAACCATAAACTTGGGATTTGCCGTGCAAATGTGGTCAATCTTTTCAGGTATCTTCTTCAATATATGCCAAAGACAAAATCGATGTCGTGTGTTAGGAAAACTTCTTGACAACAGCCTCGATTGCCTTATCTTGGTCAGTTATTATGGCAATAGGTGCTTGACCACCATTTGCATCCAGTCATGCCTGAAAAAGCCATTTATATGTCTCAGTACTCTCATCAGACAATAATGCGCAACCAAGCAAGTCCATGATGGTTGACCCCGACGAATGGACAAAAAGGCATTTGATATCTGTTTGTCAAGTAGGTTGAGTCAAAGCTTAGAACATCACCGAAGTATGTGCATGCCAATCTTGACCTTGGATGAATCCAGAAGACAGACCTCAGATGACCATTATCATTGAGGTATAAGGTATAGAAAAATTGGGATTTCTGAGTTGCATTTCGGTGAAATGAATTACCATCGACTGAGCATCTCCTTCTTTCAGCTTAGACTGACGTTTGCGACAAATGAAGTTATGAGCATCCTTCTCGGTGAAATCCAATTATCTTCTGCCCCCTTTTCTCCTTGCTATGGCAGAGTATATCTGAGTTGTCAGAACATTCACGACATGTAAATTGCTGATCTCTGCCTTCTCTGGTGTGCTGATCCTCCTATGCGACCATAGATAACCGGTTGATGTTATGGACATCCCATGGTTATGTTCTAGAGAAACCTCATCCAATATCCACTTACCACTTGTAGCATTCAGTCCTGCTTTTATGGATGCCATACAATCAACTTTCCCAGTATCCCTATGAATCATACTCTTCTCTGTTTTTCTAGATTTTCCTTGCCTCCAACACGCCAGGTGCTTGAAGCAAAGTTATTTTTTGTTGTTGGTCCTGCTACACACTATTGTGATTCCAAAACCAACTCATTTCGCGTATCCATTGTAGAACGTATATACATCATCTGCTGAATTGAATTCCATTCCAGTTTGAGGAACTACAGTATCATCCACTGCATTTGGAGCGATGGGTGAAGGTGCACGGCCGGGAGTGTTATCGATTTCTTTCCGATCTTTAATTTCAGCATCGTCTGTGGAAATATAGACACACAGTTATGAACAATGATATCCATAGATTTAGTTGTCAATATATCCTGACAAAGGATTAGGACACGAAGGTTAAAACAATACGACACCTATGATCTGAATTCAGAAGTCATGACACCCCAGTTTACAAAAAACGACACCGAAGCTGTAAAATTACGACACCAATTAATAACACATTGACGAAGGGCCTAACGACACCATCCCCGACTCATGCTGTTACCGACACCACAGTTCTCATCTGATGACACCCTAGCTTTAAGGCGATGACACCCGTGCGTTGACTGTTAAGGCGGGTTGGTCGTCGCCTTAAAGCTATAACACGGGTGTCGTAGCATTGGTGCTAGGGTGTCATGAGGTTTCAACTGGGGTGTCGCGAAGGATTTTTGGCCGAAATCCAATCCACCTGGGGTGTCGCAGGGATTCTCTCCGTAGTCAGTTATAAGCACGGTGTGTAGCATTGGCGCTACGGTGTCGTGAGGTTTCAACTGGGGTGTCGCGAAGGATTTTCGGCTGAATTCCACTAGGGGGTGTCGCGAGGATTCTCTCCGTGGTCAGTTTTAAGCATGGGTGTCATCGCCTTAAAGCTAGGGTGTCGTGAGATTTCAACTGGGTGTCGCGAAGGATTTTTGGCCAAATTCCACCAGGGGTGTCACTGGGATTCTCTCCGTGGTCAGTTTTAAGCACGGGTGTCGTCGCCTTAAAGCTAGGGTGTCGTGAGATTTCAACTGGGTGTCGCGAATAATTTTCGGCCGAATTCCACCAGGGGTGTTGCGGGATTCTCTCCGTGGTCAATTTTAAGCACGGGTGTCGTCACCTTAAAGCTAGGGTGTCGTGAGATTTCAACTAGGGTGTCGCGAAGGATTTTCGGCCGAATTCCACCAGGGGTGTCGCTGGGATTCTCTCCGTGGTCAGTTTTAAGCACGGGTGTCGTCGCCTTAAAGCTAGGGTGTCGTGAGATTTCAACTGGGGTGTCGCGAATGATTTTCGGCCGAATTCCACCAGGGGGTATCGCGGGGATTCTCTCCGTGGTCAGTTTTAAGCACGGGTGTCATCGCCTTAAAGCTAGGGTGTCATGAGATTTCAACTGGGTGTCGCGAATGATTTTCGGCCGAATTCCACCGGGTGTCGCTGGGATTCTCTCCGTGGTCATTTGTAAGCACGGGTGTCGTTGCCTTAAAGCTAGAGTGTCGTGAGATTTCAACTGGGGTGTCGCGAAGGATTTTCGGCCAAATTCCACCAAGAGTGTCGCGGGGATTCTCTCCGTGGTCAGTTTTAAGCACGGGTGTCGTCGCCTTAAAGCTAGGGTGTCGTGAGGTTTCAACTGGGATGTCGTGAAGGATTTTCGGTCAAATTCTACCAAGGGTGTCGCGGGGATTCTCTCTGTGGTCAGTTTAAGCACGGGTATCGCAGCATTGGTATTAAGGTGTCAGTATTGGCTTCCCCACACTCTCTTCATTAATGGTTTCTGTTCACGAGAGGGGCGAATTCCTCCTGGGGTGTTTGCTGCCATTCGCTCTTATCTTGTTGAAACCACGACAGCCTAGTTCAAAACCCACGACACCCTAGTTCAAAACCTACGACACCCTATTTCAAAAAGTTAAGACAAAGCATTAGTTCAACTGGGGTGTCGCGAAGGATTTGTGGCCGAAATCTAATCCTCCTAGGTGTCGTGGGGATTCTCTCCGTGGTCAGTTATAGCACGGGTGTCGTAGCATTAGTGCTAGGGTGTCGTTAGGTTTCAACTGGGGTGTCGCGAAGGATTTTCGGTCGAATTCCTCCTGGGGTGTCGTGAGGTTTCCTCTTGGGACGTCGTCAAGCTTACTACAGTAACCTAGTATTTGGCTTCCCGACGTCCTTCGTTTCCTTTGACCGCCCATTGAGATGGTGGCACGTGGCGAGTTTCCACGATAGGGCCGCCGGAGCTGATAGCTCGGGCAATCGAAACACCCGCCAGGAGTACCTTAAATATGGATGGGGGAATGTCATCGTTAATCACCTTTTCAGCTGATCTTCCAAAATTTTTGGATACTGAGAAGGCTTCTAGAGGCGAGGGGCGATCGACTGGCCCCCATGGGAGCCGCCGCACAACGGTAACCGTCGATGCGGAGGTCTTTGCGTCGTCGCTCGCAAACAGTGAGCGACTCCACAGGGCGGCCGAGCAATACCTGGCCGTTTCAACGAGAGAGATCGAGGTCCTGCATCGGGCCAACAGCCAGATGGAGGGGCAAGTAGCGTCCCTCCAGTGCCAGATCACCGAGTTAGCCCCGCAGCATGGGGGGAGCTCGGCAGCGCCCAGAGAAAATGACAAGCCCCAGTGAGGGCTCCTGTTTTTTTTCTTTTCTTTTTTTCTTGTCTTTATTTGTGTGATGAATAAAAAGAAATTTTAGTAACTTTTGTGTTTGCTGCTAGACCGAAGGATAAGGGAGCTTGGATGTTGTAACTGTTTTCCGACCGATTTCATCCTGGGATGTGCTAAAGTTTTCTCCTAAGCGTGAACCGGTGTCTTGGTTTGTAACTTGGGTGTCACTGGCCTTCTCTCCGTGGTCAGTTATAAGCACGGGTGTCGTAGAATGCTAGGGTGTCGTCTCAACTGGGGTGTCGCGAATGATGACATCACCGACTCAGGCTGTTAACGTGGTCAGTTATAAGCACGGGTGTCGTAGAATTGGTGCTAGGGTGTCGTCAGGTTTCAACTGGGGTGTCGCGAATGATGACATCACCGACTCAGGCTGTTAACGACACCCCAGTTCTCATCTGACGACACCCTAGCTTTAAGGCGACGACACCGATGACGTGACTGTTAAAACGGGGTGTCACGGGGATTGTTCTCTATACGGGGTGTCGTAGCGTTGACGCTTGGGTGTCTTAATGTTTAAACTACGGCGTCGTAGATCTTTTTTTGGGTGAAATACTTGGGTGTCGGGGCCTGCTCTCCAGGGTCAGTTATAAGCACGACACACACTTTAGCATTTAAAGACACCCCATAGAACAAGCTACGACACCCCGGAAAGCAACATACGAAAACGCGAGGTTATAAGCATGGTGTCGTAGCGTTAACGCTAGGGTGTCATAACGTTTCAACTGGGTGTCACCAATGATTTTTGGCCGAATTCCTCCTTGGGTGTCGTAAGATTATAAGCATGGGTGTCGTAGCATTGTCGCTAGGGTGTCGTGATGTTTGAACTGTGGTGTCGCGAAGGATTTTCGGCCGAGCATGACGATACTAGAGCTATATGGACAGAAAATAACGGGGAATATAGGCCGAAACACTGACGACACCCCAGTTCATGAGGTAAAACATCCTAGTTAAAAGAGTATGACATTCGTACTTACAAAACAGTAAACTCTAAACAGTTATGAATGCCAGAATGTCATAACTGTTTGTTCTAAGGAAGTTACCCGCGCATTAAACGGTTTGATCACGCATTAACTACCTCTAACGAGAAAAAACAGTTGGTGTAATAAAAGAGCTTTACAAAGAAGTGGGAAGGACTTTTTACTTTGTGCTACGGATGACATTTCCTCCAGAAGTTTTTGTACAAAGACTCCAGTAGCCAGGTATTCCAGCCTCGAAGCTGAAATATTTTCTTTCAACCGGACTCTCAGAGCGAGGGCGTAGGATCGTGCTCAAGCCTTGGACGATTCCTTAGCATCCGAAAGCCAGAGCGAGGGGAAGAAAGAGTTTTTCTTGCACAGATGAAATCCAACGTAAAATGACGATAGAATGGAAGGAAAGGACATTTTCGTCTGCACGCTAATTTAAAAAAAGCAAAGCGCTTTAAATGGCTATCACATTCAGAACGTAACATCGTAGCAGAGTCATACCGCCCGGCACGTCATCCACGTAGGATCCATATGGATCAATCAGAAGAGATAGTGCAGCTCACGTAGACCTTGCTACATCGAGGACGGTGTACAAAGACTTTTCCTTTTATCTTTTCGTTCATACCAATCCGATAAGGGTCAAGTTATGGTGGGAGCTCAACGAAGGAGGTGCCATCAGCCGATGATAAGGTGTCAGTGAAATGAACGGCTGGGATTCGTTTGGGTGACGTGGTTAAGGAGATGCAGGGGGCGCTTACGATCTAATAATCTAATGCCTTGGAGTGGGCTAAAAATTAATTAAATTTTTTAGATTTAATTAATTATTTTTTAATGTTTTAATAATTTCTAAAATAAAATTAAAATTTAATTAAAATTTTAATTAAAATTTAAAATTTTTAATTAAAATTTTAAAATTTTTAATTTTTAATTAATTTAATTTTTAATTTATTTTAATTTATTTTTTATAAATTTTAAAAAAATAGTAATTAATTTTTTTAATTAGACTTTTTTTAAACTATATTTTTTGTTTTAATTTTTTTATATTCAATATTTTTGTTTTCTATGGACGAATAATATAATGATTTATTTTTATTTAAAAATATAAAAATATGAGAAAAGTGATAACAACATGTGAAAAAAAAGAAAATGATAAAAATGATTTTGTTTGAAGTAAGAAATAATTTATTTTTATAAAAAAGTAGAAACAATTTTATCAAAAAAAAATTATTAGATTACAATATATCTGGTAACGTGGATAGCCACTTTCTCTAAAATAATTTGGATTATTTTTTCAAATTACCACTGCAGAATATATTTTCATTTAAAATACATACTAAATATATTTATCTAATAATTTTTTTTAAATTACTGATGATTTGAATAAATTATCTTATTCATTCTATTATCTATATTTCCTGCCCCAGAACTCTCCCCGCCTTTCACGACGCACGTACTCTCGTCCTACAGTTCAAGAGGCGCGGCGGCCAAAGGGTGCACGCATAAAGCCGTTTGGCCTTAGAACGGCACGGTCGCTAGCGTCGCCTCTAGCAACACGTCACACTCAAGTGTTCAACATGATCATCGACTATCAGGTCGTGTTCGAATAGTTGCAAGGAAAAGTTCCGATCAGATAGACGCGTGCAAGCAAAGGCAACCTAAAGTTATTCGGAAAGCTTGAAACTAGTCACACTTCATTGCATCCGATGCGTGGCTTGCGTTCAGATGATGAGAGGTCGTTGCTAAAATGCCCTGCAACGGCGATCTTTGTTTGCATGCGAGTACAATGCAACTCGATATGAGTGAACAGCACCATACTCTTAGGAGCTCCATACCGACAAATACCTACAAACTAATGTGGCACAGCCTCCCAACCATGAGTCGTTTTTAAACTGGTGCCTTTTGGCACCAGTTTAGAAAAAAAGGATGGGAATAAAATTTATTGCAAAAAGGGGTTAAAGCAAACGCCACTTCAAATGGTATTTTCGCTTCCACCTCTTCACCCTTGCTGCGCCACGTCAGCAAAAGATTTTCGCGGTGGAAAAAAAAACGAACAGAAATCGCCATTTGAAGTGGCGAACAGAAATCGCCATTTGAAGTGCGATTTCTGTTCAACAGAAATCGCCACTTCAAGTGGCGATTTCATGAGATGAAATCGCCACTTGAAGTCGATTTCTCAACTCATTTATACCCCTGACGCGAAAAAAAAAAAAAAACAGATATAAGAGTAATTAATAAGAGGAAAAGAGATAAAAACTTATCAAGTAGGAGAGTAATTAAATAATATATTTTTATTTATCTTATTGTTATTTTGAATTAAATAATATCTAGTTTCAAATCGAGGAGAGAAACGGTATAGATAAGAGATGGTTTCAAATCAAGTAGGAGAGTAATTAAATAATATATTTTTATTTATCTTATTATTATTTTGTATTAGTTTCAAATCGAGAAGATAAATACGGTTTACGAAGCATTCGAAAACTTGGAACATGATCCCTTCATGACTTCCGTAAAGATAGGTTAATTAATTAAAAGTGATAAAAGAGTGATTTAAAATTCAAAGATTTGAAACAGATATTATTTAACTCAAAATTACAATAAAATAATAAAAATATTATTTAATTTCATATTATTAATTTAAATTTAGAATTATTTTTTTATCAGTTTTTTTTTTTTTTTGCATGGGAGATAAAGTGATTTGCGAAATCGCCATTTGAAGGGGCGATTTCTGTCCAACAGAAATCGCCACTTCAAATGGCGATTTCTGTTCGTTTTTTTTTTCCACGCCAGCAAAGATTTGCTGACATGGCGCAGTAAGGATTTGAGGTAGCGTTTTTCGCTTTAACCCCTTTTTGCAATAAGTTTGATTCCCACCCTTTTTTCTAAAACCGGTGCCAAAAGGCACCAGTTTAAAAAACGACTCTCCCAACCATATCCAGTGAAATCCTCCAAAATTTGCCCAAAATATTGGCATTTGACCCAGAGTACGCTGGAACTCAAAAATTTTCGCCATTATCAAGATGCAATCCGGATGACAGCATAACTAGCTTTATAGTTCGCATTCTTAATAGTCCTTTCATAGCAATACAGATTTACATGCAGACTCCAAGCCTATAAGCAGCCATTCTTATTTTTTGAGACAGCCCGAAGGACCCCAGCCGTTTTCCACAACTAATACACAATCTCAAGCATCAAACTCATTTTAAGCATTAGCAGCCTTCTCAGCTGATACAGACCCAACATTTGGTTGTTCCATCTTGACTTTCTTTGCTTCATAATCCTTTACAGCAGCCTTGATAGCATCCTCAGCGAGCATGCTGCAGTGGAGCTTCACTGGGGGAAGTGAAAGATGCTTTGCAATTTCGCTGCAACGTAAGACAAAACTGTGTCAGAGAAAGTCCATCTAATCTCAAATAAAATCTACTTTTTAAACAAGCACATAATTATTGCATGCAATAATCTTTTGCCTCTTAGCATAAGTCAGACACCTTACCCACAACATGCATGGCACAGCTGAATTGTTCAAAATTTGAAATCACAATTTGAGTCTCATAATCAGAAGTCCCCAACATTGCACCAAACTAGTTTATAGAAACGATTGTTAACAGTGTACAATAATCATCTCAGGCTTAAAACTCCGGAGTGATTATTCCTATTTGTCTGAGCGTACAATGGTCATTTCAGGCTGAAGCTTTTCATATTAGACAGTCAGTTCGACTTTATTTGTTCAGGATATGGTCTGAATAAAATTTGGAGCAGCAGCATATGGTCGAAGGAGAATGCAAGGTGCAACAAACACATCACACAGTAATGATTTCCCTCCTTATTCAGTATTTTGTGTAATTCAGTAGAATGTATGTTGCAGGTCAAATGGTTAAAACATTACCAGCAACAACAGGTTAAATTTGTTTGAATGCCAACACAGGAGAAGCATCTAAAAGCAAGACAAACCAGTCCCTATTCTACAGAACCTAGCATCTAAGTGATCTAGACTCGCATTAGCACTATTTAGAAAAGAATTTTCTTCATAAACTATGGCAGCGTAATGCACTTGAAAATACTAAGAATTAGGTACATGAACTGGGTTCAAGTGCTTATCTGTCCATCTCCCTGCATCCGTGCACCCCAAGTGTCAGATCCTTCACAACTACCTCACTATGTTTTGCAGTAGACCTGCACAGTTTTTATATGGGTACCCATGTTTAAGGGTCAGTGCAACTATTCAAGGCCAAACCAAGAGGACCAGCTGCACACACTATTTCTCCACTCCTTGGCCTGACTTGGTCACCCAAAAACTTTCACAAAACTTCTCTTATATAAATGCTGTTCTATTTGATATTTATAATTGCTTCGCTGCCCCCACCCCCCAATGTCAACCTTTAACATCTCTCACTTCCTACTATCTTCTCTGAAGCTATCTGCTGAAACTGTTTCCTGGCTAATGCTCCTTGACACATTGATTTTTGCTTTCACTGCCAGCATCTTTCATGAAAGACACCACCAAGTCTTGAATTGATTGTGCATATTCACAAACTGTCTTAGAGTATGCAGCAAACTAACAGAAGATTCAAAAAAAAAAAACAAAAAAAACTTCCGTACACGGTAACAATATGAGATTCAATAGGAAAGGATGGGTGATACCTGGCAAAGGCAAAGGAAGAAGAATGAGACCGTTTCTCAAGGTATGTGAATCACTTGCACTGCTAATTATTGGATGTGCTAGAGGAAAGCAACCATCGCTTCAATCACGAATCCAAAAGAATGAAAATTAAGACTCCCCCCTCAGAGTCTTTATGTGGTGAAGTGAACAGGGCACGGGTGAATTTCAACAAGTTCTTAGTCTTTAGATTAAACTAGGGCAAATTCAAGTGCAAAATCATTTACATCTAAGAAAGTTGATAGATTGTAATGATGTAGGGTTTCAATTGATTATGAGTCTTATTTGAACTCAAACTCAAGACAGTAAATCCTCCTGACATTACTGTAACCAGGAATCATTCTCAAATCAGAAAGCATGGCTTTGGGCTTATCTTACTCTTTTGAAATATCTCATATGCTATCGTACAAAGTCAAACTCGTTAATATTATGGCTTAAATTTAGTTAATAATTTTCTCTATGATGGATTCCATGGACATTAATCACATCAGGCAGCTTCTCTTGGTCAATAATAGGGGAGAGGGTTCTACTGATTATCACAATATACAAAACCTACAATCCAACTAATCCAAAACATTCACATGGAGACTCATCCCATTTTATTCTTCCTCCTCTCTCTCAATCTCACCAACTCTCCCTCCCTATTCTCTCCCCTACCTTCTTGATGCAGACACTGGCAGACCCTCCCAAACCCACCACATCTAGCTCCCTTCAACCCAGAAAGGAGAAAAAAAAATTAAACTGCTTCCCCTACTCTCTCTCTTTTCCAACCTCATCCTCATCATGGCAGAAGATAACTATCATCAACCTACTCCTCTCACAAACTCTGCTAATGGTCAAGCTCCACTGGATCTCCCGTCAAGCTCCACATATCCATGCCAATGGTCATGCACAATCCTACAAGGCTGTGACAGGTCACTGTGGATCCAAACCCCAAAAGTAAACCTACTTCTCAACTTTAAAATCAAGGACAGATATAAGCTCCAGAACAAATTCCAAATACACCATAATCCTCAAACTTGGCCACATCAAGACTATGATATATGATTCAGATCAATCAAATCATTACTGCAGTTCACATTGCTGATCATCATTTGATGCCTAGTGACAGTATGCAGTGGGTGGAGTAACCAAGTTAGCATTCATATCAGAGACTACAAAAGATTTAATGAGGAGAATTTTAGGCTAGTTAACATTCAAGATATGTACTTTATACACATGGTAACCATATGTATTCTCCCTCTCTTATCCTGCACCTTTATTTTTCTCTCTTATAGCCTTCCATTAACCATTATGTAATTTAATCACTTACCACACCATACATTAAAAAAATAATTTATATTTTGCATCAATCATCATTATCCAATGGAGTTCATACGGCTTTATAATGTACTCCTGCACACACAGTGGGAAGACTTCCAAATACTACATGGCAGTTGTAGTAACCCAGTGACTTTGGTGTTACACGTGTTCCTACTTCCATGTTTCAAAATATCCTCAATAAGAACTTGTAGCTATTGATAACATGATTTCATTCAGAAGACTTCAGATACAACAAGATCTAGATTTCTACACGTTTTGACTTGAAAACAATGATAAAATAAACCATTAAGCAAGTTGCACAACTTCAAATTCAAGCATGATAGCATCTCATAAAGATGTCCACAAGATTGATGCCTTGTTGCTTTCTAAAAAGCTTAAAAGATGTTATATGGGACAAAAAATGGCACGCACGACCACTGCATATCATTAGAATGCCCACAATGACAATAACATATATATATATATACCTGCTAGGTATGAGACATTCAGAACTTGCTGACAATAAATTTTTGATTCTTCCAATTATAACATATCCCTTGTACCATAGAAACTGATGCATAAGAAGTCATTTGAACCAACAGCAAGGATTCAGGCATAGTAAATAAGGCTCATGAAACTCCAAGTTTTTTCTGGTCCTTTTTTTTCTCAAAAGAAAATAAATTGGGTTCATTAGGCCAAAAAAATTTCTAATTCATTTTATACTTCAACAATATGGTGACATTTATGCCATTGTCCAACAATTGGAAATGCTTCTCCAAAGACAAAGGCAAATACAAAAGGCTAAAGTAGAGAACCGGAGAAGGTATGATATTTTCCATCAAGCTAATAACAACTCTTGTCCATGATTGAATACCATCTGATTATCTCCATTCATTATTAGTAGTTAAAACAACAAAACATGGGCATTCTATAGCATACACCTTGCATATAACACAAGACAAAACTGACCATTCCATCAGGATAAAATATCTCCAGATATTTAAGGAAATAAGAGTTGGAAATGTTTGATATTACAAAAAATAGCAGTTCAAAACATTAAATTCATGAATTTCGTTTAGGCTGCTTTTGGTAATTATATGCCTTTTGGGCTAGTAAAGAGTATTATCTAGGCTTGTTAACCTTAACTCTTGTAGATCACTTAAATCTGAATTAATAAAAGGTGCTGTTTAGTTATTGTTCACTTATCTTTTCCATAATTGTGGGTTAGAAAAAAGTGTTGTTCCTTTCAGAAGGCAAGAAGTAAGCAATTAATGGCCCACCATTTGGGAAATCGATAAAAGTTCCCTTGACCAAGTGAGAAAATGGCTAAGTGCGAGAATAGCAAGAGATAAGTGATTAATGGCCCACCATTTTGAAAAATCGATAAAAATGCCCTCGACCAAGTGAGAAAATTGCTAAGCGTCAAAACTAGTTTCTTCATGGAAACTAATAAATATATAGGGAATCTATGCTAGCATGATGTCTAAGTAATTTGCATTCAACATTACAATCACCGATTTTCAGTCATTGCAACTTATGAAATAAAATCCTCTCTCTCTCTCTCTCTCCCCACTACTTTTTGGATTATTTCTAGTGGGGGGAATGATGGCTGGAGCTAGATTAATGGAAATGCACCTAGTAGAGCTCATTACAAAAAAAATACTGTTGTTGCAACAAAATGAAGAGGAAAAGAAAAGAGAGCAAAAGGAGCCCAGTAGTTTGGGGGGAGAGAGATTCCAAAAGCACAGCATATATAGAGCAGGAACACCCCTTTGCACAGTACAAATGGCTGTCTGTAAATTAATTATATACGTTGCAATAATAGGAATAGGGGCACCCTTTTGCATCCTCTCTCCCTTCATAACATGGGTACTTGGTAAATTACTAGCTAAAAGTACCAGACTGTTAAACCTATAACAACGAAATCAATTTTGGATCACTATCATATGATGCACCAATGTGCAGTGAGCTCCCAGGGTGGCACAAATGATGCCCGAGTACAACAAAGAAATAAATGAAAAGAGATGTGAAGAAAAGCAACAATGCAAATAGATTGAAGGAAGCCTGATCGTAAAGGATAAAGCTGACTAAAGCATATAGTGCAGATTAAAAAGAGCAGGAAATGATTAATGGTTCTATAACATAAGAAAGCAGCATTTAAAGAAAACGGTTACATGTTTTTGATGGACAAATAATATATATAACATAAGAAAGAAGCATTGGAAGAAAACAGTTGCTTACGTGTTCTTGATGGATAGTACTTCTTCCATTTGTTTCCCTTTCACCCATTCAGTAACTGCAATAAAGTGAAATCGAAATGACAAGCAACATCAATTGACTCAATGAAGACAACTGAAAGATGGATAAGCATATGCTTCCTATACTGGGAGTAAAAACCTTACACAAAATAATACTCCAAGCCCTTGACAAAAGAAACATTGACTAAGGTTTTAAGCTAAAATGCCACATAAAATTTTATGGAATAATTTCACAAAATCTCGTAGAAGAACACAAACAAAGATATTGATTTATGAAAAAAACTGTGCAGCCTACACAAAGAATATACTGAAAGGCATAAAGAGGATAATAGTTCTATAGAATTGCTAACTATATTTCATCATACCTAGTCCAACAGCATAACATAATCCACGATCAAGAAGAACATGGCCTGGCTCCGCAGGAACTTATTTTGATTTAAGGGGAAAAAAAAATCTAGCTAGGCTTTCATCACTACTCTACTTTGGAAGATAAATTATTCGAAAGACACAATCTATATCTTACAATTTCTGTTTATTATGATTTCTATTGCTTTACCTCAACAAATTCTCAAAATTCAGCAGATCATTACTTAGATTTTTCGAACTTCAGCCATCAGAAACATCAATCGACCGAATTCAACCTAGTTTCTCATATAAAAAACCAACTCCCCTAAAATACAACATAATATAGAATCAACACACTAATTTAGCCTCCATGCAATCACCCTACAAGTGAACAGCATCAAATTCCAAAAGTCACAATGTCCATAAAAATTCGTACCAATCAGGTTCTACTTCAACATCGATTCAGGGAAAAGGGACTTTTTAGTAAAAGAAAGACTATCAATTAGACAAAGAACTAAAGCCACCACATCCGGAATCTATCAATATCTTTAAATCAAAGATAATTTTCAAAATTTGGGACCAAAACAAAAGGGCAACAACAAGGAACCCACCAACGGAGGAGGAGGCGATAGCGGAGCCGCAGCCGAAGGTCTTGAAGCAAGCGTCGACGATCTTGCCGGATTCGTCGTCGACCTTGATCTGGAGCTTCATCACGTCGCCGCAGGCCGGCGCACCCACCAGCCCCGTCCCCACCGCCGGGTCATTCTTGTCGAAGGACCCCACGTTCCGGGGATTATTGTAGTGATCCACCACCCTCTCGTGGTACCCCCGCGCCGCCACAGCCGCCGCCGCCGCCGGAGGGGCCGGGGCCCGATGCCCTAACCCTAGCAGCCTCCTCGCTCCAATCCTAAGCATCGCGATTCCCTTTCTCTTCACCCTACCCTTACCTCTCTCGGTTATCTATGCGTCGTATTCCGAAACGATCGGAGCAAAGGGAACGAGAATATAATGTGATATATAGCTCGAATCGACACGCAAACTGGATGGATAGGATGGACAGAGATAAAAGTGGAAGGGAATAAAAGGCGGTGCGAAAGGGACAAAGAGATTCCCTGAACGGGCTCGAACACAAGACGTACGATTGGCGAAGTATCAACAAACACGTAAACAAATAGAGTTAGTTTTGGACAAGATATGATCGAGCTTCTTGATATATTGGTGACGTGACAAAGGACAATTCAGTTTTGCTGGAGTTCATTCTCTTGATGTCTTTCAGCTGATTTTCTCTCCGACGAGGCTGAGGCGGTTCGTTTAGGGATTGAATACTAAATACGTAAATTATTTGGACGGCTCTGATCTTTCAACCTACGGATGTAAATGGGATAGTGGAAGGGGAAAAAATACCAAGAGAAATTCTTATTAATAAAATACAAATAAATAATATCAAAGATGAAAAAGAACCAAAATTTTGAGTCGTTTTTATAACTGGTGCAATTTTGCACCGGTTTTACGATTAAGAGGTGGGTTTCAAAGATATTGCATGAAAGGTGTTAAAGGGGAAAACGTCATTTAAAATGGCATTTTCCCGGTGCCATTTCATCTTCCAAGCTCGGCCATGTCAGCTACGGAGCTGACATGGAAAATCATGAAATCGCCACATGATGTGGCGATTTCACAACAAGTGAAATCGCCACATGGTATGGCGATTTCACAAATCTGAAATCGCCACATCATGTGGCGATTTCAAACAAGTGAAATCGCTACACCATATGGCGATTTCACTTGTGTGAAGTACTCTGTGAGCAAGGCACCGTTCTAGGATGTACTCTATCAGCAGGGCACCGTTCTAGGATGTACTCTGTGAGCAGGTATGCAGTCGCTTTGGTGGTAGCTGGACTTGTTTAGACTATACAAAAAGAATGGTAAGCAATCGTGCTTCTCTGCATTGGTCAACCAGCCAAGCCCAAACGTACGACAAAACCCATCATGGTTGGTGTTCAGTCACTCCAGGACTGTTTCTTTCTAACCTACTACTACCTCTATTTACCTTGCGTTTCATATTGGGTATGGGTTTCTAAGATCACAGGGCCAGCGGACCCCTCCTCAAAGTATGCTGAGTCGTTTTCTACTTTTCCCAGCCAGGCATCGTAGAATCGCACTGGAGACCTCCGGTACGATTCACTTTACCTGCCCTTGAAAGCGTCTTTTCAAGGAAAAGCACTTGTCTGAAATCGCCACATGATGTGGCGATTTCAGATTGTGAAATCGCCACATAATGTGGCGATTTCACTTGTTGTGAAATCGCCACATCATGTGGCGATTTCATGATTTTTCATGTCAGCTCCGTGGCTGACATGGCCGAGCTTGAGAGATGAATGGCACCGAAAAAACACCATTTGAAATGGCGTTTTCCCCTTTAACACCTTTCATGCAATATCTTTGAAACCCACCCCTTAATCGTAAAACCGGTGCAAATTGCACCAGTTATAAAACGACTCAAAGTTTCTTCAACAAATTTAATAAATTTATCCAAAAAATAATGATGTTAAGAAAAATACAAGAATGCGAGCAGCTCAAAATTATTCAATCATGCTTTGAATAATTTTTTTTTTTAATCTTTTTATTTCAATCAAATATATTAAAATATTTATTTTTATTCTTTCCACAATCAAACAGAGTTTAATATTCAACTCAACTTATCTAAGCCTTTTTCGAATTATAGGAGGTTAGCTACATGATTCTGCTTCCTTCACTCTCCTTTATTTAGGACTAAATTGATACTCAAATTATAAATAGTTATATTTTTTTCATATTAGTTTAGGTCTACCTCTATCTCTATCATTATCATAGATTGTTAAAAAATTACTTTTTCTAACTGGAGCATATAAAGGTTTTCATTGTATATATCCAAACCATCTTAATCGATTTTCTCTCATTTTATCTTCAATTGGGGCTGCTCCTATCATTTTTTTATATATGTTTATTTTTAATTTTATCTTTTAAAGTTTTACCATATATCCATCTTAATATGCGCATTTCTGTTACATTAAATTTATTCACATGTTGTTTCAGTATTGTCCAACACTCTATTTCATATAACATGCTGGCATAATAGTGGTTTTATATAATTTTTCTTTCAATTTTAATGAGATGCTTCGATTATACAATACTTCCGAAGCACTCTTCCACTTAATCCATCCTATTTTAACTCTATGATTCATATTTTCACCTATTTTATCTTTTTGCTAGATAATTGATCTCAAATACCTAATTTTTTACTCCTTAGTATTTCTTGCCTTGCAATCTTTATTATTTCTTCATTTGTATTTATACTTTTACTAAAATTACATTTTGTATATTCAGTTTTAGTTTTACTAATCTTAAAATCTTTAAATTTTAAAGCCTCTCTCCAAATCTCTTGCTTAGCAATTACTTCAGATTTAGTTTCATCAATCAAAACTATATCGTTTGCAAATAGCATATAACATGGGATATTATTTTGAATATGTTTAATTAATTCATCCATAACTAACATAAAATGATACGAACTTAAGGCAAATCCTTGATGTAAATCTACAGTAATTGAAAACTCACTAGTTTCTCTTATTGTTGTTTTAACAATAGTTATTACTCTCATACATATCTTTTATAAATTCTATCTACATTTTGGTAACTTCTTTTTTCTCTAAAACTCAACATATTATTTCTCTAGATACTCTATCATACGCTTTCTTTAAATCAATAAAGACCATATGAAGGTCTTTTCTTTTTTTTTTTATAACTCTCCATCAATTTTCTTAATAAATAAATAGCTTTTATGATCGATCTTCCAAGCATAAATCCAAATTGATTATTTGACACCAAAGTTTTAGCTCTTATTCGATTTTCTATTACTCTCTCCCATAATTTCATTGTATGATTCATCAACTTAATCCCTCTATAATTTGTATAGTTTTAAATATATTTTTTATTTATATATATGAGTATTAATATGCTTTTTCTTCAATCATTTAGTATTTTTTTAGTTGCTACAATCCTGTTAAATAAATTGATTAACCATATGAATCTAATTTCTCCTAAGTCTTTTCAAACCTCATTCTTAATACATTTAATATAGTCAAGATTTTTTATTTTCTTTTCTCTTAGTTTTGCTAATTTATATACAGTCTTTTCATATTCTTTCATATCTACTCTATTACTGCTTTTTTATCTTCTTTCTTTATATTCATATATTTTTAAGACTTTCTTGAACCCTAGCCTCTTGCCAATACTTTTTTTAAAGAGTCTAATAGAGTCAATAAAAGGGATGCACAGCAAAGATGAGATGGATGATGGTTGCTACGGTCCATAAGAACTTATCCAGCGATGGCATATCAAAAAGTTTGGATGAAGAATTTAACACCATTTCAAAACTGGATGATCCTGAAGAGCTGTGCGTGGGAAATGGCCATATATTTTATACAGTGACACATTTTACTTGATCAAAATGACTGAATTCTAGTCAACTCAACATCAGATACAAATTCCAGCAGCATATTATTATTGTAAATGAAAGACAGCATCAATAAATCAAAACACAATGCCTGAGATACAGGGTTGCATTAAGGTCCCCTAGGAAATTTTGAAAGGTTTGGGGCTCTTTCGCTCCATGTAAGCTGTCTTTCCTTCATTTGCCTCTTCTGTGCCATAAAAAACGAGTGTTAGTTACTCTAGTGATGACCATTATTAATTTTGTGGAACTTAAAACTATATGGACGCAATGTGATTGCTCTAGCAACGAGAGCCATGTCCTGAGACTGCTCTAGCGCCTTCCTGTTTTGGCTCGAACTCTGTAACTGAGTCAGAAAAAAAAAAAGTATAATTTTGTTCCATCCATGGTTAAACATTGTCTCTATATATAACACATGATACCTGGAGACCAGCATGGCCATCATCTACTGCATTAAGAGCTGATTTCAGCACCCGAATTGCTGTCGGGCTGTTCCATGAGATCTCACAGCACAACTTCAAGGTTTCCATTTCTAATCTCTCAAGTTGTAGAGCAAACACAAACACAAACACAAACTTGTTAGTTTGTACTCCTCTGGACACAATTTAGCTTCCTTCAGCTTTCTACAGTAAAAGCACTGCATGAACAACATGGTAATGGTAACAGCTCTAAAAATGCCCAACTATGTTTAATGGTTCAGATGTCTGGTTTCCATACCTTGATTCATGCCACGGGAACCCAATTTCAATGACAAAAGCAATAATTTTTTCTTTTCTTTTCCGTTTGACCATGGCTTTAACACATCATTCTTCTTAGAAGAGAGTGGATGTTATGATAGCAAATCATCATCCCTTAAACCTGTTTTTCAGAAGTTTTAAATCATATGCTCCTGTTGAATACCGGACAGGATTGATTACTTCTCCTAAGATAGTTTTTGGTGTGATTGCAATTTTATTCCAACCTAAGATCTATTTCTTTGTGGCCAGATTTTGCATTGTCTCTGTTCATTGACCTTAGAAAAGTCGCGACAATATGTATTTTGAGTCCAAGTATTCTGTGTGGATTTATTAAAATCACGAGATAAAATGCTTGCGATAAAAAGGATGCTGAGGTGGATTTGTAGTTTAAAAAAAGGAAGAAAAATACTCCTAATGAACATGGTCGAATGAAGCTTAGAAGTCATGCTAATAGAGGACAACAACATGGAAAACAAAATTGGTGATGGTGAGAATGTTCCTAGAGGCCAGACTTTGGCTGGACTGTCTTTAAAGGGATGGCTTAGATTAGTGCAGAATAATTGGCAAAGAGGAAAACACAAGATCATGGATAGGACTTGCAAGAAGATTTGAAACATATGAAATAACAACAGATTTATCTCCCCTGCAAAGAATCAATGGTGAAGAATTAACAATACTATGCCCAAACTAGTCATGCTTGCTGGTTATAATTACAGAAATGTCCTGTACTAGAACAAATAAAGTGAAAACGGATAAGAATGAGGGTAGTCAGAGATGCATTCATTTAGCTCTCAGTATTTTAATGTTTTCCCAAACTTTTAAAAAAGAGAAACAAAACTAACAATTTGTTATCGACTTATCAAGTATTAAACTTACTGGCACTGCAATCATGCAGTACAAAATGCACACAATCAGATTAGATACAAAAAGCCTGCATGGTATATAATTTATGATATTAAAAAAAAAAAAAAGACTTCATTACAAAAACTACCATAAAAAATGTGTTGTTCAATGATGTGAAACAAATGTTACTACTCCAAGGAACTAGCAAAACACTGGAAGAAGGGATTCTCTAAAATACCATCCATTCCTTCTCCTCAGAAGAAGTAGATATATATACATCATGAGAAACACCTACCTCACATGGTTTATTTACCATGCGGGACATGATGGAAGCCCCCTAGCCAACATCAAAACTTCCCACCTGCAACAATAATAGCAAGGAAAGAAGTACATTGTAAAGCTCTGATGACTTTGGCAGCTTAAGCAAAATCACAACCCCAGAATGCCTTGTGTATTTTGTATCTCACTAATCAACATAGAAGTTGATTAGTGAGAAAGCTAGGGAAAGCAATTCACAGTACACCTTACAAACAGAATAAAAGAAAAATAAAAACTCAAGTAGTCCTGTGAATAGAATAAGAATCTTTGGACCAGTCTATCCAAAATCTGCAATTTCAGCTGCAATTGTTAGGTCACAAACCATGTGTAATGCATGTCCATCACCAACAGCATAACCTGCTACCTTATTTCGAATAAGAAAGCGAGTTAATGTCTTTAAACAGTGAACAAGCAAATTGCAAAGTAAAATATATATACCATAGCAATAGCTGGCTTAGGAAGACAGCAAATTTGGACCTGGACAAGAAAATGACACAGGATTAAGATCAAGAAAAGAAAAATTGAAGTACATGGATGGTGCTTGAAACTTGTTGTGCGTATGGAAACTAGAATTTGCACTATTCTCATGGAAATTCCATTCACCAAGTTATGTGGAAATTTCATTGTAACCAATATAAGAACTTATTAAGAACATCAATCCTACAAGACATCCAGGATCTACACAGCAAAATCAGACACCGCCATCCCATAAGTCTGCTCTCAAACAAAAAAAAGTGTGTATAAGTCTTATTAACAAGAGTTTAACATATTACATGCTCAAGAGGTAATAATTTGACTGTAGTTCAACTACAGGCAAGCAACCATGTCACAGCTTCATGTGGCCTACGAAGCCACAACAGTCCAATACTCTAACATGATACATTATCTGTTCATGCATGTAAGTAATCGTCATGATTTTTGCGCATGAAAAGTTCTACCAACTCCTTTGCCTTGATATACAAGTGTTATGCAGAGTACTTTGAGCTCCACAACAATGGTCGAATAAGAAATGCATGATACCATCATAGGCACTGGTAAAGATTCAGAAAAGTCAACATTTAATTTTTTAGTAAATTCTTCCAGCAAATGTTGTACTGAGAAATCTGGATATGCATAGCTATCTTGACCCTTTCTAAAGCCTCTATAAATAGAAAGCTTCCTAAAAACTTTGGTGAATCCTCTACCCTATTTTCATTTCCAATTTAGACTTTTTATTTTATATATTTCGCTTCCAAATTCCTGACAGCAGATACATTGCCATGCATCTTCTTGTTAAGGCTAATAACTCTTAGCTAATTGACAGCTCAGCTCAGTTAGTTTATTTAGTTTGTTACTAAACTCAGTTACAATTCTGTTGTACTCAACACAGCTATATAAGCTGACTTTATACAAAGCTTATGAATATGAAAAGATTGCCTTTCTCTTCATTTTAGATCTTTCTCTTTCTCTCCTTCTTTCGTTTCTTCTTTCATTCTCTCATTTCTTGATTTTTTGAACTCTTTAAACTGTTCATTAGGTCTAAGAAATTTATGATGGTATCAGAGCTTTGTTTCCACCATTAATGGCGAACATCGCTGCTTCATCTTTATCTGGGAATACTACTTCCACTTCCTCTTTTCTTTCTTCTTCTTCTAATCCTCCTCTTGTTACTTTCAATCATGCAATTTCAGTTTGACTCAGCGAAAACAACTGTCTTTCTTGGAAACAACAGATCTCAGCTGCAATTCGTGGAAATCGATTGCAAAAGTTTCTTCTTCTTGATTCAACTTTAGCTCCAGCAAATTTTTGACTTCTGCTGATGAAGCTGTTCAGAATTATAATCCAACATATCTTGATTGGGAGCAACAGGATCAATTGCTCATGTCATGGTTGTTGTCATCAATGTCAGAAAGTGTTCTTACACGAATGGTTGGGTGTAAAACCACTGCTAAGGTATGGAGTACTTTAGATCAGTATTTTACTTCTCAAGTTCGTGCTAAAGTATCACAGTTTAAGATTCAACTACAAAACACCAAGAAAGGTTTATTGACTGTTAATGAATATCTTCTTAAGATCAAGACTTCTATAGATTTGCTTGCCTCGGTAGGATGCCATCTGTCCAGTTCAGATCATATTGAAGCAATTTTTCATGGATTATCGTATGAATATGATCCATTTATTGTGTCAGTTTCATCAAGAACTGATAATTATACTGTCACTGAGATTGAGTCTTTACTTCTTGCTCAAGAAGCACGTATTGAAAAGCATGCTAATCAATTGGATTCAGTTGCCAGTATTAATGTCCTTTCTCAATCTCCATATTCAAGATTCTCTTCAAATGGTGCTGGTCACTTTCGATTTTCTCCTGGTGGTAGTTCAGCTAATCTCAGAAATCAACATCTAATGACTCTTAAACCTCCAGTGTTTGGATCTTATAACAGGAGTCCTATTGGATATACTCCTCCACGTGGTCCTGCTCATTAGTTTCGAAGTACCGGCAGAGGTTTCAATTCCAAACCTCAATGTCAATTGTGTGGAAGGCAGGGTCATGTTGCATGGAACTGTTTTTACAGATTTGATAGGAGTTTTCAGGGACCACAACATCAATTTCCTCCAACCTCTCAGTCTCCGCAAGCTATGCTTACTGTTCAAGACAAAGAGATGTCCTTTGGTCAAGAAACTCAATCCACCATGATTCTTGATCAAGCTGTGCCTTCCTTTGCTACACTATATCAAGCTTACTCAGCTACTCCTGCAACAATGCTTGATAATGAATGGTATCCAGATTCAGGGGCCACCCATCATGTTACCCTGATCTTCATAACTTGGCAAATTCAGCTGCATATGCAAGTCCCGAACAAATTCAGGTTGGAAATGGTAAGAATCTTTCTATTAAACATTTTGGACAATTATCCTTCCCTTCTCAACTCACATCTAAAACACTTATTCTTCGAAACTTACTTCATGTACTAGATATAACCAAAAATCTGTTGAGTGTCTCTAAATTTGCACAGGATAATTCGGTTTATTTTGAGTTTCATCCCCTAACTTGTTTTGTGAAGGATTTGAAAACACATATGATTTTGCTTACGGGAATACTCAAGAATGGCCTTTATGTCTTTGACTCTTCTCAACTTTAGTCATCTACTTATGTTACTTCCTCGGATTCCAAATCTGGTGCTGCTCCAAATTCTAGTAATGGCTTTGCTGCTTCTATTAACAGTTGTACTTCAGTTCCTTTTTCTACTACTGTTAAACCAGTTCTTACTTTGAATGATATTTGGCACAACAAACTTGGCCACCCCTCTGAGAAAATTGTAAAACTTGTGCCTGACAAATATAATCTTCATCATTTGAATAAAACTCCCCATTCCTTGTGCTCTAGTTGCTGTTTTGGTAAAATTCATAAGCTGCCTTATCCTTTGTCTGAAACCACTTACACTAAATCCTTACAACTTATTTGCTCAGATATTTGGGGGCCATCACCTATTGTTTCATCTAATGGATATAAATATTATATCCATTTCATTGATGTATATTCTCGTTATACATGGATCTATCTTCTTGAAACAAATCTGAAGCTTTATAGACCTTTATCAATTTCAAAACTCAAGCTGAGTTACAACTTGGTCACAAAATTCTAACTGTTCAAACAGACTGGGGAGGGAGTTTAGATTGTTTACTAATTATCTTAGCTCTCAAGGCATTCAACATAGACACCCTTGTCCACGAACTCATGAGCAAAATGGTCTTCCTAAGCGTAAACATAGATATATAGTTGAGAAAGGGCTTACGTTATTAGCTCAAGCATCCATGCCTTTGAAATTTTGGGATAAAGCTTTTCAAACCGCTGTTTATCTCATTAATAGACTACCAACTTATGTTCTTCAAGGATTAACTCCACTAGAAGTCTTGTTTAAAACCACACCTAATTACAAGGCCTTACATACTTTCGGGTGTGCATGTTATCCCAACATTCGGTCATATAATAAACACAAATTTCAGTTTTGCTCAACTCAGTGTATTTTTCTTGGTTATAGTCTAAATCATAAAGGATTCAAGTGTTTTGATCCTAAGAGTCGATTGTATATCTCTCGGGATGTTTTGTTTGATGAAACTCTATTTCCATTTGCTTCCTTTTCTAATCCTTCCTTTGGCCCAGCTGATGCTACTAGTCAAGTTGTTTCTTAACCATGTTCTGCTTCTCTTATTCCTACAGTTACTCCCTCTTTCAACACCACTCTTTCTCCTATTCAACATGTTTCTTCAAAAGATTCTACTAATATTCCTCCTCATTGTTCTGCTAGTCCTATTCCTTCTCATGCTGTTTTGCAGGGCACTACATCTGGCCAATTTCTTTTCATCCTATGCAAACAAGAAGCAAGTATAGTATTTACAAACCTAAAGTCTACACTATCTCTCCTGAGCCTACTTCTGTGCATGAGGCCTTACTTCAACCACATTGGAAAGAAGCTATGATAGATGAGCTACTTGCTCTTGAGCGAAATCAAACCTGGATTTTAACTGATTTGCCTGCTAATAGGAAAGCAATTGGTTGCAAATGGGTGTATAGAGTTAAACAAAATCCTGATGGAACTCTTAATAAGTACAAGGCACGTTTGGTGGCAAAAGGGTATTTGTAGCAGGCTAGTTTTGATTTGTTAGAAACATTTAGTCATGTTGTAAAACCGATAACTATTCGAGTGATACCCACACTAGGAATTTCAAAGGGATGGTCACTTCGCCAATTGGATATTAATAATGCCTTTTTGAATGGTGAATTGCAAGAGGAAGTGTTTATGGAACAACCTCCTAATTTTGCTGATCCAAATTTTTCTCATAAGGTCGGTAAGCTTACAAAGTCTCTCTATGGACTTAAACAAGCTCCTAGAGCTTGGTTTAAGAAGCTGCACAGTGCTTTGCTATCATTTGGTTTTTACTCTGCTAAGTCTGGTCATTCTTTATTCATTCGATCCTCTTCATCACATATTACTTTTGTTTTAGTGTATGTTGATGACATTATAATTACAGGTGATAGCACAGCAAAAATCAATCAGCTTATTGCAGATTTAAACAAGATTTTTGCTTTAAAGGATCTTGGTACACTTAATTACTTGGTGTTGAAGTGACATATACTACTGAAGGTATTCATTTATCTTAAGCAAAGTATATCAAAGATTTATTGGTAAAGGCAAAGATGCATAATTCAAAAGCTTCACCTACACCGATGACTAGTAGTCTCATATTATCTGCTCATGGTAGTTATTCTATTTCAAACACACAACTTTATCGATCTGTGGTAGGAGCTCTTCAATTTGTTACTCTCACTCGGCCTAAGGTGTGCCAATTTATGCAGCATCCTTCAGAGGCACATTGGTTAGCTGTGAAACGTATCCTAAGATATCTCAATGACACTCTTGATTATGGTCTTCATCTTAAACGAGCTAAGAGATTTGATTTGTCAGCATTTTGTGATGCTGATTGGGCATCAGACCCTGATGACAGGCGATCTACTTCGGGATATTGCATTTATTTTGGATCGAATTTGGTAGCTTGGCAATCAAAGAAGCAGCACAGTTTCTAGATGTAGTACCGAGGCTGAATATAGAAGTCTTGCTAGTGTTACTTCAAAGCTTTGTTGGTTGCAATCTCTTTTGTCTTAGATTAAGGTTGTTTTAGAAAGACCTCCTATAGTTTGGTGTGATAACTTGAGTACTGTCATGATTTCAGCAAATCCAGTTTTACATGCATGTACAAAACATATTGAAATTGATTTGTATTTTGTTAGAGAAGAGTTGCACAGAAGCTTCTTGAAGTTAAACATGTTCCTGCATTGGATCAACTTGCTGATGGATTTACTAAAGAAATCTCAAGTACTCGGTTTCATGAACTTTGAACCAAACTCAGTGTAGTTCGTTCTTTTGCTTCTCGTACCCTGAGTTTGAAGGAGGGTGTTAAGGCTAATAACTCTTAGCTAATTGACAGCTCAGCTCAGTTAGTTTGTTTAGTTTGTTACTAAACTCAGTTACAATTCTATTGTACTCAACACAGCTATATAAGCTGACTTTATATAGAGCTTATGAATATGAAAAGATTGCCTTTCTCTTCATTTTAGATCTTTCTCTTTCTCTCCTTCTTTCGTTACTTCTTTCATTCTTTCATTTCTTGATTTCTTGAACTCTTTAAACTATTCATTAGGTCTAAGAAATTTATGACTTCTGCATAGTGGTGACGTTAAGCTCTTCACCAAACACTCCAGGAGTAGCTGCCAATTCTCAAATCTACAAAACAGGCTAGGCTTAGACTATTAAAAAAAAACAATACCAACAATGCGTCTCTTGAAATACCTTGCGTACTAATCATTACCTAGCAAGTCAAAAGCACAAGTCATCAAATTACCCCAGAATTACTAGACTATGGAAAAATAAGACAGAAAGGGGAAGATAATGTTAACAAAGTGTGTTGTCATGCAGTAAAAATTGCAACTTTGGCTGAAGAAAGCATTTTTTCACTAATCTTAATGGAAAACCACAATATTGAAGTGATTTCAGATGCATTGCTGCGTGAAATGATCAAATCTTTAATCATGCAGTAAAAATTGCACTTTGGCCATAGAAGGCACTCCTTTATCCATGATTAAACCAAATCATGGCATGAAGGTGGTTTCAGATACATTTCTATAAAATTACCAGCAGAAAAACCATCAATCAATCTTAATTATATTGTTACCTTAGCAATCCCCTCTCCAACTGCTTTCTCGTAGATAATGTCGTTAAATTCCTTACCGATTTAATTGCACACTGCTCTCCACAAGGCCTCCTTCATTGGGACTTCTTCATGGATGCGATGGTAGCTACCTGAAGAAATTTTATATTAGAATCAAAAGTTAAATATTATTCATTGAATGATATAGACTATATATAGAAATACAAATGGCTTGAAAAGCAATACAAGGATCAACTAAATATGGAATACAATCAAGCAAAATCAACTAAATATAAAATATAATCAAGCAAATATGATCAAGCAACTAAATATAGTATGAACATTTGTATACAATCAGAGAATATATGAAAATATATAGTTTCCTAATATGCCTCCTCAAGTTGGAGCATGAAGGTCACAAATGCTCAACTTGCACAACAAACTGAAGAAACGATCTCGACCTAAAGCTTTGGTGAATATATCTGCTAGTTGAGTGAAAGAAGGCATATGAGCAGTAACGATTTGGTGAGATTGAATTTGTTCATGCATAAAATGATAATCGATCTCAATGTGCTTCATGCGTTCATGAAAAATGGGATTGGCAGTAATATGGAGAGAGCTTGGTTGTCACAATGAAGAACCATTGGTTGAGAATGTGAAATCTGAAAATCTTAGAGCAATGTTTTCAACCAAGTAAGTTCACTCGCAATGGAAACCAAAGCGCGGTATTCTGCTTCATTAGAAGAGCAAGACACAATGGTTTGTTTCTTAGATTTTTAGATGATAGAAAAATCATAAAAAAAGATAATGTAATCGGTGGTGGAGCGTCTTGCCCAATCAACATCACAATAAGCATTAAGTTGAAAGGAGCTTGAAGAAGGAAGAAGTATGCCTTGACCAGGTGAAGGTTTTATGTAGCGGAGCACACGAATGGCAGCATCAAAATGTGGTTGCTTAGGATTCTGCATGAACTGAGAAAGAATGCGCATAGCATAACAAATATCAGGTCTAGTGATTGTAATATAAAGCAAACATCTAACAAGACGCTGATATTATGAGGGATCATTGAGAGGAGAACCAATATTAGAAGAAGATTATGTTGTTGCTCCATTAAAAAACCATAAGGACAAGCACCAAATATGCCTACATTAGTTAAAATGTCCAGAGCATATTTATATTGACTGAGAACAAGACCATTTGCTGTACGTACCACTTCAATACCAACAAAGTACTTCAAAGGTTCAAGATCCTTAATAGAGAAAGTGGTGCAAAGATAAAGTTTTAAGGCAGCAATACGAGCAGGATCATTACCGATGATAATGATATCATCCACGTAAATCAGAACAGGTACAAAACTACCATCCTTTGAAGAAATAAAGAGAGAACTATCAGCATGAGATTGTAAAAAATCAATAGATTTGAGAGAAGTTGTGAACTTTTCGAACCAATTTCGTGATGTTTGTTTGAGATCATAAATTGACTTGTAAGAAGACAAACTCATGTATCATCTTTATGAGAATAGCCTTATGGGCATTTCATGTATACTTCCTCATATAAGTCTCCTTGCAAAAAGCATTATTGACATCAAGTTGATGAAGGTTCCAATGATTAATAGATGCAATAGCCAGCATAACTCTTACGGTAACCAATTTAGCAACTAGGGCAAATGTCTCATGATAATTGAGACCTTGATTGAATGAAACCTTTAGCAACTAATCGTGCCTTATAACGTTCATTAGTGCCATCAGGTCAGCATTTGATTTTGTATACCCACTTGGAATCAATTGCTTGCTTTCCAGTTAGTAGAGGAACAAGAGTCCAAGTTCGGTTTCTTTCAAGAGCAGCAATTTCAGCTTTCATGGCTTCTCTCCATTGTTCATGCTTAACAACTTAAGAAAAGGTAGTAGGTTCTTCATGGGATGTAATAGCTACAAGATAAGCTAAATGTTTGGAAGAAAAAGAAGAATATGAAACAAAGTTGGAAAGTGGATGATAAGTACCTGAGTTAGCTGAATGAATACGAGCTTGCATGGGATCAAGTGACGGAGGCATAGTGCGAACATAATCCTAAAATCAAAGCAAAGCATGATAAGTACCAAGTGTTGGAATAAAGGTGGGCTTGAAAGAGTAGGTGTGGTTTCAGGAACATGATTTGAATTAGTATATGATGATTTAGAACTTAGGAATGAGACAGGAAGTGACAACACAACAGGATTAGTGTCTTGTAAAGACATGGTTGATAGATTACATGATGATGGCTCAAGAGTAGTAGGTGAAGGCTTAAGTGGGGAAGTGGCATGATCAGAATCAGTACAAGCAGAAGGAACTGGAATAGAGGGATTTGGTTTTTGTGCAAGTAAGGAAAAACATCTTCATAGAAAATGACATTCCTTGAGGTAAATATTTGGTGGGTAGTAAGGCTAAAGACTCTATACCCCTTTTGACCATGAGGATAGCCTACAAAAATGCATTTGGTTGCACGATAATCAAACTTGATTCAAGATGAGGAGTGGTTATGAGCATAACAGAGACATCCAAAAATCTTCAAGTAATGGTAAGATGGTGATTTTCCAAATAATACTTCATGAGGAGTGCAATGATAAAGTAAAGGTGTAGGAGTTATATTGATTAAGAAGGTTGTTGTAAGGATGCACTTACCCCAGAAATTGATGGGTAATTAGGCTTAGAATTGCAAGGCACAAGCAATTTCAAGCAAGTGACGATGTTTGCATTTGACTATACCATTTTACTGTGGTATATCAATACAAGAGGTTTGGTGCAAGATTCCTTATGAATAAAAAATTCTTGCATAGAACCTAATGTGAATTTTTTTTCCATTGTCACTTGAATGTGTTGAATATTAGTATTAAATTATCTTTTCATCATTTGACAAAAATTGACCAAATAGTTATATGCCAATGATTTGTATTTCATCAAATAAACCCAAGTGCACCTACTGCAATCATCAATAATTGTTAAGAAATAATGACAACCAGAATGAGAAGGAGTTGAATATGGACCTCAAATGTCACAATGAATAAGAAAAAAAGATTTGATTACTTCTCTTTTGACTAATAGGAAAGGATAATTTAGTTTGTTTGGAATGATGACAAATGTTACAGTTATGTTTATTAATAGAAGAAGAACATGACAAACTGATGATTTTAATAGACGACTAATGGAGACATGACCTAACCGCTTGTGCCATAATTTCAAGGAATCACTCGACACTTGAGATGCCATAGCCCTTTTTTGAGAGTCAATAATAGATCCCATTACGCAAATTACCTCTTCCAATCAACCTCCTTGTGGCAAGGTTTTTAAAAACACAAAAAGTGGAAAAAAATACAACAGCACATTGAAGTTGTTCAGTTAGTTTTACTAATAGACAAAAGATATAAGTAAATTAAGGCACACAAAGAACCTTACAAGAGTAATGTTTTTGGATAATTGAGTTTGTTCTACATATGTGGCTTGTATGGATGAGCCATCAGAAATTTTATTAACTCATACAGATGCAAAAGGTATCATGTGGTCTGTTGCACCACTATTAATGATCCAAGGTAAAGTAGAAGATGTGGTCTTACCAACAAAATTAGCAAAGTGAGGAGTTAGATCACTTCCAGGAAGAACCATGAATTGGTTGTACTATTCAATTGTCAAGCCATGAACTGAAGCTTGATTGATAGAAGATGCTATGGACTATGGTTCATGTGAAGCATTTGCCGCAAACAGATTTTCACGATTCTATGTATGTGATGATTCAACCTTCCAACGAGACTTATTTGTCTTTCAGTTGAGAGGACATCCCACGAGTTTAAAGCACTATTCTCTTGTATGTCCCGTCTTGTCACAATATGAACAATGATCCTTGCTACGTGAATTAGTTTTGCCATGAGTTGTTATCTTGACTGCTAGGACCGTTGCCTCGATAACTGATACTCGAGAAAGGTGAGAGCAAGTTGCTTTTCTTCTTTAGTGACCATAGCATAAATTTTACTCAATAAAGGCAAGGGCTCCATGTTTAAAATTTGAGATCTTATAGTAGAAAAGCTGTCATTAAGATCCATAAGGAATTGATGTACCTTTTCGACTTGCAATAAGGTTCTTGGTTGCTCCACATGTACAACCACAAGTGCATTTTGGGGTTGGATCTTAAACTTGTAACGTATCCTATAAAGCATTAAGATTTGTGTAATATGCTACAACTGATGTTGTTTTCTGGTTGAGGGTGACTAAATTCCGTTTGAGCTCATAAACTCGTGGTGCATTACCTTGTGAAAACCTTTCTTCAAGATCTATTCAAATTTTGTGAGCACTATCTGCATAGGCTACACTATCATATAAATGTTCGGCCAATGTGTTAAAGATCCAAGATATAACCATGGAATTGTATTTGGTCCACATCTAATATTCAGCAGTATCTGGGCAGGCTAGGCTTTGGGAGTGACCCATTGATAAAACCCATCTTATTTTTGGCATAAAGAGCAATTTGCATCACTCTCCTCCATATATGATAATTGTCTCCATCTAAAAAATTTGAAATAAAAACTCTTCCAGGATGATCACTTAGATGAAGATAATATGGAGATTCTGAGTCAACAAGTTTGTTGCCTCCTTTCAAAATCCCACCTTTGACCTTTGAAGAAATAGAACATGTATCATCAGCCATGGCTAAACAGAAATTCGCAAAGCTTTGCCTTTAGAATGAACCAGGCTTTGATAACATAAAGAAATTTATATCAGAATCAAAAGTTGAATATTATTCATTGAATAATATAGACTATATATAGGAATACAAATGGCTTGAAAAGCAATACAAGGATCAACTAAATATGGAATACAATCAAGCAAAATCAACTAAATATGAAATACAATCAAGCAACTAAATATAATATGAACATTTGTATACAATTAGAGAATATATAAAAATATATAGTTTCCTAATACTATCATCTATAGAAGCTATAAGGGGTTCGTACTAGAAGGAGGCAAGAAGGTGAAGGGAGAGGACAGAAGTGGTTGGTGAGCTGTGTTATTCTTCTCTCTATGGTTTTAGGCTCCTTCCCTGAGGTGTCCGCCATGGGAGGAGATAGATGGTAGTTGGGCTAAAGTTGGGGTTTTGGCCGGTGGGAGGGAAGGATAGAGAGGCCACAATAGATTTATAAAATCAATTGCGTCTTTTGGATGAGGCTAGGAGGAGAGAGATACTAGCTTGGAAAATTTACGGGTGAAAAAAGCTTTTGCTTTGGGGTAAAGATAGCAGCTAGGGAGGTTGAGTTTTGCGAAGGACCATAAACAAATATTCTTTGGAAAACCCCTTCTTGTTGAGATCATTCAAAATGCATAGATGACCACCAATTGAGCAGGTTGTCTTTCGCTTTGTCGATGAGCTTAGCACAGGAGCATCGTGGTCCACTGAACCACCTGAAGGCCTCTATAGTTCTTTGAATATAAAAGCACTTGTTTGGGCTAACACCATAAATTGGAAATCTAAAGGAACAAGATGTTTTCTGATGATATTTCCATATTAATATGATAAATATGAATTAAAATTATATTTAGATATTAGCAAAAAAAATTCAACACCTCTTATATTTTTAACTTAAATGAAACATTTTTTAAATTATTTATTTAAATTCATCAAAATAGACAAAAGAATAATTTCATTAGAATATGATATTAATACTGCTTATTCAAAATTATAATACTAAGTATATTTTTTATTTAAGTTTGAAATTATAAAATTTTTGTATACTATCTATTTTTATCATATTAAAAATTATTTTTAATATCAACCAACTTCGTATCAAATAATATATTGCTTCACATTTATAAACTATCATCCTTCTTAATGGGTTTCTTTTATAATATCCAACTAGACTAACTCCTAATAAATCATTCATCATCAACATAAACAATACAATTAAAGACAATCTAGTTACTAATTGATTATATTCATATATAGATGTCGATATGATGTGCCATTACAAGATACATCTTATATCAAGGTTAGGATATGATCAAACAAGTTAGCACCCTCTTATTTATCTAGTAACCATCACATAACTATAAATGGAAACAATGATCATATTTAAAATACGAACTTGTAGAACATAAAGAAACAAACCTTAGATGTACATCAATGTACATCTAATAATTCAAGTCATTACCATAATCGCGACCACTCCAAAGCACTTGCTCATCAATTTTGGTCAGATTCTGATTATCCAACACTTTCATGTACTGATTGACCGAACTTCCAGCCATACATTTTCTTTTTTCGAATTGGGTCAAAATTACTTTCACTCTCTTAAGCTAGCCAACTCTTTTCATAAGCATGATAACAAAAATCTCCTCTAGCATAATAAAATCATATATCTTGAATGTTGCTACAAAGGTAATTTAAATGATTATAATCAAAGAATATTACCTTTATACCTCTCATGAAGATAAGAAATTTGAGAACCTTAGAGTTGAAGGTAGAACAAGTAATTGCCTCTCGATACTCCCCCATAAATTTGTACGCAAGGGATTTTGAACCTCTAGAATAAAGATATAGAAACACATGAGAGTTGAATCTAAGAAGATGTTTGTTAATTAAAGGTATAAAATATTTCTTATTTAAGTTTGTAAAGCAATAATTAAAAGCCAATAAAAGCTTTTATCTCAACTTAACCCAACTCATCTAAGCCTTTTCCCAATTACATGGGTTGTCTACATGAATCTGCTTCCTACACTCTGCTCTATTTAAGACCAAGTTGACATTTAAATTACAAATAGTCATATCTTTTTTAATTATTTTTATCCATATTAGTTTAGGTCTACCTCTACCTCTATTCTTACTATGGATTATTAAAGATCACTCTTTCTAACTAAAGCATCTAAAGGTCTACGTTGTATATGTCCAAACCATCGCAATTGATTTTCTCTCATTTTATCTTCAATTGGGGCTACTCCTATCATTTCTCTTATATGTTTATTTTTAATTCTACCTTTTAAAGTTTTACTATATATCCATCTTAACATATGCATTTTTGTTACACTTAATTTATTTACATATTGTTTTAATATTGCCCAACACTCTGTTCCATATAGCATAGCCAGCCTAATAGCAGTTTTATAGAAATTTTCTTTTAATTTTAATGGGATGCATAGATCATACAATACTCCTGAAGCAGTCCTTCACTTAATCCATCCTGCATTAACTCTATTATTCGCATCTTCACCTATTTCTCCTTCTTGCTGGATAATTGATCTTAAATGCCTATATTTTTTACTCCTTAATATCTCCTGGCTTACAATTTTTACTATTTTTTATTTATATTTCTACTCACACTAAAATTATATTTCATGTATTCAGTTTTAGTTCTACCAATCTTAAAACCTTTAGATTCTAAAGCCTCTCTCCAAATTTCTTGCTTAGCATTTACTCTAGATTTAGTTTCATCAATTAACACTATATCATCTGCAAATATACACCATGGGATATCCTTTTTGAATATTTGGTTAATTCATCCATAATTAATACAAAAAGATACGGACTTAAGGCAAATCCTTGATGTAAACCTATAGTAATTGAAAACTTACTAATTTCTTCTATTATTATTTTAATAATAGTTATTACTCTATTATACATATCTTTTATCAATTGTATATACATTTTGGTAACTTCTTTTTTTTCTAAAACTCACCATATTATTTCTCTAGGTACTCTATCATATGCTTTTTCTAAATCAATAAATACCATATGAAGGTCTTTTTTCTTTTTCCTATACCTCTTCATTAATCTTCTTAAAAAATAAATAGCTTTCATGGTTGATATTCCAAGCATAAATCCAAATTGATTATTTGACACCAAAGTTTCAGCTCTTATTCGATTTTCTATTACTCTCTCATAATTTTATTGTGTGACTCATTAGCTTAATTCCTCTATAATTTGTACTGTTTTGAATATCTCTTTTATTTTTGTATATGGATATTATTGCTGCAAAAATTCATTCTTTGGCTTGAGAGTAGTGCACGTCAGGATTCAGATAGCACTCTTCCGTCCAGATGTACCTGCAAGGTAGTCCTCACATAGGAATCACAGGGGATGGTCCCTGCGGAAGACCCTTCGATGCCTAAGTCAGTAGAGATTCTGAGCAAATAGATGAGAGAAGAAGGCTCCAGCAGAAGGATCTTCCTTCTTGGTATGATTTTTAAGAGCAATGACCTTTGCTAGAGTTATTTTTTTAGGCTTAGATTATCTTCGAGAGCATATTTGGAGGGATCCTGGGACTTGATATTTATACACTGCCAAGAAGGTGGAGCCGTTACCTAATTTTTGGGTATATTTTAGGGAGTTGACATCCGATAAGGCCGAAATTTCAATAGTTATGAGGATCGGCAGTTGATGAAGCTGACGGATGCTTTATCGAGAATTTAGAATACTGTTGATCATGGACGGAGTGTTGTATTTGGCTTCCATTTCCATTTTGGAAGGCTCATTTTACGATTATTGCGATCAGAATGGTTCATCCTCCGAGATATCTAGCATGGTTTGAAGCAGCAATGGTACTTACATTAAAGGTATGAGGATTGATCCCGATGAGGTACTAAGATAGCTCGATCCTGCTAAGGTTTGGATATAGTTCGACCCTTCCAAGGCACTGAGATATCTCGGCTAGATGGTTCAGCTCTGAAGTTCATCCAGATAGTTCGGCTCTGTAGCTCGGCCTTAATTCAGCCATATAGTTTGGCTTAGTAGCTCGGCCTTAGTCATCGGGCACGTTTATTAATGCGATGATAAATTTTCTCTGCATCACGTGCCCCCTACTCCCTAGTCCAAAGCGTAGATTCGGATATAGGGATTAGAGTCTATGATTGCTGAATCTCATTGGTGGGATTTGAACCAATAGAGGCACATCATGATAGCCCATAAATTCCAAGCCGGGCGTCTAGCTGGACGAAACATGGCTAAATCGAAGGTCAAGGCACGTGGCCGATGAACCTTGATTCTGCAAAGTTTTTACTTGGCCCTATCGAGGTAGGGAGAAAAATTTGCTCAGCCGTGCCGAGGTTTGAAGAAATTTTTACTTGGCCCTGCTAAGATACGAAGAAAATTTTATTTGGCCCTGCCAAGGTATAGAGAATGATGCCCGGCCCTGCTGAGGTATGAAGAAAAATTTGCTCGATTGTACCGAGGTTCGAAGAAATGTTGCTCGGCCATGCCGAGGTATAGAGAAATTTTTACTTGGCCCTGCCAAGGTATGGAGAATATTGCTCAACCATGCTGATGAGGTACGGAGAAAAATTTGCTCGGCCATACCAAGGTTCAAACAAATGTTGCTCAGCCGTGCCAAGGTACAAAAAAATTTTACTTGGCCCTGCCAAGGTACAAAGAATGTTGCTCGGCCTTGTTGAAGTACAGAAAAATTTTCTCGACCATGCCAAGGTTCGAAGAAATGTTGCTCAGCCTTACTGAGGTACAGAAAAAAATTTGCTCCGTCATGCCGAGGTATGGAGAAATTTTTACTTGGCCTTGCCAAGGTACGAAGAATGTTGCTCAACTGTGCTAAGGTATGGAGAAAAATTTGCTCGATCATGCCAAGGTTCGGAGAAATATTGCTCGGTCGTGCCGAGGTTCGAAGAATTTTTTACTTGGCCCTACCAAGGTACAGAGAATATTGCTCGGCTGTGCCAAGGCACAGAGAAAAATTTGGAGAAAAATTTGCTCGGCTGTGCCAAAGTTTGAAAAAATATTGCTCAGTCCTGCCGAGGTACAAAAAAAAATTTTACTTGGCCCTGCCAAGGTACGAAGAATGTTGCTCAGCTCTGCTGAAGTACGAAGAAAAATTTGCTCAGCCGTGCCGAGGTTTGGAGAAATATTGCTTGACCATATCAAGGTACGGAGAAAATTTTGCTCGACCGTATCGAGGTATGGAGAAATATTTGCTCGGTCTTACTAAGGTACAGAGAATATTCTCAGCCATACCAAGGTACGAAGAAAAATTTGCTCAACCGTGCCGAGGTTCGGAGAAATGTTGCTCGACTGTGCCGAGGTATAGAGAAAAATTTGCTCGGCCATGCTGTGGTATTGAGAAATTTTTACTTGGCTCTGCCAAGGTATGAAGAATGTTGCTCGGCCGTGTCGAGGTACGGAAAAAAATTTACTCGACCATGCCGAGGTTCGGAGAAGTGTTGCTCGACCATACCAAGGTACAGAAAAAAATTTACTTGATCATGCCAAGGTTCGGAAAAATGTTGCTTAGCTATTCTGAGGTCGGAGAAATTTTACTTGGCCTTGCCAAGGTACGGAGAATGTTGCTTGGCCCTGTCGAGGTATGGAGAAATAGACCCATAGGTCAATGATTGGACGAGACAATAAGCATCAATAAACATGCCCAATGACTAAGGCCGAGCTACTGAGCCAAACTATTTGGCCGAATTAAGGCCGAGCTATAGAGCCGAACTATCTGGCCGAACTTCAGAGCCGAACCATCTTTCTGAGCTATCTCAGTGTCTCGAAAGGATCGAGCTATATCCGAACCTCAGCATGGCCGAGCTATCTTAGTACCTCGCCAGGATCGATCATCATCCCTTCAATGTAAGCACCATTGCTGCTTCAAAACCACGCTGGATATCTCGGAGGATGAACCATTCTGATCGCAAGAATCGTGGAATGAGCCTTCCAAAATGGGAATGGAAGCCATATACAGCACTCCATCCATGATCAATGGGATTCCAAATTCCTGATAAAGTGCCCATCAGCTTCATCAACTGCCGATCCCCGTAACTATTGGGATTCCGGTCTTATCAGATGCCAACTCCCTAAAACATGATAAAAAAATCAGGTAACAGCTCACCTCCTTGGCACCGTACAAATATCAAGTCCCAGGATTTCCCTAGGTAATCTCTCGAAAGCAATCTAAGCCCAAAAAAATAACTCTAGCAAAGGTCATTGCTCCTGGAAAATCATGCCAAGAAGGAAGATCCTTCTATTGGAGCCTTCTTCTCTCATCTGTTTGCTCAGAATCTCCACTAACTTGGACGTCGGAGGGTCTTCCACAGGGACCACCCCCTATGATTTCTACGTGAGGACTGCCTTGCAGGTTCACCTGAATGAAAGAGCGCTACCCAGATCGTGATGTGCACTGCCCCCAAGCTGGAGAACGGATTTTCGTAGCAACAGATTGACGCTAGAGGAAGGGCCTTTAAGTCCCTCTGAAAACTTGAAACCAAAAAGACAAGGTTCCATATAAGAAGGACGATTCCTCAATAGTCTACCGTAAGAGAGTAGTCACAGATGCTCCTGATTAGGCCACCTCTCAAAGGCCTAATCCAACCAACAACACGACGCCTTCACAGCCATCACCAACCGAGATTCCTCCATCGCCAGCAGCCCTGGTCACACAGGACTAGTTTGCCATGCTGGTCCAACTAGTTCAAGCCCTGCTATAACTAGTGCAGGGGCTTCTTGAGGGTCTTCTTCCCGTTGCACCCTCTCAGCAGCTTTCTAGTGGGACAGTCACCCCAGTCCTACCGGTGGTCCCTTCGCCTAACCCATTGGAAGCCAACGACCTTCTGCGATAGCCCGGCCATAGAGAAGTTGAATCGACACCATGGAGGGAAGAAAAGAGGAGCCTGTCCAGATTCTGTTGGGCTCACTCCTTACCTCCAGTATTCTCTCGCGATAATTCAATGCTGCGACTGCAATCCCCTCGTCCCATCTCTCCTACTGCTCGGGATAATAGGCTGCAATGATAACTATGCATGCCAAACCTATAGGCGACTGATGCTTTTCAAACAATTAGCAATGCCCCTAAGGTACGACCAAGCGAAGAGAAGAACCGATTTGAAAGGGTTCGGTGTGGGAGGCTCACCTCTTCAGATGAAGATATCAAAGAGATACTGTGCCTCGAGGATATTGGACTTGGATCATCTCTGAGCAATGAAGACCTTAAAGGGATACAATATCCCCAAAATATGAAACTTGGATAATCTCCAAGCAATGAAGACTTTCTAGGGATACAGTACCCCAAAGACATAGAACTAAATTAAACCCCGAGTTATTACTAATGAAGTATGCCTGAACCAAGTCATTTTGCTCATTGTAATAAAACTTCACTCTTTGATTCAAATATTTCTTATTGAATAATAATTTTTATTGAGTTGTAGATGAAAGGCAGGTCTCGCCCAATCATTGACCTACGGGTCAATTTCTCCGTACCTCAGCAGGGCTAAGCAACATTCTTCGTACCTTGGCAGGGCCAACTAAATTTTTTTTCATACCTCGGCATGGCCGAGTAACATTTCTTCGAACCTCGGCACGATCGAGCAAATTTTTTTTCATACCTCGGTATGGTCGAGCAACATTTCTCTGAAGCTTGGCACGACCGAGCAAATTTTTCTCCATACCTCGGCAGGGCTGAGCAACATTCTCCGTACCTTGGCAGGGCCAAGTAAAATTTTTTTCATATCTTGGCACGGCTGAGTAACATTTCTTCGAACCTTGGCACAACCGAGCAAATTTTTTTCCGTACCTCGGTATGGCCGAGCAATATTTCTCCAAACCTCGGCATGACCAAGCAATTTTTTCTCCATACCTCAGCAGGGCCGAGCAACATTCTCCGTACCTTGGCAGGGCCAAGTAAAAATTTCTCCAAACCTCAGCACGATCGAGCAATTTTTTCTCCGAACCTCGGCATGGTCGAGCAAATTTTTCTCTGTACCTCGGTAGGGCCGAGCATCATTCTTTGTACCTTGGCAGGGCTAAGTAAAAATTTCTTTGAACCTCAGCACAACCGAGCAAAATTTTCTCCTTACCTTGATAGGGCTGAGCAACATTCTTCGTACCTTGGTAGGGCCAAGTAAAAACTTTACATAATCAAGGTTCATCTGCCACGTGCCTTGACCTTCGATTTGGCTATGTTTCGCTCAGCTAGACGCCTAGCTTGGCATTTATAGGGCCATCATTACGTGCCTCTATTGGTTCAAATTCCACCAATGAGATTGAGCAATCATGGACTCTACTCCCTATGCCCGAACCTACACTTCGAACTAGGGAGTGGGGGGCATGCGATGCGGAAAAAAATTATCACCGCATCAATAAATATGCCTGATGACTAAGGCCAAGCTAGTGAGCCGAACTATCTGGCCGAATTAAGGCCAAGCTACATAGCCGAACCATCTGGCCAAACTCAGAGCCGAACCATCTGGCCGAGCTATCTCAACCCACTAGAAGCCACCGGCCTCCTGCGACAGCCTAGCCATATAAAAGTTGAACCGGCAACATAGAGGGGAGGATATAAGAGCCTACCCAAATCCCCTCGAGAGGTGAGGAGATAGGAGCCTGCCCAGATCCTGTCGGGCTCACTCCTTACCTCTAGTATTCTCTGCAACAATTCAACACCGCGGCCGCGATCCCCTCGTCCCATCTCTTCTACTACTTAGGATGATGGGCTGCAATGATAACTATGCACGCCAAACTTACGGGCGACTGACGCTATTTAAATGAGTAGTAATGTCCCCTAGGTATGGCCAAGTGAAGAGAAGAACCGATTTGAAAGGGTTTAGTGTGAGGGGCTCACCTCTTCAGATAAAGACATCAAAGAGATACCGTGCCTCGAGGATATGGGACTCGGATCATCTCCGAGCAATGAAGACCTTCAAAGGATACAATATCCCTAGGATATGGAACTCGGATTATCTCCGAGCAATAAAGACTTTCTAGGGATACAGTACCCCGAAGATATGGAACTAGATTAAACCTTGAGTTATTACTGGTGAAGTATGCCTGAACCGAGCCATTTTGCTTATTGTAATAAAACTTCACTCTTCAATTCAAAAATTTCTTATTGAATAATATTTTTTCTTAAGTTATGGATGAAAGGCAGGTCTTGCCCAACCATTGACCTACGGGTCCATTTCTACGTACCTCGGCAGGGCCAAGCAACATTCTCCGTACCTTGGCAGGGCCAAGTAAAATTTTTTTCATACCTCAGCATGGCTGGGCAACATTTCTTCGAACCTCGACACAACCGAGCAAATTTTTCTCCGTACCTTGGCATAGCCGAGCCATATTTCTCTGTACCTCAGCATGGCCGAGCAACATTTATCCGAAGCTCGGCACAGCCGAGCAAATTTTTCTTCGTACCTCGGTAGGGCCGAGCAATATTTCTCTGAACCTCGGTATGACCAAGCAAATTTTTTTTTGTACCTCGGTACGGCCGAGCAACATTTCTCCGAACCTCAGCACGGTCGAGCAAATTTTTCTCTGTACCTCGATAGGGCCGAGCAACAATCTCCGTACCTTGGCAGGGCCAAGTAAAAATTTTTTGTATCTTGGCAGGGCTAAGTAAAAATTACTCCAAACCTTGATACGGCCGAGCAAATTTTTCTCCTTACCTCGGCAGGGCTCAGCAACATTCTCCATACCTTAGCAGGACCAAGTAAAAATTTTGCAGAATCAAGGTTCATCTGTCACGTGCCTTGACCTTTGATTTGGCCATGTTTTGCCCAGCTAGACGCTCGGCTTGGCATTTATGGGGCCATCATGATGTGCCTCTATTGGTTCAAATCCCACCAATGAGATTGAGCAATCATGGACTTTACTTCCTATGCCCGAACCTACACTTCAAACTAGGGAGTGGAGGGCATGTGATGTGAAAAAAAATGTTATCGTATCAATAAACGTGCTCGATGACTAAGGCTGAGCTACTAAGCCAAACTATTTAGCCAAATTAAGGCCAAGCTACAGAGCCGAATTATCTGATCAAACTTTAGAGTCAAACCACCTCTATCTCAGTGCCTTGGAAGGGCCAAGCTATATCCGAACCTCAGCAGGGCTGAGCTATCTTAGTACCACGCCAGGATCGATCCTCATCCCTTCAACATAAGCGCCATTGCTGCTTCAAACCACGCTGGATATCTTAAAGGATGAACCATACTCCGTCCATGATCAACGAGATTCCAAATTCCTAATAAAGCGTTCATCAGCTTCATCAACTGGCGATCCCCATAACTGTTAGGATTTTGGCCTTATTGGATGTCAACTCCCTAAAATGTGCCAAAAAAATCAGGTAATGACTTATTTCCTTGGCAATGTACAAATATTAAGTTCTAGGATCCCCTCTAGGTATACTCTCAAAGGCAATCTAAGCCCAAAAAAATAACTCTAGTAAAGGTCATTGTTCCTGAAAAATCATGCCAAGAAGAACATCCTTCTGCTGAAGCCTTCTCCTTTTATATGTTTGCTCAAAATCTCTACTGACTTGGGCATCGAAGGATCTTTCGCAGGGACCACCCCCTATGATTCCTGCTGAGGACTGCCTTGCAGGTCCACCCGGATGGAAGAGTGCTACCCGGATCCCAACGTGCATCGCCCCCAAGCTGGAGAACAAATTTTGCAGCAACAAGTATTAATATACTTTTTCTTCAATCATCCGACATTCTTTTAGTTGTTACAATCTTGTTAAATAAATTGGTTAACCATATGATTCCAATTTCTTCTAAGCCTTTTCAAACCTTAATAGAGATCACATATGGTCCTAATGCCTTTGCATTTTTTATTTTACTCAAAGCCTTTTTAACTTCAAGCATACTAAATCTACGAAAAAAGCATGTTCATTTGTTACTCCTAGGTTATCACCTGCTTCTACCTTAAGTTTACTAAATTATTTTTATTTAATAATTTTTAAAATAACTTTTTTATCGTTCTTTTATCTCTTCTTCTTTTATTAAGACTCTTTCATCTTCATCTTTAATACATTTAATATAGTCAAGATCTTTTGTTTTCTTTTCTCTTAGTTTTACTAGTTTATATATAGTCTTTTTACCTTCTTTCGTATCTAGTCTGCTATATAAATCATCATAAGCTTTAAGTTTGGCATTACTCACCACTTTTTTAGCTTCTTTCTTTGCATCCATACTTTTTAAGACTTTCTTCATCCCTAGTCTTTTGCCAAATTTTATAATTTGTTCTTTGAAGCTTGATGGCAACTTGAACTTCCTTGTTCCACCATCAAATTTTTTTTCCTACTAGTCCCACTCCTTTTGATTCTCCTAGAACTTCTTTTGTTATATTTTATGCATTTAGTTACTTTTTTCACATTAAATTTGGATCACTATTTATATTCATAGTCATTTCTCTTATTAACTTTTCTTTAAATAATTCTAGTTTTTTCCTTTCAATTTTTACCATTTAATTTTTAGATTAATAATTTTACATTTTACTCTAATTTTATTTTTATCCATATGTCTACTACCATTATTCTATGTTGTAAAGTAAAACTTTCTTCTGGAGTAACTATACAGTTTTTGCATATTATTTATCTACCTTCCTAGTTAAGAAAAAGTCTATTTAACTTTTATTAGATCTACTTTTAAATATTATTAAATATTATTTTTTTTAAAAAAGTGGTTGTTATTGTTAGATCATACACTACTGCAAAATCTAATAAGCTCACACCGGCTTCATTCCTATCTCCAAATCTATAACCTTCATATACCGTTCATATCCATCCCTCTGTTTACTTACACGTCCATTAAAATCTTCTCCCAAATATATCTTTTCTCCTTGTGATATTTTTTGCATTACTTCATCTATGTCTTTCCAAAATTATGTCTTAGTTTGTTGGTCTAATCCTACTTATGGTATATATGTACTAATTATGTTAATTATATTATTCTCAATTATAAGTTTTAGTGATATAATCCGATCTCCTTTCCTAGTTACCTTAACAACATATTCCTTAAAATTCTTGTCAACAATTATTCTTACTCCATTTCTATTTTTATATTTTTCAGTATAATATAATTTATACCTTATATTCTCGATTTTTTTAGATCTTTTAGCTATCCATTTAGTCTCTTGTAAGCATATTATTTACTTTTCTCCTAATCATAGTGTTCACTATTTTCATAGCTTTACCTGTTAGTGTTCCTATATTCAAAGTTGCTATTCTAAGCTAACTATCATGGATTAACTTCTTTATCCGTACTCGTCCGTAGTACAATAACCCTTGCTCACTTATCGCACCTGGGTACCGATGCGGCGCCCCTTACTCATTTTTCGAAACATCTGGAGCATATGTAATACGTCTTTTAACGGGACGTTCTAGCCCTACGCATAGTTTGATTTAGTAGATTCATGTTTTAAGGAATCTAATATAGTTTTATACTGGCTGTCAGCCTCTTTTACCCAGCTTGGGACCGATAAGCAAAGTTAATGAAAGCTTTTATCTCATCATCATTATTACTTTTTATATAAGCTATTGCAATCAGCATGCTATGTTTAATTTGGAGCAACAGCTGGTTATGCAAAATTATTGTTTAAAAAAAATAATGTATTTAAATTTATAATATAAATATAATTATTAATTTAATATGCAACCCCATTAGTGAGTACGCTCTCATCATATCATCTAAGTTCAAATAAAAAGTACCATTCATATTTTAATGATCATTAGCATTATATTTTAATAAAATTAATTTGTTGTCCATCTTGTTATAATAATCCTTAGCATCATATTTAGAGAAGATAGTGGTGAAAAACAAAAGAGAAATAGTATTTTGCTTAAATTAAAGATATAAAGAATTTTGATATTTTTTTCTTAAATATTATCTTTCGAAAAGGTATTTTAAAATTCCGATCAATTCACCGAACCAGGTAGGTTGGTTCACACATTCGCCCATTTTTTCGCTCCGGTTCCAAGTCCCGCTCCCACCCGATTCGGCCTAGAATAAAATGCCTGATCTACCGTCTTCTCTCCACCCCAAATGAGAAGGGAAAATGAGGTGACTGGTGAGGAGGGAACGGCAAGGAAAATACGAGAAGAATTAACCAATGGCAGCGCGTCTCCAGACGTCGCCCGCCATATCTCTCTCCGCCCTCCTCTTCCGCCACTCGGGCTTTTCCGTCACCGTGAAATCGCTTAGCTTCCGCCGCTCGAGCTTATCTGCCACCGGGAAATCGTTTAACTTCCGCCGCTTCTCCTCCAAAACCCTAGCTCGGAGTGCCCCGCTTCTGGAGGTCTCGGCCCAGGCTCGACGCGGCTTGTCTTTCCAAGAAGTCGACTTCGCTTCCCGTAAGCCGAGCCCCATCCTCTTCTTTCTGGAGGTCAATACGAGTATATGAATCATATTCGAAAGAATTATTGAGATATGATTCTCACTTTGGCCATCAAGAATTCTTCTTTTACGGATTTCTGTTTCAAGATTGTCTCTCTTTTTAGCGCATCAAATTTTTATACTGGTCTGAAGCTATATATCGCAAATATGCATGATTTTGGATTCCAGCTGCTGATTTGTGCTTCGAGTCGCCATTAAAGATTGTGGAGTATCCCGATCCCATCCTGAGAGCGAGGAACAAGCGCATCAATACGTTTGATGAGAACTTGAAAAGGCTGGTCGAAGAGATGTTTGATATTATGTACAGGTAAGTTATTCTCCTGGTTTAATACTATTTGTTAAAGAGTCGGTGGCTTAATTTTCACAAGGGCTCATGCATGAAATTCTCTGTCAAATTTTTGGATGATATGTATGAATGGAACTTAGCTAGATGCTGAGCTTGTTGGTGTTGCTTGTCTATGTCTCGCGCTGGCTAACTGTTGCCAGCGGTGGACGTTGTCTAGACTTTAGAGCATAGTGGAAAATTGGAAGTTCTTGTGAAAGATGGAAGTTTAGAGTTTATATATCTGATTTCATTCCATTGAAACATAATAAATAATAAAATGCATGTAGTTGCTTGAAGTAGTATATTTCTTTGCAACTGTGGTCAAAGATGACCTCAATGCATGTTGAAGGTGATTCATGAAGACTTTGATGGACATATAAGGGAGAATAAATGAAGCTTTCCGTGAACGATTGGATTTTTTTGGAAGGAGTGAGGGGTTGGAATTCATTCAGGTAAAGTGGTCTACAGAGTATCTAAACTGGTCCTGGTTAAGGGGTTAAGACCAATCCTCTGGAAGAACACATCTGAGCTAACTTGGAAATGTCCAATGGAAATTCTGCCTGTAGTGGGGCACTCCACCCAGGCACATGACCTTCCATTTTTAGTGTGAACTTTAGAAAGAATATGCGGCTCTGCAAGATTCTGTTGATGCATTCAATACAATGCAGATGAATCCAGTAGTTCTGTTTTGCTTAACACCATAACATTGCTTCTCAATTATGCATTTCCAATGCTGGACAAAGTGCAATACCGGACTTTTTAATTAATTTTTGAAGACTAAATGGACTAAGCATAGAGGAGGAGCATTGTGCACTGTTGAAGTAATTGTTTTAATTCCTAAATCATTTAAACTTTGAGAACTTGGTAAACTAAAGTCCTAAACTATAGGTTAAAAGGGGCACTAGGGTTCGAGTTTCAGATCTGACATGTAAAATAGAGCCTCAGATAGCTTTTACCAGAACGAGTCCTCTCAACTTCTTCTCATCCTTATTGGACCCCCCATATGTATTTGTAATTTTGTTACTTGGTAACACTCGATGTAGGATATTTTGGACTGTAACACATTTGGACACTTGGACATGATACAAATGACACTTTTGGCAATTCAAAGATGTGATGTCCCATTCAGATCGACAGAAAGTGTCCATTGTCAAAGTTTCAAGTTTCGCACAAAGTTTTTGAGTGTTGCATAAAGGATGTACAGGTGAAATTGTTTAGAAGTCCTACGCATTCCAAGTGCTAGATAAGACTGTCTTCAAGTGCTCTCTGCTTGTTTTATATGTTTGATCACTACTCTGCAAAACCATTCCTCAGATAAGGCTGTTAATTATGAATATATTTTATAGAACTGGAAACCTTTTTCGGATTACTCTTGTTCTGATGTATGCTTATTAGGATTGTTCAATGATAACTTAATTTTGACAACTATATATTCCTTCTCCACAGAACTGATGGTATTGGGCTCTCAGCGCCCCAAGTTGGAATAAATGTTCAACTTATGGTATTCAATCCTGCTGGTGAACGCGGTGAAGGAGAGGAAATTGTTCTTGTGAACCCAGTAGTCTACAAAACCTCAAAAAGGACTATACTTTACAATGAGGGTTGCTTATCATTTCCAGGAATCTATGCAGATGTGAAGGTGAGATTTGACCTGTTGGCTTTTCTGTTTATGTTGTGCATCAATTCTCAACTTTATGCTGCTGCTTGGACTTTGAATCGCTATTAGTTTCATTGCAATACTGAAGGCTATGTTTGGTTCAGGAATAAGAAAAAGTGGAACAGGAACAGATGCCTGTTGGAATAGTGATGTCACAAGATTTTTCTCTCTTTTTATAACATGACAAAAAATTGGTTCAGGGTGTTTTTGTCCATTACAATAAGGAGGCAAGAATAAATGATGACTTTATTCTAGGCGTAGCTTATGACAGCTTTTACTTGGAATAGTTTTGCTTGGCATGAGCAAGTTTGATCAAAATAACTATTCCTTGCTTATGCCAGTTTATTAAAAGCTGTTTGGCAATCATAAATCTTCTGATCCTTATACCTCCTTTATGCCCAAACTAAATGCTGTTGAAAAGAATTGTACCTTGAAAGGCTTTATTTGTCCAATAGCTTATATTAAAATGAACTCATAAGGATCTTATTGATAATAATAGCAAGGATCTCATGTAAGCAGTATAACTATATCATTATCTACTACAAATACTCTAGGGAATTAGATGATTTAGTCAGATATTTGCATAACCTTCAGTTGTGATTTTCCCGACATGACAAGTGAGGTGGTCCATTCCTTGCATAGAGAGCATATCTAAATTTTTTTCAGAGTTTTTGCACAATCTGACGGTGTATGTACATTATAATACATACATGTCAATGCTCTCTCTGCCCATGTTGAATTCCAATCCTATGCTTAAGTGCATGCATATATTGTCTTATATAGAGTGGTTTTGTAATTTTGTACATGCACCTTCCATGGGTTTCAGGCTATAACGTGCGAGTTCTTTTTTGTTGCATATCTAGATAAATGCCACAAATATTTAGTGCATCCATGATTTTAAAGATTGATTCATCTATCTAGTCATTCCATCAGGAACTTTTGCAGACATGCAATATGGAATCCACCAATCTATGGTGATTTCTACCATTGTATCTAATGCTTTCATGTTCTCTCTGTTGACAAACCTTTGTCAAGCCCTATTTTTAAAGGACTTGACAAACACCATATGATTTTTGTACAGCATCAGTGACCTTGTGCTTTTCCTATAATTTGCTTAATCAATTTCTCTCTTGATATGTTATAGAGATCGCGGCTTCTAAATTTGAAAAGTGCATGATAAGTGTTTTCCTGCATGTTCTCAATCTAGGCAAGTTGATTAGGTTAACTTGTCATATACAAATTGTTAACAATCACAATAAAATGCATCATGGTTTAAAGTACACTTTCTGTATTTGTATCAGTACCCAATGGGTACACGCTATATCAAATGTTGGTACGATACATCTCACAAGATCAACATGTGGTACAGATGGTGTACCAAGTACTAGTTCACCATTGGTATTGTATGGTATATTTCATACCTATCAGTTTGGTCCGGTACCTAAAACTAGGAAGTCAACAATTCCTAAAGATTTGTGCAAATTGTTGACCCAAGTGGTTTAACTTATTCAGATTTAGTGGTTCAAACAATCTAATTTATTTGGTTAAACTCATTTTAAAGACTAGAAGAGAGACAAGAAGGTTATATATTCCTAGCATCATTGCATAGTCCTCTCCCCCTTTTTTCTCTATCATCGCTACCACTACTTCCACATCCCTCTTGTATTTTTATCATGCTTGCCAAGTGAGGATGCCTATGTATAAGTTGTTTATACATAATCGGTCCTAAGCCTCAATAAAAGAGGATTGTAGTATGTTGATTGCCAGCGTAAAACTATAATTATACCCTATGAGTATGAATATAATAGAAAAAATCGATAAAAATAGAGCATTCCTCAGAATCGATGGGTTGCATCGGATTCCGGATGTAGTGGAAATGGTAAGGATAGATAAGGTGATTCATAAAACAACGTATCACATCGATATCCAGGCGTGACGAAAACTAAGCAAGGGTTTCCATACCTTTATGAACAGATGTGGGTGTGGGTAAAGAAGTTAATCCAAAAAAATAAAAATAAAAATAAAAGAAAACAAAATACATTTAGCAACTTGAAATATAGGGTTATTAATATAAAAGTTAATAGAATTAATAAATACAATGATTAGGAGGAGAATCAACGTGGTTTGTTTGTGATAGGAAAAAGCAAAAGAGGTTGATGGCTTTAAACTTTGTTATATAGAGAAAGATAGGAATAAAAATAGAGTAGAAATTATTGTAGATAAAAGCCTAAAAGATGAAGTTGTAAACATTAAAAAAATAGAAAATAAAATAATTTTAATTAAATTAGTGATACATAAGGAGTCAATAAATATTATTAGTGTTTATACTCAAGTAAGTTTAGATAATGCAATAAAGCAAAGTTTTTGGAAGGATATGAATGAACTAATTAAAGAGATTCGTACTAAAGAAAAAATATTTATTGGAGGAGATTTGAATAGACATATAGAAAAGTATAATATAGGTTTTGAAAGAGTACATGGAGATTATGGATTTAAAGATAAAAATGATGAGGAAAATGCTATTTTAGAGTTTGTGATGGCATATGATTTAGTATTAGTCAATACATATTTTAAAAAGAGGGACTCTTATTTGATAATATTTAAAAATAGATATAATGCTAGTCAAATAGATTTCTTCCTTACTAAAAAGATTGATTGAGTGTTTTGAAAAGATTATAAGGTTGTATTGGGTGAGAGTCTAATTACACAACATAAATTAATGGTTATGGATGTATGTATTCAAAAATGAAGGAGAAAAACTATAAGATATAAGAATTCAAGGATTATGTGGTAAAATTTGAAAGAAGAGAAACTAATAACTTTTAAAGATAGAGTGATGAACAAAGAAAAATGAAGCATAGAGGGAGAAATTAATACCACATAGGAAGAAATGGTTAATAGTATTAGAAAAGTAGCTATCAAGATATTAGAAGAGTCAAAAGAAAAAGACTATATGATAAAAAAATTTGATGGTGGAATGAGAAAGTTCAATTAACAGTTAAATTTAAAAGAGTAATATAGAAAACTACCTAAATGTAAGAATGGGAAGCATATAAAAACTATAAGATGGTTAAGAAAGAAATTAAAAAGACGGTATAGAAGGCTAGGTATAAGGTATATAAGGAATTATATTATAAGTTAGAAATTAAAGATGAAGAAAGATATATATAGAATTGCAAGAGTAAAAGATAGAAAAACTAAAGTGCATTAAAGATGATGATCAAAGAGTTTTGGTTAAAGAGAAAGAAAAAAAAGATGAAGAAGCTATTTTAATAAATTATTAAATAAAAATATGTAGATAATTTAGGATGTCCTATTAACTCCATTGACGATAAAGTTATGGTGTATACTCATAGAATTAGGACATTTAATAAATGAGACTATAAAAAAATAAAAGTAGGAAAAGCTATGGGACCTAATAAAATTTCAATAAAAGTTGAAAATGTTTGGGTGTTGGTGGAGTAAAATGGATAACAAATTTATTTAATAGGATTTTAAAAACTAAAAAAATGTTTAATGAATGAAGGAAGTATTATAGTACCAATTTATAAGAATAAAGAAGATATTCAAAACTGTTCTAATTATCGTGGTATCAAATCTATCTCATACTATGAAACTTTGGAAGAGATTAATTAGAGATAGGTTGAGATGTACTACCAAAATATTAGAAAATCAATTTAGTTTTATGCCAGGAAGGTCAATCATAGAAGCTAGTTTCCTTCTTAGGAGATTAATGTGTATAAGTAAAGAAACAAGATCTTCATATGGTTTTTATTAATTTAGAGAAACCATATATAGGGTCTTTCAAAAAATCTTATATTAAGTGCTAGAAAAGAAAAGGGTATATGTTAGGTATATTAGCATAATAAAAGGCATATATGGTGGAGCAATTACTAGTGTAAAAACTATTAGCGGTAATACTAACGAATTTTCTATTACAACAGGCTTACATTAGAGATCTGCTCTTACTCCCTATTTTTTTTTGCTTTAGTTATATATGTGTTTACTAGACATATTCGGGATGATACTATATAGTGCATTATTTGCATATGATATAGTACTAGTAGATGAAACTAAGTATAGAGTTAATGGTAAGTTGGAGTTATGATGAAATGCATTAGAATCTATAGATTTTAGGTTAAGTAAGACAAAGACAAAATACATGGAATGTAATTTTAGTACAATTAGAAATGAAGATAAATGTAGAGTATAAATTGGAGACTATGAAGTTATTAAAAATGGTCATTTTTAGTATTTAGGATGATTATTCATAAGGAGGAGGGATTGAGGATGATGTTATGCATAGGATTAAAGCAGGTTGGATAAAATGAAAAGTGAAATTGGAATATTATGTGATTGTAGAGTATCTATTAAGCTGAAAGAAAAATCTTATAGGATAGCCATAAGACTATTTATGCTTTATAGTACAAAATGTTGGGTAGTTAGAAAAATACACGCATAAGATAAATGTGGCAAAAATAAAAATGCTAAGATGGATATGTGAAATATTAGAAAAGATAAAATAAGAAATGAAACTATTTGTAAAAAAGATAAAGGTAGCTCTAATCGAGGATAAATTAAGGGAAAGATGACTTATATTATTTGAACATGTACAATGTATACCTAGAGATATACTTGCACGGAAGATTGACTTGATATATATAAAGAGAGAAAGAAGTAGAGGTAGATTGAAAATTATATAGAAGGCAGTAGTGATAAAGAAAGACTTAGAATTTTTCATCTTATAAAAAATATGACTTAAAACAGAGCTGAATGAAGAAAAAGGATTTATGTAGCTGATCCCAATTAGTTTGAAATTAAGGCTTTGTTGTTGTTGCTGCTGCCAAGTAAGGATGCTTCCAACACTTGAGTAAAAATATTTTTAGAGAAGATGATGCTACCGCTCAAGGAAAGGAGCATGCCATAGATGTGGTAGAAAGATTATATTGCCTTTATAGATAGTTTAATTGCCACTAGAGGTGCACCATTGTTCTGATCCATCCCTTTCTTTTATCCACTGGCTGTACCTTAAAATCCCACCATTATGGCGCAGTCATGGTTGATGCTAGAAATCATGCCTTGTCTGTAACTTTGATTCTATCCCCCTTTCCTTACTGTGACACATGGGAACCAATTGAAAAGAGATCATGCCCCTTCAATTTTGATTTTGAAGCAATTAAATGGTTGAATGTCAATGTGGAGTGTTGTTGAGCTAGTAAAGTCAAAGAATCATTGAAGTTTAGGAGCTGAAGGAGGTGTCTATGCTAGGAGACAATAGAGGCTATTTATGAGAATGGGCAATATTAAGTTTAGAGAAAATGGAGGTGGATGATTTGAATTGCTGATAAGATGGGTGTTAGGGAAGGGCTAGGTTATAACATTGATCCGTATTCAAATTGGTGGCCAACGTCCTAAACGCAGAATGGTTTTGTCCAAGTCATTGGGTTCAAGACACAAGTTGAGTGTGGACCATAAATACTACTGAGTTACCTCTTGGTGCATTAATACAAGTGTACAACACTAGTTCATCAGCAGTTAATACAGCTAATTGGGTTACTAGTATCTTTTGTAGACTGTTTTTAATTTTTGATTTGGGAGGCTTACAATGTGTGGCCAAAATAAAAATTCAGCATTTCACGCTTTTCTTTATAATTTCAAATCACATTTGGTATGGATACTGTCTGTTAAAATAACTTCATCTTCTAATACATTTTTATTTTTGTTCTATCCCTGTAGAGACCTGCAACTGTCAAGGTTGATGCTCGAGATATAACAGGTGAAAGGTTTAAAGTTAACCTGTCTGGTCTTCCTGCACGGGTTTTCCAGCATGAATTCGATCATCTGCAGGTTTTCTTCCGTTCTATCAAGCTCTCACATTCTCTCTTTACTTTTGGTTAGATTATGTACTTTAAATGATATATGAAGCAGGGAGGAAAATGAAAAGAAGGAACCTAATTGATGTCTTATTTTCAACATATTACATGGTTTCTGTCACTGCATGGGAATGCATTTACTTGTATATTTCAAAATAGAACAATGTTAATTTTGATGCTAATAAACCTCAGTACAATACTGTATAATATTTAAAGAGACATTTTTCAGTCCTTTGGGCACATTATTTTGCATCATATCTTAGAGAATCAGAGCATATGATTCTGTAGTTGCTGTAGTAAGAACCATGGCGTTGCATTCAAACTCAATGAGGACTCTAATGCAAACGTTGATCTAAATAATTGGAAAAGTTCACATAGTCCAAAACGATGCAGTTTGCACTTAGGGCTGTCGCTGGCTATTTTGTTCTGGTTTGCTTTATAAAGCTCACAGAACCCCTCAAAGTTAAATTTTCTGTATGCTTTTTAAAGATGGACATAGTAGTGATATATAATAAACTAAGAAAAGATAGGGAAGAAAGAATCAGCCATATTATAACATTCCTTCTTTTCTTAAATATAGTGAGATTGTATTTTCTGAAAAGTAGGAGGTTTCCAGCCCCTATGATAAGATTACTGAAAATCTCATTTTCAAGTTCTTGATGAGATTTCAACCTAGGTTGACCGGCATAGGAAGGAACTATTTTTCCCCTTTTCTTCCTTATTGATATTCCCTTTTTGTCCTTTTTCATTTAGCTCTATTATTTTTTCCTCCATGATATTTTATTCTCTAAAGATTAATTGATGGTTGTTCAAAATCAATATACCAAACATTAGGGTCTTTTAAATTTGTCTGAGTCCCTCATTTCTTGCCTTTTCATTCCTTAATTTTAGTCTCTAGTTGTTGTCGCCAAATCACCTCTTTGAACGTCCGGTGAGGATGAGGATCCAAAGGATGATAAGGGCAAAGCTTGGAATCTTCAAAACCTCCTCCTTAGGCGGGAATCCTATAAGAAAGTCTCCGGGGATCGGTTATTCCAATGGGGACCCTCCGAACTTAAAGTTTTTTATCTCTCCTTTCGGTATGAGCAAAGGTTTTTATACCTGTTCAGAAGTCTCTCTCACCTTTTTTGGAAGGTTGTTGAATCCGAGATCATTGTTTGGCAGAGAATAGGCGGCAAGGCTGACAGGGATAGATCGCAACCGTTTCTGAGCTTGTCAGAGGTAGCATGATCTGCCATCTCCATGTCAGGCGCGGCGCCATATGTGGCATGTGGGTCTGGTCATGTCGGGCGTGCGTCGTAACTGGTAGTGGCTACGTGGGGTCGCAGAAGGTTGGTAGGTTACGTGGCGAGTGCAGGTATCTACTGGGCCATGTGGAGGCCAGGTGCCGAGGTCGAGGGGGACCCTGGAGTCCCTCGAAGCCGAGGCCGAGGGGGACTATGAGTCCCTTGGTGGGTGCCGAGGCCGGGACTCTGGAGTCCATTGGTACCGAGGCCGAGGGGGACTTTGGAGTCCCTCGATGGGTGCCGAGGCCAAGGGGGACTCTGGGGTCCCTCGGTGCCGATCTGGTCTGTTCAAGCTTGGCTCCGTCAGTCACTTGGTCCGTTAGCTCTAACGTGGCTTGATCAGCCACATTAGATGCCCCCCGCTCCTGAGATGGTGCGGCGTACCTTTTGCCCAGTGAAAGGGGCGTAAGATTACTCGTGGCTGATCCAGCTGCGCTATCAGTCGCTGAAAGGGGCACGTGTCCTCAAGGGGGGCATCTGATGGCCCAGGTTTGCCTACTAGAGTTCTAGGGGAAGCTTCACCGCAAAGGGGCCTTCGCCTTCTTCTACGACGCCGTCGCGGCCCTGCTTTTGGTAAGCGTCTTCCTTTCCTTATGAAATTTTACTTGCTTTGCTTTTGCTGACAGAGGTTTCCCTGGGCAAACAATAAACTCCATGGTCGTCGCGAGGGACGTCACCCTTCAGGGTGACCGGGTTCTCCGTGCACCCGACAGGAAGCCATCGATGCTCGAGCTGGGCCGAGAGGGCACTAGAGATGGCTCGGGCCGAGCGGGCAGAGGAGATCGAGAAGGCACTGGAGATGGCTCGGGCCGAGCGGGCAGAGGTCGAGGAGGCCAGGCGCCAGGCGGCAACCGAACTCGAGCGCGCCCGTTCCACCGAGGCGAAGCTGAAGGAGACGGAGGCGGAGTTGACCTCGCATCAGGTTCGGCTCCATACCGTTACCCTGCAGGTGAGGGGGGCTGAGGAGCCGGCGGAGAACGCCGAGAAGATCGCCCGCATGGCCGACGCCGTGGCGGACAAGCTTGAGGCCCTCCAGAGGGTGTCAGAGATGGAGGCGGCGGTGCGGGCCGCCGAGAAGGTCGCTGCGGACGAGAAGGCGGCGGCCGAGGCCGTGGGATGCTACTGGAACTCTGAAGCCTTCTTGGATGATGTGGCGGAGGTCTTGGTCGAAGTCTACCTCCAAGGCTTCCGGGAATGCAAGGAGAAGGCGGCAAGGGTCTTCGGAATTGCGGGCTTTAATGACCTCGAGCCCGATGATGACGAGGACCCGAAGGTGCTGCCTATGGCGCAGAGATCAGCCGACGACGGGCAAGCACGGCCGACGCCTGAGGGTCTTTTCTCCTTGTATTCCTCTTTTGTCCATCTCCTACCTTTGTATCGAAGTCCGACTCGAGCCGCATTTTTGTAAACTCTTTTGATAAGTAATGAAAATGAACCTTCGAGTCCTTGAGTACTTAGCTTTTGTAGCATGTTCCTTATCTTGCGCCTATGAAAATCCGTGATAGGATCATCTAGCTTCCTGTAAGGCCGATATCGAAGTGAATTCCAAGGCAGGCATTGGGGCCGACTCTGAAGTCGGTCTTCGGAGTCGACCTTGGGGTCGGCCTCAGATGTGGACTTTGCAGTAGGTCCGTCTTCATGCCAACTTCGGTGTTGGTCCTTGTGCCAAACACGGATAGTTGGTCTTTGGTGCCGACCTGTCGTCGATCTTTGTACCAACGTTGATAGTTGGTCTTTGGTGCCGACCTGGGTCGGTCTTTGAGTGTCGACGCTTAGTTGGTCTTTGGCGCTGAGAGAGAGATAAACATATCTTCGTTAGCCGAAAAATGAGATGCTCAAATTTTATAGTCGGTTAGTTGTATACATTATTAGTAGTACCGGCGGAGGTTGTCCGCATTCTAGGTGCGAGGGAGTGGCTTCCCGTCGAGTCCTTCGATCCGGTACGCTCCGCAATTGAGGGCTTCGGTGACTCGGTAGGGCCCTTCCCAATTTGGTGATAGTTTGCCCCCTATGTGGGTTTTGAGATCTTTGCCCGCCTGAGGACCAAGTCCCCTAGGAGGAACGCCTTGGGGCAAACACGAGCATTGTAGTACTTTGTGGCTCTTTGTCAATAGGTGGCCATCCTGAGCCGCGCCTAGTCACGTGTCTCCTTGACAAGATCGAGGTTTGTCCGCAGCTGATTTGGGTTGTCCTCCTCACTGTACGATTCTACCCGAGGACTCGGGATGCCGACCTCCACGGGGATGACAACCTATGACCCGAAGAATACGAGGCTGAAGGGGGTCTCTCCTGTGGGAGTTTGCAGGGTCGTGTGATATGCCCACATCACACTAGGGAACTCCACCCATCTTCCTTTGAAGTCAACTTAGTCGTGTTCTGAGCCCCTGAAGGATGGTTCGGTTTGTCACCTTGATCGCTTCGTTGGTTTGTGGATGGCCGACAGAGGTAAACTGCTAGCAGATGCCCAACTCGGTACAAAATCCTCTGAATAGGGCATTGTCGAACTGCCGGCCATTGTCGGTGATGAGGGTATGGGGTAGCCTGAATCGACCGATGATGGACTTCCAAAAGAAAGATCTCACCTTACTCTAGGTGATTCTTGCCAGTGCCTCGGCCTTCACCCACTTGGTGAAATGGTTAATGGCAATGAGTAGAAACCTCCATTGACCGAAGGCCGGGGGGAATGGCTCCAGAATGTCCATCCCCCACTGGGCGAAGGGCCATAGGGATGACAAGGGGCTCAGCTGGAAGGTCGGCTGTTGCTGACAATTGTCACACTTCCGAACCAGCTTGGTGGCGTCTTCCCTCATGGTAGGCCAATAGTACCTTAGCGTAGGGCTTTGTACGCCAATGCTCTGCCTCCCAGGTGGTTCCTGTATATGCCCTCATGGATCTCGCGAAGGACATAGTCGGCATCTGTAGGGTCGACACACCTAAGGAGGGGATAGGAGAAGGACCTCCGATATAGTTGTCCATCGAGCACCAGAAACTTGGAAGCTCGCCATCTAAGTAGCTTGGCCTCCGGAATCCATAGGAAGAGTGTCGTCAGCGAGTATCGGATATAGGCATCCATCAAGTGGGTTCTTGGTTGACCGGTAATGCTTCCTTCGTCGCATCAATGCTCAGAGCCTCCAAGTCCTCCACGTAGGTCCTTCCCAGGGTCCTGTCGGCCGAGGTGGCAAGGCGGGACAAGGCATCGGCTTGGCATTCTCGTCCCTGGGGATGTAGTTGACACTAAAGTGAGTGAAAAATGAGGTTTGTTATTGGACCTTACTCAGATAAGGGATATGATGGGGTCTCGGGCCTTGTACTCTCCAGCGATTGTTCGGAGATGAGCTGAGAGTCGGTGAAGGCCCGAAGGTACTCCGCTCCAAGCTCCCTAGCGAGTCTCATTCCGGCCAGCAAGGCTTCGTACTTGGCTTGGTTATTGGTAGCTGAAAAGAGAAATCAGAGGGCATATTCCATCACCGTCCCCTTTGAACTCGCGAGGATGAGGCTCGCTCCGCTTCCTTGAGAATTCGACACACTGTCCATGTGGAGAATCCAGCCTTGCCCCGTTTCCCAGAGCGAGACGCCCGAAGGCGCCTCGCGGGGCTCCTTCGGCCGCTCGGTCCAAGTGCATTCGACCAGGAAGTCCACCAAGGCTTGGGACTTCATGGCCAACCTCAGCCAGAACGACATGTTGAGCTCCCCCAGCTTGACTGCCCACTTGGCCAACTGACCGGAGGGTCAGGACGAGATAAAATTGCCTTTAGCGGTTGGTCCATAAGCACCACGATCGAGTGGGTTTGGAAGTAAGGCCTGAGATGCTGAGTGGAGACGATCAGAGCAAAAATATTTTTTTTTGTTTTGGAATACTAGTCTCGTGTTGTGAAGCAATTTGCTGGTGTAGTAGATGGGCCTCTGCGTCCGTCAGCGTCAATGAACGAGCACAGAGCTGATCGCCTCGGGAGATGCCGCGAGGTAGAGGAAGAGTTCCCTTCTCTCGGCTTGGACAACAGTGGTGGGGTCGATAGGAACTCCTTCAATCCTTTGAAGGATCTTGGCACTCCTCGTCCACTCAAAGCCGTTGACCTTGCATAGGGCTTTGAAGAAGGGCAAGCATCTTTCTGTTGACCTCGATAGGAAGCGTCTTAGGGCTACCACTCTTCCGGTAAGCTGCTGCACTTCCTTCTTATTAGCCGGCGGCCTCATGTCAATAATGGTGTTGATCTTCTCTAGATTAGCCTCGATTCCCCACTGTCACCATAAAACCTAAACTTGCCCACCGTAACTTCGAAGGCACATTTCTGCAGGTTCAGCCTCATCTGGTAGCGACGAAGGTTGCCAAAAGTCTCTGCTAGGTAGTGACATGGTCGTCGGTGTAGACGCTTTTGGTAAGCAACTAAACATGTCGTCCACATCCTCGAAGATTTTATTCATCAGCCTTTGATACGTGGCCCCTACATTCTTCAGGCCGAAGGGCATCACCTTGTAGCAATAGACACCCTTCTCGGTCATGAAGGAAGTGGCCTCCTTATCTGCAGGTCCATCTTTATCTGATTGTACCCCGAGAAGGCATTCATGAAGCCGAGAGTTTCATGGCCAGACGTAGCGTCTACCAACTGGTCGATTCTGGGCAGCGGGAAGCTGTCTTTGGGACACGCCTTGTTGAAGTCAGTGAAGTCGACGCACATCCTCTAGCTTCCATTGGCCTTGCGGACCATCACTATGTTGGCCAGCTAGTCTAGATAATGCGCCTCTCGGATGTGGCCGACGGCAAGTAGTTTGCGGACTTCCTCGTCAATGGCCCTCTGCCGCTTGGGGGCGAAGCTTCTCTTCTTCTGTCGGACTGGCCGACACTGCGGGTTGATGCTGAGCTTATGAGTGATTACCTTCGATGGTACCCGGCATGTCCGATGGCGACCAGGCGAAGATGTTCGAGTTGGCTCGTAAGAAGGTTCTCTCTTGCCTCCACGGGGAGAAGTGCCCTGACTTGGACCATCCTCGTCGGATCCTCCCCCAGCGGGAAGGTCAATAGGTGCTCGGCGGCTCTTCTTTTCTTTTTGATTCTCTTGGGTTCAGCAATTTTGGCATTGGTGGAGCAATCGCAGTCTGAGGGCTGGGGGCCGTATGGTAGCAAAGTGGCATTGGGTTTCTCTCCTCGCGCATATCTCCGACCCCTCTGCTAGTGGGAACCTTACAAGCAGCCTCTTGGTAGAGATGATGGCGCCCAAGAGGTTGAGGCCGGGTCGTCCGAGGATGGCATTGTAGGCCAGAGGACTCGGACAACTAAGAACTTCATGAAGACCGTGCTCTGGCATGGCGGTATCCCAGCCGTGACTGGGAGAGTGATTTCTTCCTCTACCTTCATGGAATCTTCAGTAAAGCCCATCAGGGGCGTAGTCACAGGCCGAAGAGAATCGAGGGACAAGCTCATCCGAACAAAGGCATCGTAAGCGAGAATGTCTACGGAACTTCTATCGTCAACAAGGATTCTTTTTACAGGTGTTTCACGATCATCATAATAGACACGACGATGCTGTCATCATTAGTAGTCCCTTTAGAGAAGGGGATTACATATCTACTCTCTCACCCCTCCGTGGCCTCTTGGTAGTACCGCCTGCTCCCTAGAAAATTATGGCCACTGTCCTCTTAGTTGGGGCGTTGTCGACGTTGGCCTAGGTAGGCGAAGGTACTGATGGACCTGGTGCAGCCGGGTTCCCTCTCTGGACAAACTTTCTCAGATAACCCCGTTGAATGAGGTTTTCGATCGCCTTCTTCAGCTGACGACAGTCTTCTGTATCATGATCATGATCCCGATGGAAACGACAGTAAAGATTCTTGTTGCGAGGGGTTCCTGGTTTCATAGGGATGGGACGCTTGAGATAGGGCTCGCCGTTGATCTTCATTAGGATGTGAGATATCGGGATGAGCAGAGGGGTGAAGTGCTTTTTGGGGGCGAGAGTCCAGGGCCGGTTGTCCGATCGACGGAGAGGCTCGGGCCTTTCGGGATAAGTTCCATTGGGCTCCTGACGGGTCTGCTTCTTGCTGGGTCCCTCATCAGCCTCTTTTCGAAAAGAGTCTGCCTCGTCAGCGCGGATGTACTTCTGCGCACGGCTCAGTAACTCGACATAAGAACTGGAAGGCTTTTTATCGAGGGAGTAGGCAAACGGAAGGGGCAGAGCCCTCGCTTCAAGGCCAGAGTAGCCACAGAGTCATCGAGGTGGTAGACTTCGAGTACAACCTCCTTGAATCGAGCCATGAAGTCTCTCGGTGACTCATCACTTTTCTGCCGGACGGCGAACAAGCTATCGGCCATCGCAGGATCTTTCGGCATGCGTCAAAGTGCATCAAGAAGGCCCTCTCCTACTGCCGAAAGGATTTGATGCTATGTGGCGGTAAACAGGAGTACAAGCATGCGCAGCCTTTTGAAGGGTGGCTAGGAAGGCAATGCAAAGGAGGGAGTCGGTCGCCCCATGGATCTGCATGAGGATCTTGTAGCTCTCCAGTTGGTCTAGGAGGTCAGTGGTGTCGTCGTAGGGGTCCAGCTAAGGGAGATGGAACCGGTTTGAAATCAGCTCCTTCATGATACGACAAGATAGTGGAGGGCGGCTGTCGTAGTCCACCTCCGGCTGGTTAGTGATTCTGCTGTTGAGCTCCTTTAGCCGCTGGTTATATTCGTCCAACCGTTGCTCGGCCTGGCGAGCGATCCAACCATCGAAGGACTCCTCCCATGAAGACCCCAATGACGGGGAGGGGCGGTGCTGATGGTGATGCCCTCGCTCGGTCTTCCTTCCATGCCACCTCTTAGGGGAATCGCTGAATGGCAGGAAGGAGACTGAGGCCTCTTAGAAGTCTCCTGGCGATAATGCCTAGGCGAGGCGCGACGGTGGCGAGTTTCCCTGAAGGGATCTTCCGCGAGTTGACTGCTGGCTAGGTTGATCGGCCCTCGCGCCCGGTGAGGGTGGCCTCGGCTACTGTTGCGCAGCTGTTGGCTGTTGTTGTAGCTCGAACCGCCGCCACAAGTGACTAGACTTGTAAGGTGAGGGCGGCGATCCCGTCATCCTGAGGTGGTGGCGAAGGCAGAGCAGAGAGGTTAGCCTCTTGCTGTTCAGCTTCTTGGCGATGCCCCCGGCGTAGCTGGTGGAAATCTCCTGGGCGCGCGTCACCACCATCCTTTTGTTTTCTCCAGGGAATTGAGGTCTGCAGCTGGTTGTTTTGAGGTCTGCACCTGGCGCGCCAATTTGTTGTCGCCAAATCACCTCGAATGTCAGGCGAGGATGAGGATCCAAAGGACGATGAGGGCAAAGCTTGGAATCTTCAAACACCACCTCCTTAGGCGGGAATCATGTAAGAAAGTCCTCGGGGATCGGTTGCTCTAGTGGGGATCTTCCGACGCTCAAGTGTGTAACTTGGAAATAGTGATGAATCGTGGACTAAAAGACTTAGCCAAAAACTTGAAGTTTTTTTATCCATTCTTTGTTTTGAGCGAAGGTTCTTATACTTTTGGAAGTCCCTCATCTTTTTTGGAAGGTTGTTGAATTTGAGACATCATCGTTGGCAGAAAATAGGCGGCAAAGCTGACAGGGACAGGTCGCAATCGTTCCTGAGCTTGTCAGAGGTAGCCTGGTCTGCCATCTCCATGTCAGGCACGATGCCACAGGTGGCAGATGGGCCTGTTCATGTCGGGCATGCGCTGTAACTGGTAGTGGCCATGTGGGGCCGCAGAAGGTTGGTGGGCCATGTGGTGGGTGCAGGTATCTGCCGAGCCACGTGGAGGCCAGGTGCCGAGGCCGAGAGGGACTCTAGGGGCCGAGGGGGACTCTGGAGTCCTTCGGTGGGTGTCGAGGCCGAGGGGGACTCTGGGTCCCTCGATGCCGATCTGGTTTTTCCGAGCCTGGCTCCATCAGTCACTTGGTCCATTAGCCCTAACGTTGCTTGATCAGCAACGTCACTAGTTGTCATAAGTTCCTACACACAAAAGTATTCAAGGACAATATTAGAAACCTTGGCTTGGATGCAAATGAATTATCATTCCTTCTTTTCTACCAAATTACCCAGGCTTAGGTGAGTATTGCACTACTTATAACCCAATTGCCTAGGTGACCATATATGCAGTTCAACCACCTGACTAAGACTAGTCTACATAAGCACAGAGAGCCCAAGAAAATCTTTTGGGTGAGCTGTTGCTTGCACTTTAATTTTGCATTGTGTCTGTGATGATTGATCGGCATTAACATATTATTTTGACAGAAAATTTTATTATTATACTAGTTATATTACACTAAAACTGTCCTAATGTAAAGAAGTTTCTTTTGTTTGCTTTATCCTTTAATTTAATTATGTATCTCTAATTTTCATAGTATTTTATATTATGAATTTAGATTCAATACATTTCTTTTAATACACAATTGCGTGGCTGCCCACCTTCTGGCTAAGTGCCTCAGCAGCCTGCATATAACAACTGCTTTTAAGAATGTCGATTCAAATTCTGTCATTTTATACATTTATTTACCCAAATTTTTTGAAGAACCTGTAGCAGTCCTCTAAGTCAATTATTTCTTTTAAAACCCTTGTCCACTAACCACCTCATCACCTTTCCTAAATAGTATCTTTCCTTCACCAAAATCTAAACCTTTAACTCCAGTACTTCCTCTCCCACTCCTTTTCTTTTTTGTTTTTTCATTCAAACTAACTCTGACTAGAACCTTATTTGCTGAGAATAATTGCAAAATGAATTAACTAAACCAAATATCATTACTCAGATTGAGGTTGTCTGACATTGCTCTTTCTAAAAAATGCAATGTTTCTTAAGACTTGGTGGTATGTTTCAACCAAGAACATCTTCTTATTGACATATATTGCTTATTTTCTTACTTGAATGTCTTCATGCACCATCCAGCAGGCATATTAAGTAGAACTGCATCACATGCATTGTTTTTTCCCCTGAAAAGATATATCATTACCATCATACCATTTCTAATCATTTATATTGAGACAATTTCTATCTTCTCAGAGCTGTATAACTTTTGCCAATGTTTCATATTTTTCCCGCTCTGGAGACCTTGTCAGTATTTGCTTATTTAAATCTTTCCTCATTTCACACTTTGCCAAATAACTGGTTACAAAGATTTATAGCTAGGCTGTGGATGTGCAGGGAACTCTGTTTTTTGATAGGATGACTGAAGATGTTCTTGAAAGCATTCGTTCAGAGCTGAAGGTTAGTTGAACACTGCTGACTGTTGCATTTGTACAACAGCTATTGTTGTTCATTACCTTTTCTTTTTTAGCTGATATTAATTAAATTTTCCATCCATCCATTTATGCAGATTTGCTAAAAAATATGTAGAATATTTTTTTTATTACCTCAAAATTTTTGTCATTTTTGGCTTTTTGGAGCAATCTCCTGTCTCAAAGTTGGCCTTAGAAAAACATAGCTATGAACATTAATGTTAGTAATTGAAAAATATTGGATCTTGTCACGGTTTGTATGGCTATATAGGAAGTCTTGCCATGGAATACCATGAGCTTTCTCTTGTTGACTTGCTGCTTCATAAAGCTGTTGGTTTGGAAATTAATAAGTTCATTGTTAAAGGGCTATCATGCCTGATAATTCTAAGTTGTCCTTTAAAATGCATATAGCCATGTGTGTAAACTTGGTTTTGACTTTTAAAATTGCTTTGTTTCGCTGCTTAGCACAACTCTTTCCAGCTTTCCTAGAATAGGGAGGAAAAGGGGTTACATGGGGAGAGGTGAGGGGTGTTTGTTTCCACCTTCTTAATTGGATAGTACTAGATTGCTTTAATGTTAATTTAAGTATGAATAATGAAGCATAATTAACAAGCTGACTTTTTATATATAATATATTCTAGCTGTATGATAATGGATTTTCATAAAATTCACAGATGGATGGATTAACTTACACATACAGACTTTGCAAACCAATTTGTGATATTAGACTTTGAGAACTTGAGAATTTTATTATTTCTGTACGAAGAAATTTACAATTCATTTTACTCTATATATACAACTTTCTATTATACTAAATAAGAAAAAAAATTCAGCTATTTCTTTTAACTTTAGGGATAAATTATTGATCCTGATTTTTCTAGATTGATCCTGATTTTCTTCACTAAACTTGAAAAGATTATTGATCTGATTTCTTTTACTAAACTTGAAAAGATTATTGACCTGATTTTCTCCAAATTATTGATCCTGATTTTCTTCATTAAATTTTTCTAAAAATTCTTCTAAGATTGCTCATTTGAGATTTTCTACACTTCCCCTCAAGTTGGTGAATATAGGTCTTCCATTCCCAGTTGCTAATATTCTCATGAAACATGTTACACAGTCCTTTTGTCATCACATCTATTAGTTGAAATTTATCGGTATATATGGAGTACAAATCAATCCACTATCTAACTTCTCTTTAATGAAGTGTCTGTCTATCTCTGTGTTTTGTCCATCATGTTGCACTGGATTATGAGCTATACTTATAGTGATTTGTTATCACAGTATAGTCTCATAGGTCAACTCCATTAAATCTTCATGTCCTTCAAAATAATTTTGACCCATAGTAATTCACATACTTCTACTGCCATAGCTTTGAACTCGCTTCTGCACTGGACCTTGCTACTACATTCTGTTTCTTGCTCCTTTAAGATACCCAGTTTCCTCCAAGAAAGGTACAATAACCTGATGTTGACCTATCTATCGACTGAAGATCCTGTGAAATCCGCATCTGTGTAAATTGCCAGATCAATTGTAGATCCTTTCTTGAATAGAATTTTCTTTTCTGGATGTGCCTTTAAGTAATGAAGAACTCGGTAGACTGCATGTAAGTGAACTTTTCTAAGATCATGCATAAACTGACTATAATACTGACCGAATAGGCTATGTTTGGCCTAGTATGCGCAAGATTGATGAGTTTCCCAACAAGCCTTTAATACATTTCACTGTCCATTGCTTTGTCTCAAAGGGCCTCGCTTAATTTATGATTCTGTTCAATAAGAGTTCTAACTGATTTGCTAGCCATCATATATGTTTCCTTGAGTAGGTCCATAACATACTTTTATTAAGAAATAAAAATTTTCTGTCTTGATCGAGCCACTTTAATTCTCAGGAAATACTTCAATCTTCTCAAATCTTTTATTTTAAGCTCCTTGGCTAGACACTGCTTTAAGGCTTCTTCTCCACTTTATCATTTTTCGTCACTATAATGTCATCCACGTACACAATTAATATAGTGACTCCTAAAACTGAATGCTTGATGACAAATGTATGATCTCCTTGACTTTGTTTGTAACCACCGGCTAACATCACCTTGGCAAACCGTTCAAACCAAGCATGCGGGGATTGTTTCAACCCATATAACGTTTTTAATTGACAAACTTTATTTCATCAATCCCATTAAATCCCGATGGAATGTTCATATAAATCTTCTTTTCTAATTCTCCATGAAGAAAGATATTCTTCACATCATACTGTTATAATTCCCAATCAAAGTTAACAGTCAAGGATAGTAAAATTCTCACTGTATTCATCTTTGCTACTGGAGCAAATGTTTCTTGTTAGTCTACTCCATATGTCTGAGTATATTCTTTTGCAACCAGCCTTGCCTTGTAGCGTTCTAGGGACTCATCTGCCTTAAATTTTACTGCAAACACCCACTTACAGCCCACTGCTCTCTTACTCTTAGGTAAATCAACTAATTTTCAAGTTCCATTCTTCTGTAATGCATCCATTTCTGCTTCCATAGCAAGTCTCTATTCTTTCTTTGATAATGCTTTAGACAATGAGTTAGGAATAGAAACTGTGTTTAAGGTTGAAAGGAAACTTCGATGGTTTGGAAAAACCTCTCAAAAGATATAAAGTGAGATAATGGGTATAAAGGTCTTTTGGTGCATTCTTGGATTCCTTTTCTTACAGCAATAGATAGATCCTGATCAAGGTTAGGAAGCTCCAAACACGGTGGTTTAGGATCAGCAATAGGTAGATCCTAATCAAGGTTAGGAGGCTCGGGACAAGGTGGTTTAGGATCAGAGAGAAGATAATTTATTTTTGGTGTAGAATCCAGGTTTGCTTCACTTATTGTTACCTCATTTTTAGAGTTTGATTCAGAAGGTTATTTTTACCTTATAGTCATGATGTGATCTCTTTTTCTTGCATACACTTGATCAAATCGGAACGAATCAAGATTTTACCATCTCCTTTCCTTTTTCTTCCAACTCCTCAAACCATGGAATTGACTCTTGATATTTAGATTTGGATGACTTAGATGGGGGGTTGTATCTAATGGTGAAAAATTTGACTCCTTATCTTCAAGTATAGGTAACTCCCCTGAAGATAAGGAGTGAAAAAATAGGGCTTATTTTCAACAAATATAACATCGGCTGAGACAGTTTTCTAATGGGTGGATGATAACATTTATAACCCTTATGAGTGGAGTACCCTACAAAGACACACTTAAGAGCTCGAGGATCTAACTTCCCTCGGTTATGACTATGAACATGAACAAAAGATGTACATCCAAAAATTTGAGGAGTAAGATTGAAGGCGGATCGTATGTTAGGATAGAATTTAGACAAGACCTCTAATGGATTTTGAAACCTCAAGATCCTAGAAGGAATTCTATTTGACATAAGCTGATGTGAGTACAGCTTCTCCCCAATATGATTTTGGCATATTTTGTTGAAATAATAAGGCTCTAGCGCAATCAAGAAGATGTTGGTTTTTTTTTTTGCCATTCCATTTAATCGTGGAGTGGTGATACAGGATGATTCATGTATGATTTCTTCTTTTTGAAAATAAGGGGTCAAGGTCTGATTAAAGTAATCATGAGCATTATCCGAGCGAAAGTTCTTTATCTTGGTACCAAACTGGTTTTGAATCATTGCATGAAAGATAGAAAAAACATGACTCACATCAGATTTATTTTTGAGTAAATAAATCCAAGAGACTCTTGTACAATCATCAATAAACGTCACAAACCACTTAGATCCTGAGATGTTTGGAATAGTTGGTCCCCAAATGTCACTATGGATTAAGAAGAAAAGAAAATAAGATCTTTTATTATTAATTGAAAATGGTACACGAGTGTTTTGCATACTTACAAACATCATAATGAAAAGATTGAATATCAAATCCCTTGAACAAAGAAGGAAACATTAGTTTCAATGCTGGAAAAGACACATGACCCAAATACTTATGATGTAATCAAATGACATCTTTATTAGAAGAGAAAGATGAGCTAGATAAAGTAGATTTATTCAATTTCGGTTGACTTAATGTATATAAGTAATAGAGTCCATTATGCTTCTTAGCAAGTCCTATCTTCCTTCCCAAAACCTGGTCCCGAAATTCACAATAAGAAGCATTGAATATAACAAAGCCATTTAGATCTTTGGTAAGCATTTGTATGGAAACCAAATTATTGGATAATTGAGGAACATGAAGAACATTTTTAAGAACCAATTCTGGGGTAATTTGGACATCTCTTACTCCTGCTACTGTAGTTGTAAAACCATCAGCAATGTCAATTTTTTTATTGCTAGGACAAGGATTATAGATTTTAAATTTATTTAAAATATGGATCATATGGTATGTAGCACCGGAGTCAAGTATCTAGGCATTCCTAAACTCATTACCTAGAACATTTAATCCAAGAGAGATTAGAGCCTTACCCGAAAACTTTAATGAACACATATCCTGATTCATCGGCTAAGGATTGCTATTTTGTTGCCGTTTTTTCAATAGTTCCCAACAATCCTTTAAGCATCTCAATTTCCTCCACAGTTGAAGATAATTGAGGTGATGGTGTTGAAGATGTAGCATCCATCATGGTTGAAACCAAACAATAGTTGGGAATAAAGATAGAATAAAGATGAAAAAAATCAGCGATGAAGGCTGAAGAGAATGATGAAGAAACCAGCGATTAAGACTGGAATAGAGGGATGTTGAATCGGCGATGAACGCCACCAATAAGTTGGCAATGAAGGCCGAGAAAGAGTAGGCAAAAACTTAGTAATGAAGGCCAAAAAAAAAAAAAAAATCCCAAAGGTGTGAAACCCTAGGGCTCTGATACCATGTGGAGAAAAGGCTTGAGAATTTTATTGTCTGTATGAAGAAATTTACAATTCATTCTACTTTGTATATACAACTTTTTATTACACTAAATAAGAAAAAAAAAATTTCAGCTAATTCCCTTAACTTTAGGGACAGATTATTGACCTTAATTTTCTTTAGATTATTAATCCTGATTTCCTCCACTAAACTTGGAAAGATTATTGATCCTGATTTCTTTTACTAAACTTAGAAAGATTATTGATCCTGATTTCTTCAGATTATTGATCCTGATTTTCTTTACTAAACTTTCCTAAAAATCCATCTAAGATTGCTCATCCGAGATTTCCTGCAGAGAAGACTGAGAAGACTAACTTATCTACATTTTTGAAATTTTAGAATAATGTAGTTGGGGATTCTACAGTAAGGCATGCCACATGAGAGCTTCATGGATAGTTGAATTTTATCTTACTGCTCGAGAAAATATATGCTTGAACAATATCATCTTTGAGATGCTCATAAAGAAAGTTGGGTCTTTAGTCTAAATGTTTCTGTGAATGGCTAAACCCACCATATGATTGAAGATGAGAGATGGGTGGCTGAACTCACAATGTGATTGAGAACAGAATGCATGGGAAAGAATGATTTGGGTAGTATGAAATAGTGATTTTTTACCTATTCTAATTACATTAGAGGTGCATGAAAAATAGAGACAGTGATGGCAGAGAAGTTTGATCCCAAACTAGCAACAAGGACCAAATTTTCTACCAGCATGATCATTAAGTTTGGTATATCATATTTAACAAAAGCTTCCCAGGCACTTGAAAGGTGAACTCTTATGCAGATTAGTTGATTTTTAAAGCAAAACCTGCTATTGGAACTAGAGTTGTTGATGAGTTGGAAAGCCATGAACACCATGTGTTTTTAGGAGAAGATCATGCTTGATATGCATTGAGCAGAAGAGTGAACTTGGTTTTCTCTTAATTCTACCATGAAGGTAGTTTGAGATCTTCAAGGGCAGGGTTTGTCAGATCTTCAGGGGCAGGGTTTGTCTCTTTAAGATATATTCTGAACAAGTGCAACAGTGGACTTGACCGCATAATACTTGCCTTAGTCAAAGAGGCAGTTGCCAATATGGTTTTAAGTTTCTGTGAGACTTTGAAACCAAAATCAAGATGTTTCAAGTTAGGCTGGAACTATTTCAAAACCAATGTCAGTTTTACATTACTGAAACCAAAATGTTCTAGCATGGTTTGAAGTAATCCAAAAACCATTATAAAGCATACCGGCTTTATATTTTCTTTTGATATTGACCTATGGGCCATACATGATTTATGTTTGCTCATTTTTTTCCCTTAATTTGAATTCTGGTAAACATTTTGACTGAACCTGGATTTTGTAAGATGTGAATGAATTGGAAGTATTCTGGTGTTTGATTCCAAGAAATTATGTTTAAAGATATTTTGCGGTGCTGAGAGATTGAGGTCAAACAGAGAAAAGGAGTCTGTGGAATAGTTCAGGCCCCTGAAGAATGGATTTGAAAATTTTGAACTTTGGATAGCTGTTTCCCAAGTCAGGTTGTCATGTTGGATAAACTAGGACAGAACCTGACAGCAGGGGCAATTTTTGTACATCAAAAGGTATCCATACAAGATGGAAGTTAAATTTTGGTGGATTTATGTGCAGTAAAAAAACCCTATATTTGCATATCGAATGTATGCAGCATGCTGATACATACAAACAGTGGATATCCTTTTGGTTATGAATGGTTGATGTAATTTGATAATCATGCTCTTTTTTGTCTCTCTGCTTAGTTTCTTTCAGTTTACAAACTTTACTGCATTGAAAATAGGCTTTGGAAAAGAAATACGAAAGCAGAACTGGATTGCCAAGCCCTGAAAGCATTGAGAAATATGAAGGAAGAAAGTTGGTTGCTGGCTTTGTTAGAACATGATTTATCTGCAGGTTCTTACAGTTGACTCGGTTATCACAGATTTAATTATCTAGTCATGTCCACTTGTCCTGACTTCCATAGTATTAATTTGCTTCAGTTTTTCTACCTACAGGATGGTAAAGAAGTTTTGCGGAAGTTGTCTGAGATCCTTATGCAGAACAGCTCATATCATGATGACTATATATGTCAGGGGCCAATGACTTTAAATTCACAAGGTTGCTGCTTGTTCTAGTATGTTGTCCTTGTAGCATATTTTTGTCAATAACACATGTGATGACGTGCTGTATTAGACTTATAAAATATCTATCAGACTAGCATTTTTCTGAAGCCTAGCATTTACATGGTGCATAATTGCAACCAGAGAAAAGTTTTGTTTGAGAAAAAGGGTCAAAAAGATGGTACTTGCAACTTTTTTGAACTTGATATATATGTGAGTGAATTTATTCATTTTTTACATAATGTGTATTCTGGATATAATGTTGGAATGCAGATAGTATGAGGCTCTTTGTAGAAATGCATAAGTTATGATTCTCTCTTAGAAAGTGAAGCTTGTTCTGAAATTGCAGGATTATATACTAAAAACAGAATTAAATGCCACAGTCTAGATTATCTCTTTTAAAAGGAAATGAATGTATATAAAAAATAGCAGTGACGTCAATCCTACTCCTATATATTTAAAGAAACAGTTTATTTTGTACCTGAAGATACTACAATCCATTAAAAAAAAGAAAATAGCTTGCTTATTTTCTCACAGATTGGCTCCTTGTTCTGAGAAATTGCCTCAGTGTGACAAGTTTATTAAGTCAAAACTGTGATTCTTGATGACATTGGAATGAAGGAGAACTTATGAAGTGGATGAAATATCTTATATAGTCATCCAAAGATGGCTAAAGCCCTACACGGAGGTGCATTCTTGGAAAATGCCGGGCCAGGCATAGTAAATTTTGAAACTTCGATTGGCGTCATCATTATCCTTTTTCAGGAGAACTGTTATCCAAACAATTTGTTTGTTTTCACTTTAGGAATAAATAGCAAAATTTGCATTTTCAATTTATTTGTGATCATGCAACCACTGAATTAAGTGAGATGCTTTTCTTTTCCAAAACACAAAACATGATCAGAGAAATAGCCCTGGATTCCTATGACTCCTATATCCGCGGAACTGCTGCTGGTATTGCTACTCATTTTTCCAGAATATTGTTCATTGGCATGAGGAAGTCTTCCACACAAGAGATCCTTTTGCCAGAACCCCTCTCCCTACCAGAAAAGCATGCATGCAAATGAACACCACCCACAACACCCCCCCCCCCCCCCCCCCCCCCCCTGCCACCCCGCGGGATGTGGTTGTGCATAGGATCTGAGAGTGTTAGCAGTGTTTTCAGACAGCAAAACAGAAGATACAATATCAGACAATCAAGAGAGGAATAATGTGTGCATGCTGAATGTTGCTCACTTTTCACCTCCTCTCTCAAAAATCCCTGCCAAAATTCTTTAACTTCAATATAGCCTTTGGTCATTCTGCCCTTTACCTCTTCCTTTCATCTAGAAGTCTCATTCTTAGATGCTATATGGTAGTTCCTTTTTAACCAGATTACAGTTATGGTTAGCAAATTGTGAATTTTATTCCCGTGGGAACTGCTAGGAAAAATTATTTATCCTTTAAGAAAATTGTCCTTTGAATATCTAGTTACACATAAAGCTAAAAACCTTAAAGCCCTAAATTATCAAAGCCATCAGTCTTCCTACATCATCAGGCTTCTTGGCTATCATTCATAGGTTTGCTAACTGTTGTCTATTTGCTAACAACCATAGTTTAGTTTTGTTTGATCCTTTTAAAACAGAAGCTTTCCTTTAACATCACATCTGCATGAGAGGTGATCTTAACTTCCTGAATAATGAAAAATGGGTCATGCCATGTATTCCATTAATTGCTGTGACCTGTCATTTTCCATATCAAATCATTTCCCCCCCTGAAGCAACTCTTTTTTATGGCCTTGATTTTATCTCTTGGGTAACTTCCTGCTTCTTTTTGTAATTTTGTATTCTCTTCTTTGGCATGAAAAGTTTTTACCATTAGAAGTAGCAATTTCTGAAAAATCAAGATGTGAGTATCTGCATAATGCTTTTTCAAACAGCCATGATGTTCATGTAGTTTATTTTTGTACAAATGGAGAATCAACATAGTTGTTCTGTACTTTCCAAGCATTGAGCCATTGAGTATCTAGCACAAATGATGTCTATATCCCCCAAATATGGGAAAGTGGCTTCCTTCATAGCAAGCTTTATCTCTATGCACTACTACAGAGATGCTGAACCTGCATGATCCAAGGTTCAGCAATGGTAGCGCATGCCTCGAATGGGGAATTGATATAAATTATCATAATAAATGTTATGCTGCTATTGTATACCTTATATATTGGGCTCTGATCAATGGTGTGAAGGGGTCGGAACGGTCACAACCGCACATACATATCCACCAAAATCACTTGGCTGAGACATTGTCAATAAACTCAGCATGAGTCATGATCAGACTGGATCCGGTTGCTTGTTGGTTTTCCAGTTTGCAGGCAAACAATTGGAGGAACAGTTCTGGTATACAGTTCCCCATATGCCTTCCAGCAGAAAGGATCATACATATGGTAATGTTCTTGCAGTGCTTCGAGCTCTACCTCAGTTAGGCTGATGTCTGAACAGGGCATACTGTCGCTGCATGCAAAATGCACTGGTTTTACTGTGAATGTCCCTTTGATGTTCTCATATGCAATGCTTGACAGTGCTACTGCTGATGTCTGGTTCTTGCATGACCTTCTGTCACAGTAAAATTGGTCGATAACAATAGGTGTTTGGACCTCTGAGACCTTTATATTTGAGAATCTGATGCTTTGAACAGAGCCTGAACCGCCCTGCATTTAGAATGTTATACAAACAGTTTAATCTTTAGAAATTAACATCAGTTAGCTTAAGACAGCTCTGGTAGAAGGGAAAGTTCTCAATGGAATTCTTGATGCTATATCCTTATAGAATCTTGGCAGGAGGGAATTAGTCTTGTTTCACAAGCACTCTGTAATATGTAGAGAGAATTTAATAAGGTTGTTGAATGGATGGAGTCTGTTATGGAAGTCAGAAGTTTGTTACCTGCCATGTCTTGATTCGGACACCATTCATTGTGTTGTGCATGTTGACATCCCTTACTGTTATGTTGGAGACGCATGCTTTGGTGTTGTCCTTCCCAAGTCCACCTATGCTTATCCCATGGCCTGGTCCACAGTTCACATTGTGTATGTATACGTTTGAGCATCCTGTTTGGATGGAGACACAGTCATCGCCTGTGTAACAGAAGCCAAAACTCTAATGTCAGCACACTTATGGGATTTCAGACTTATTTGACCGCCACATTATGTGCTCTGTTATACGGTGGATATATGAGAAGAGGTAATTCTGTTGCCTTTGGTTAAATGTCTGAGTCTTGAATTTTTCCCCCCCTTTTTTTGCATTCTTATTGTTTCATTTTCTTGTTGTAGGTGAAGAATACAAACAGTCTGTTCATAATGTTTTATGCCATATTTCAATTTCGAAGGACCATAGAAGATCGCATTTCTACTTGGTAAAGAAACCTCTGGTCTTGTTTATGCATGAAGCCTGGGTACTAAATGGGGTGATACGAGACAATTTAAAGAATCTTCAGAACCCTTAATTTTAAGGCAAGTAGGGAAGCCAAGGATAGCGTAAGTGGAACTTGTAAGACAGATACAAGGAACCGGTTCCTCTTGGTTTCTTTCTTTCTTTGTTTGTTTTTTGGGTTTGCTGGCAGTAGGTCATTGCTTGTATGATCTTTGAAAATGTGATATAGTGAGAATTCTTTAGCAGGGTAATGGAATTACCGCAACCCAAGTCAGTGTGATGGATGGAAACATCTCTGGAGTTCTGGAGATGTATTCCGTCTGTGTTGAGGCTGTTCCCAGGGGAAGAGATGGTCATGTTGAAGACCTGAACTGCTTCACAGCTATCAAATTTAAGGTGGCATTGTGGGCTATTCTGTATCGTTATGCCTGTGACTGTTACATTGTAACTCCCATAAAACCTCAGAGCCTGCAACAAAAAAGGAAAATGAGCATTATCCCAATGCTATTTAACAAAAGAAAAGAGAGGAGAAAAAATCTGCCTGACGATTTCTTACTGTTGGTTTGATCTCTGGCATTTTCGCACTGAGCTCAGCATTAATCTGTTACAAATAAAAGCAGGTAAATATCAAAGTCCCATCTTTACATCACAGTTATCAGACTGAGGAATGAATCTGAAACATCGAGTGGAAATTCCTTCTAGGAAAGCTCACAATTTACATAGTAGTCTGCAAGCAGATATGGATGCTTAAAATGAATAAGGGAGTTTGATAATTGTTTTTCTGTTTAGTTATTTTCTTTTAAAAGTTTAATTAAATCAATGGCTGTTACAAATGATCGTTATCATGATCTTGCAAGAGGGTGATTACTGGTATGAAAACGTCAGCTGCTGTTGGACAGCTGTTCCATTGTAACAGTCATTAAATAATGAGAATAGTGGCCGTTATTCTCCATTTCCTTTCTTTCACACATTTTTTTCAAAATGTTTTCTTTCAAATTTGTGTGACAGGTGGAAAAAATGATTTCTTCATTCAGTTGATGGCTATTCCTTTTATTCATTCATCTGGACATATGACAACGTTAATTTTCGTTTATTGACCGTCGGTTTTTTTTGGTCACAGCGAAACAAACTGGCTTGACATTTAAGTTATGAATTATCGAATAAATCAATTTAATCAAATTAAATGATGTCATAATTAATTTTAATTTAATCATATAAAATAATAAAATATAAATATTAATTTAAATGAAAATTAAAAATTTTCAAAAATTAACTTTAATTTTATTTATTAAAATTAAAAGTTTTAAGGTTTTGATTGGCTTATATAAAAATTAATTTTAATAATAAAATTAAATCTGATCGATTTTTGATTGGATCGATTCGGTTGGTTAGATTCTGTTTTAAAATCATACATTGCAACAAATATTATTATATCACAAAAAATTCTCAACTTTTTGACAAATAACAGCAGTCATAACCATGATGATGGTTAATAACCAGTTCACGTGTGCTTGGCATGTGACATGAATGGTCATGGTGTTGAGACCTTGCAACCTTGTGCATGGGAAGATGGAATATGATGCTTACCGGGTCGACATCAGATTCGGGGTATGTCCACCAGGCGCTGCCTCGCCCTTCTATCATGCCACTGCCTCTGATGGCTATTCCTCTGAGCTTGGTGAACTCCAGCCACTGCAGCAGGCCTGAACCCCAGGCTTTGGAGCTTGTTGGAGCGATGATCGTCCCATCCAACTGTAAAAAATACGCCTTGTTATTATTATCTGTTTGGTGTCTTTTGCATTATACTCCTGTAAGCATGCTAATGTTTGTTTCACTTATTTCCGCGTGGTTTTCTCTACTGTCACAGATTTCTGCAAGCTAATGAATGTCTGCTGACTGATAATGCTTGTCGCCTGAAATTACTATGCAACTCATGGGGGAGTAGAGACTGTCTTGGTGTCAGCCAAAAAAAAAAAAAAAAAAAATTAAAACAACAGGCAAACATAGATTCAAGTGGGTCAATTGGACCTAAATGAATCCCAGACTTAGATCTGGACTTTAATTCAGACCTGGTTCCAGAAGTACACCAGGAACCTACTCATTGTCACCCCTATAACAAGAAAATAAGGTGTCACAGAAGAGACCCTGGTAACCAAATTTTCTTGAACCCCACTAAAATTAACTGAGATTAGAAGCATGCCTGAAACACTATATTGGGTTGACAATAAGGTCCTGAGAATGAGATTGGCCCAACGAGGAATTGAAATTCTGCTGGGACCACCACAGTTGAAGCCTCCACTTTGCAAGCGGCAGCCCATGCAGCCTCAAATGCCTGCATTCCATGATTAAATTTGTGAAGGATGACAAGAATCCAGTATACGTCAAATCCATTTCATGACATACCAATACTACCAATGGATTTTAGACATTTCAATTCCGCTTTATAATGGAAAAAAAAAAAAAGCAAAATCCTTGTCAAGTACCCACTTTTCAATAAACATGCAAACAAATAACAAGCCCTACCCCCATCACATTAAATACCAACCTGTTATTTTAAAATTTAGTTTATTAAACAGAGATAGAAGTATATAAGAGGATATGAAATCTGATGATAACTATGCACTTGTTACACACAAACAGACAAGCAAACAGAGCAGCGAATAGAGTTATCCCATCAAAGAAATGGACACCAACATTTCATTCTTCTTAATTTATACTTGCTGTTGAATCCATAGTATTTTTCCACATATTATTTTTAGTCAGGGTCGTAGTTGCCACAAAACTGTATTTCTATTTTAAAAAATTAATATATGATCAAAGGACTCCAGTATGTAAAACCCTGCTGATTTAGCAAGTACCTACCTATGAAAAACACACATTAATGAAAAGCGAATAACAACAACAAGCACCAAACCTCAAATATTTGGAGCTGCAGATGCCCATTGCCACTACACAGAAAAATTTAAAGCCAAAGAAAAAACTGGCTAAAATTTTGTGAAAATGCCGACAGAACAATGCAGGTTTGGCATTTTTTTTTATGGCCTCAGAGCCCACTAATAGTCACCGTAGGAACCAGGGATCTCCCAAGTTATAAAAATGTTCAGTTAATTCTGAAGAAAGATTTAAGAAGATAACGTTAGCCACCTTGGTGTCATCACTAACTCCATCCCCCTTTGCTCCAAAATCAAGCACATCAAACAGCACTGCTTGCTGTGTAGATGGATATCCTTTGACTGGGCTTTGTTTCGGGCTTGGTTTGGGGCTCGACTGGCCCCTGCCACCAGGGTGGTGACTTCCACTGGTCTTGCTCTTTCCTTTCTTCTTTGCCAAAGAGGAAGGTGGAGCCTTCTTCTTCCTCCAATGCTTGCCTCTCCTCCCATCACAGGCGTCAAAAGTGGAGCACAGAACAAGAAAGACAAGAAGAAGAAGCACCCCAAGACCTTTTAGACTAATGCCACTCATCTTTATGCTGGTACCTACGTGTTGTGTCGAGATGCGTGTGAGAGCCAGAAAAGAATGGGGGAGGCCGAGGGAGCGAGTGGTGAGTAAGAGAAGGGAGGGAAGGGTGGGTTTAAATAGCCACAGCCTCGCCACCCCTCGACCCACCACCCACATAATTAAGCAACCATATAAACGATCGATAATTGCCAACGAGAACCTTTCACCAAAGAGGGGGAAAAAAAATTTGCCAAGGAATTTAAATGTCCCATTCCTTTGCTACCTCCCCTCACTTTCCTATTGTTATCGCAAAGTTCGTTCTTTATGGACTCTTCACACATCTTTTGTGACAGTTGGCTGGATTAATAATAGTTTATTCCCGATCGAACTTAATTGCTACCACTTGCGCAAGAGGCCTACAATCTATTATACACTGTTATCTAATTAATCAAAACAATAACTAAAAATAATCCAATTTTGAGTAAACTATAAAAAGAATTATGTTATAGGTATAAAATAGCATGAACATACTATAAAATCCATAGATAAAATGCCAAATTCTAGCTTTAGTGGACTATTGCATGTACTCTAAAATTGAGATTAAGGTGCAATTAACCAGCTTTAACATTTTATTATTCTGTTGTTCTACAGCAGTTGCAGACTACTGTTCTATTTTTTCTTCCAAAACTCTAGATGTGATGGTGCTGTTAATTTATTTTTCTAGAGTAATATTATTGGATTAATTTATATACACTCGTGTACATTTGTTTTTTTTTTTTTTCTACATTTCTTATCACCCCGCAGTTCTTCCGTTGGAAAAGCCAAAGGGGACACGTGAGTGAGTCTGTGGGCCATGGGCGCTGATCCTAACAGCTCCTGATCACATGCAACGGTCACGGGCGAGAGTATCGTACTGTCGTCTCTCAGCAACTGCCAGAAACGAGAGGGGGAGGAGAAAAATAAAGCCGCTCGGGCGAGGGGTCCAACTTGAACCACCTTTCATTCCTCCAACCACCGTACAACTATGGAGCCCAGGACCCAACTCTTCAACCAATATGAGAACAAAGTTTGGCGTAGAGGAATGAGAAGGCTCTCCTAAAGACAACGTGCCAAGCTATATAACTCGATTCCTTTTGGAGGGAGGGTTTAAGTTAATGCTGGAGGCTTTGTTAATTGTTGCTGCTAGCTTCTTGTTTTATCCTTCAATATCACTATATAAAAGAGGTGTGGAGATTGAAAAGGAAAGGAATGGCATCTTACACTTTTTTTTTTGATGCTAAGTGCCAAAAAAGATACAGATTTACTTCTAATGATAGTATTTGCATGGATTCTAATTATTTACCAAGCATTGTTATATAGAGCCGTACGTTAAGCTTACTGAAGTTTGAAGACATGGGTCTAAATTTAGTCATGCAACTTTTTTAAGTCTCACAAGAGCTAGCAAATAATGAAAAAAATAACAAGGGAATTATTCCGGTATCTAAGGACAAAATCATTGTACCATACATGTAGAGACAAGTCCGGCTTCACTAGTTCAGCCTTTTATCTTATAAGATAAAATCATCTTTTTATCTTCATAGATTGCCAGCATTTCAGCTATCTATATTATATCTTACTGCATGCATGATGAAGATATATATAGACAATTAAATCATTTATGTTTTAAAATAAAATTATTTTAAAATATATATCATCCGATTTGTATACTGTTGATCTAAAGGGATGGGATCGTTTACTAACCCATAATGCGTTTGTTTGCGTTTATATAGGGAACTCCATCTAGGGACGATTGCCATGCATATGAATGCATCGAGCACGGTTACACCGTAAAAGTTGATATCACGACAAATTGCTAAAATTAATGCTGATAATAAGAGATATGGTCTCACGTCAGCTAAATACACCGTACCCACAAAATCCGTGAGACTGTCATGGTGAGCAAATTTTAAGGAAAAGAGAGAGAGAGAGAGAGAGAGAGGGTTTTCAGACCATGCATGATGCGAACGACCCAATGGCCCTAAATTATGCCCAAGCTAGCCCTTGGCATTTTCGTATTATGGCCACGTCCTGGTTTTCCCTTACGTCCTGTGGCGTTGTCGCATGCATGGCAGAGCCCTGATGCTAGGTTGCAGGCAACCAAGGAACCCAAAAGCAGGCCTGGTTTTGGGCATCCATAGATTAATCAGTGAAGTGGTTTCGTTTTTGTCCGCAAATTTAAACATAGTTTTCCTCCTGGATGACGCAAGGGCTTGGCACGATTCCATTCTATCCATGCTAAGGTTTCTATATATGGTTAGTTTATTTTGATTTGTTAATTAGATATTGTGGATGATCTCAATTGATGACTAAGATATAATCAGGCAACTGCAACGAAGGATATTATATTTTTGTCATTAATTTGTGATTTTTTCTAGCTGATCAGTACTGTAAAAATTATTCTAATTGTTGAGGTGTAGAATCGTTATTGCATTGATAATCGTGCGAAGGGGCTAAGATAAGCCCCATCCCTCCGCCCGCTACGATATGCCCCCGAGGAATAAGCTAAACTAATGTGTCCGGCAGGCCATGCGACCCCTGACTCATTTTTTGGTTTCATAGCCAACCTTTCGAACTATCCGTAACTCAACCTTCCCCGAGCCTCCTATGGCTCGGCTTCCCCGAGCTTCCCACAGTTTTTTCCCCGAGCCTCCCGTGGCTCGGTTTTTCTGAGCCACCTATAGCTCGTTTTCCCCGAGCCTCCCATGGCTCGTTTTTTCGAGCCACCTATAGCTCGACTTCCCCCGAGCCTCCCTTGGCTCGGCTTCCCCAAGCTTCCCACAGCTCGTTTTCCCCGAGCTTCCCAAAGCTCGGATCCTATGAGCTCCCATAGCTCGGCTTCCCCGAGCTACCTATAGCTTTGACTTCCTGAGTTTCCACAGCTCGACTCCCATGAGCAATCCGTGATTCGACACTCACCTCCGTGGAGCCCGACGCGGGAGAGCCTAGGCCCATCATCACAGAATCCCAAACAAAGAATCATATTGAAGAGTGGTCTAGGACCTAATATAACTACTGGGACCCACGCATCTATCAGATCTCAGCCATCAAAGAGCTCTCCTAGCCGTCGATCCCTCAACGAACAAGATACGGATCCCACCGGCCTTACAACGGCCTGATTCGATTCATTCCCGTATCCTAACAACCTTCGAACCTTCCAGAAGGCGCTCAAGATCCAGGTGATTGCCTATAAATATGACACCCCCAGATTCTCTCAGGTATGCGCTCACAGCCCTAGCTCACTCTCACTCTCACTCCCACTCTCGCTCTCCTCCATTGCTCGTCGGCGCTCCCCTGAGCTCCCGATCGGCCCCCTGGAGAGACTCCCCGGAGAGATCCCCTCCCCGTTTTCTGTTGATCACCGATCCCCACTGACTTGAGCGTCGGAGGGTCTTCCGCGGAGGGCCACCCCCAACGCCTCTCGCGCGAGGACTTCTGTGCAGGTCCGCCCCCCAGGAGATCGACGCGCCCGAGTCGGAGGACGGATCCCGGCGGCAACAGATTGGCGCTAGAGGAAGGGCCTCAAGTCCCGTTAAAACTTGAAGAAAGGAGACAAGGATCTCGATCTGGAGTAGAACCTCTCTAATGGCCAATCGGAGAAGAGCAACCTCTGAAGCCCAAGACCAGGTCGTCCTCAGAGACCTGATCCGACAGGTGTAGCGCGCAGCCTCCACCAGTTGAACCCCATCACCACCAGCCATCCCGGTGACCCAGGACCAGTTCGCCTCGCTGGTCCAGCAGTCCAAGCCCTGACCACCTGGTCCAGGAGCGTTTCGCAGCTGCCCCTGCTCCGCACCTTCATAAGGAGGCCGCAGCTCCTTCTCTCCGGCCACCTCCTCCTCTGGTCCGCATGAAGCCGCGGACCCCCCACATCGACCCAGAGGGGACAAACCAGTCCCGCGAGGCGGTTATGACAGGGATCCTCCCAGATCTCGACGAGCCCGGACCCTCTCCCCGGTGTCCTCCCACCATGATTCGACGCCGTCCCTGCGATCTCCTCGCCCAGCTCCTCCTCTTACTTCTGAAGAGGAGATCCGTCGCAGATCCAGGAGATGCGTCAGGAGCTGGACGCCGCCAAGCAGGCCCATCCGCCTCAGCCCAAGGCGGAGCAGGGCATCCCTTTCTCCAAAGGGATTATGGAGGAAGTGATTCCCTCCCATGTCAAGCTACCAGCCGTCGCCCTACCACGGCTCTTCTGACCCGGACGACCATCTAGCAGCTTCCGGTCAATAATGATGTTCCACGGAGCATCCGACGCAATCCTCTGCCGCCTTCCCCTCCACCCTCAGAGGATCTGCCCGAACCTGGTTCAATGCCTTGAAGCCAGGTTCCATTGATTCATTTGACGAGCTGAGCCATCTTTTTATTGGCCAGTTCGTCAGCAGCCGCCGCCACCGACGAAGATCTGACTCCCTCTCCGAAGTTAAGCAGAGAGAGGGGGAGTCCTTGAGAAATTATCTTGGCCGTTTTAATAAGGCCATGTTAGAGGTGGACCACCTTAATCATGAGGTGGCTATGTCCGCCTTGGCGGGGGGAGTCTCGAAGGAGAGCGACTTCTACCTGGCTATGGAAGTCAGCTACCCCCCAAACCTCTCTGATATGATGGCCCTGGCGGACAAATACGCTAGGGTCGAAGAATCGCGAGAGTTGCCCGCGCCGAGCTGGCAAAGAAGAAGAGCCCAAAGGTCCCGACAGGCACCGTCCCGCCCGTCGGCCAAGTCCACCTCGCCGCCAAAGAGCTCCCCCACTGCCGCCAAGGAATCGCTCCCGGAGCCCCCAGGCGATTCGACCGCTACACTCCGCTGACCGTGCCCCGGGCGCAAATCCTCATGGAGATAGAGCGCCAGCTCCCCCGGCCAGCTCCTCTCCGAGGGAACCCGACCCGAAGAGACCCCACCAAGTACTGCCGCTACCACCGGGAGCACGGCCACGACACTGAAGAATGCTGGCAGCTGAAAAATGAAATTGAGAGGCTGATCCAGCGGGGCGACTGAATCAGTTCAGGAGGGCCCGAGCCAGGACAAGGAGGTGACCGCCAGCCCGAACTTCAACAACCTCCTCCTCCACCAAATCCGCCCGTGATCGGCCGCATCAACATGATCGAAGAGGCCGGCGGTCGAGCCCCAGGAACGATGTGAAGGATCGGCGCCAAAGAAGGCACGGACGGGCGAGCTCTCCTTCTCCGACGATGATCTCCAAGGGATACAGTTCCCCATGATGATGCACTAGTTGTATCCCTCAATTTAAATAACTATGATGTAAGCCGAATCCTTGTTGATAGTGGAAGTTCGGTGAATGTTTTGTACCTCGATGTGTTTGCCAAGATGAAATTACTCATGGAAAACCTTCGAGCCGTGGATTCCACCCTAATGGGATTCACAGGCGACGTCATCATCCCGGAAGGGGTCGTCACCCTGACGGTCCGCGCGGGAACCTGGCCCCTTGTGGCCACTGTTCACACGGACTTCCTAGTAACCAAACTCAGGTCCCATACAACGCAATATTCGGCAGGCCCGGCCTGATGTCCCTCAAGGCAGTTGTCTCCATCCCACACCTGTCCATGAAATTCCCACCGCAGGGAGTTGGAGTTGTTCGAGGAAGTCAAGCCATGGCTCGGCAGTGCTTCGTTACAAGCCTTCAGTCTAGAATGCCGGAGGTTGATGGGCTAGACGCTCGGGAGGACTTCGCCGAACAGCGAGGAGAACCAGCAGAGGAACTGGAGGAGGTGCCATTGGATGAGGCTCGTCCCGACCGAACCATAAAATCGGGTCGCTGCTCAAAGGCGAACCTCGGCACAGATTGATCAGGTTCCTCCGAAGCAACGCTGACATCTTCGCCTGGTCCGCCTCGACATGCCAGGGATCAGCCCCGAGGTTCTCGTCCATCGTCTCAACGTGGACGAGATGCACAGGCCCGTCAAGCAAAGAAGAGGAGCTTCGCCCCGGAACGACAAAAGGCCATTGAAGAAGAGGTAGACAAACTCATCAAGGCAAACTTTCGTCCGGGAGGTAAATTATCCGAGCTGGCTATCAAACGTCGTCATGGTGAAGAAGTCGAACGGCAAGTGGAGGATTTGCATCGACTTCACCGACCTCAACAAAGCCTGCCCGAAGGACAGCTTCCCTCTCCCCGGATCGACCAGCTTGTGGACGCCACCTCAGGTCACCAAATGCTGTCATTCATGGACCTATTCAGGCTACAATCAGATCCGGATGGCCCCCGAGGATGAAGAAAAGACCGCCTTCATAACCGACCGAGGTACTTACTGTTACCGTGTATGCCTTTTGGTCTTAAAAATGCAGGTGCCACCTACCAAAGGCTGGTAACAAAGTATTCAAGGAGCAAATCGGCCGGAATATGGAGGTGTACGTGGACGACATGCTGGTCAAAAGCAAAGAAGCATCACAGCATGTCGAGGACCTCTCAGAGAGCTTTGCAACGCTGCGCAAGTATGGGATGAAGCTCAATCCGACCAAATGCGCCTTCGGCGTTAACTCCGGGAAGTTTCTCGGCTTCATGGTCTCCCAGCGAGGTATCGAAGCTAACCCCCAGAAGATTCAAGCTCTCCAACAAATGGCGCCCCCGGCATCTATTAAAGAGGTCCAGCGCCTAACCGGGAGGATAGCGGCTCTAACCGCTTTGTGGCGCGTCGGCCGAGAGATGCCTCCCCTTCTTCAAAACCCTCCGGTCGGCTAAGAACTTCCAGTGGACCCCTGAATGCCAAAAATCATTTCAAGATCTCAAGAATACCTCGGCTCGCCCCCACTCCTCAGCAGTCCCCCGGGCGAGACCCTATTCTTGTACCTGGCTGTTTCAGAAGGTGCCGTTTGTTCGGTGCTGGTCAGGGAAGAAGGCAAAGTCCAGAAGCCGATCTACTATGTCAGCAGGCTACTCCGCGATGCGGAGACAAGGTACAGCAGAATTGAAAGATGGTGTTGGCCTTAATCACCTCAGTTCGGAAGCTGCGGCCGTACTTCCAAGCACATTCTGTGACGGTCCTGACCGACCAACCCATCAAGGCGGTGGTCCACCGTCCCGAGACATCAGGGAGAATGACCAAGTGGGCCGTCGAGCTGAGCGAGCATGACATACACTTTCAGCCTCGCCCAGCCATCAAAGCTCAGGTGCTAGCCGACTTCCTCCTCGAGTGTACCATCCCGGAGGACGGTTCTACCCCAGACTCCCCCGAAGAACCAAAATCTGGAGCCCGGTGGCTCCTCCATGTCGACGGGTCATCTAATGCCCATCGCTCCGGTGCGGGCCTGGTTCTCACCAGTCCGGAGGGGGTAACCTTTGAATATGGCGTCCGTTCTCCTTCCCGGCCTCCAACAACGAAGCCGAGTACGAAGCCCTGCTAGCCGGCCTCCGAATCGCCCGCAATCTGAAGGTGGAGAAGCTTAATGCCTTCACCGACTCTCAGCTGGTGGCCGGTCATGTACGAGGAGAGTTTGAAGCTCGGGAGCCGAACATGGTTCGATATCTTCAAGAGGTGCGGAGCCTGCTCCCCATTTTCCGAATTTGAGATCATTCAGATTCCCAGATCCGAGAATGCCCGTGCCGACCTACTGTCCGATTGGCGACGCGGAGTCAATGGACGCCGAACAAAAGTTCCACCTGGAGACTGGAAGCCCAGCATCGCGGAAGCCGACCGAATAATGCAAGTTGAGGCCGAACCATCATGGTTCGACCCCATTCTAAATATCTCAAAGAAGGGTCGCTTCCACCCGACCGAGAGAGGCTAGAAAGCTGAAGCTGCAGGCCACCCACTACGTGCTGATCGACAACCAGCTTTACAAACGGTCCTTCTCCATGCCACTGCTCAGATGCCTTCGCCCGTCCGAAGCAGATTATGCTCTCCGCGAAGTGCATGAAGGGATTTGCGGCAACCATCTGGGAAGCCGGTCCCTATGCCACAAGGTGCTGCGACAAGGCTACTACTGGCCGACCATGCAGAAGGATGCAGACGATCTAGTCCGAGCCTGCGACCCATGCCAGAGGCACTCAAGCATTCAAAGGCTCCCCTCCGCCCCTGGTTCCCATATCCTCCGCTTGGCCCTTCGCCAAATGGGGGATGGACATCCTCGGCCCATTCCCGCTTGCCACGGGACAGCGGAAATTTCTATTTGTCGCCATCGACTACTTCACTAAATGGGTCGAGGCGGAGGCGGTTGCACAAATAACCGAGGCACGGGCCAGAGATTTTGTATGGAGGTCCATCATCTGCCGATTCGGCCTCCCGCATACCATAATCACCGATAACGGTAAGCAATTCGACAACTCCAAAGTTCCGCCAGTTCTGTGAGGAGCATGGAATCCGTCACCACCTCACCTCGGTCGGGCATCCACAAGCCAACGGAGCGGCCGAAGTGACCAACAGGACCCTCCTTCAAGGGATCAAAGCTCGCCTTTCCAGAGCCCAAGGCAGGTGGGCGGAGGAGCTGCACCATGTCCTATGGGCCTACCGCACCACCCCGAGAATCCCGACAGGAAACCCCATTCCGGATGGCCTTCGGCACGGAGGCCGTTATCCCTGTGGAGATAGGCCTCCCATCGTTGCGGGTGGAAAGCTACTCAGAGGAAGCTAGCGACGAACAGCTCCGCACCAACCTCGACCTGGTAGAGGAGATCAGAGAGAAGGCCCGGATCAGAGTGGCTGCTTATCAACAAAGGGTGGCCCGCTACCACGCCTCCAGAGTCAAAGGGAAAGCCTTCCTGCCGGCGACCTTGTTCTCCGGAAAGCCTCTGTTTCCAAACCGCTGGAACAAGGAAAGCTGGCACCAAACTGGGAAGGCCCGTACCAAGTAGCGGAGATCATTGGACCGGGAACCTACAAGCTGCAAGATTTAAGGGAAATCCATCCCCGGACGTGGAACTCGGACAATCTCCGTAAGTATTATCAATAGGGTACGTCCTTTATATTACCTTATACCTTCCTGTCGGCACATTTTCGTAATTTGCAACATGAATCATCACACATTATTGCCAAAAATTGCGAAAAGAAACAGGTGCTGCTTACCAATCCTCGGCACGACCGAGTTACCTGAACAGGAATTCTCCGAACCTCGGCTGGGCCGAGGAACCTCGGCTGGGCCGAGCAACAAACGAACCTGGGGGCCAAGTAAAAATTCTCCGAACCTCGGCTGGGCCGAGCAACAAATTCTCCGAACCTTGGGCCGAGCAAAATTCTCCGAACCTCGGCTGGGCCGAGGAACCTGGCTGGGCCGAGCAAAATTCTCCGAACCTCGGCTGGGCCGAGCAAAATTCTCCGAACCTTGGCAGGCCAAAAAAATTCTCCGAACCTCGGCTGGGCCGAGCAACAAATTCTCCGAACCTCGGCTGGGCCGAGCAAAATTCTCCGAACCTGGCTGGGCCAAGCAAAATTCTCCGAACCTCGGCTGGGCCGAGCAAAATTCTCCGAACCTCGGCTGGGCCGAGCCACAAATCTCCGAACCTCGG
>UESW01004208.1:993098-1045703 GCA_900491605.1 Calamus simplicifolius
AAAATTTCATCTGGAGATTTTGGAGAGACCTAGTATTGTGGAAGCTGACCGAGTGATGCAAGTTGAGGCCGAACCATCATGGTTCGACCCCATCCTGAAGTACCTAAAAGAAGGGTTGCTCCCGGCCGATCAGAGAGAAGCTAGAAGGCTAAAGCTGCAAGCTACCCACTATGTGTTGATTGATGACCGGCTCTACAAGTGGTCCTTCTCTATGCCATTGCTCAGATGCCTTCGACCATCTGAAGCTGATTATGCCCTTCGAAAGGTGCACGAGGGGATTTGCGGCAACCATCTGGGGAGCCGGTCCTTATGCCACAAGGTGCTGCGTCAAGGTTACTATTGGCCAACCATGCAGAAGGATGCAGACGACCTTGTCCGAGCTTGCGACCCATACCAAAGGCACTCCAGTATTCAGAGGCTCCCCTCCGCCAGCCTAGTCCCTATTTCCTCCACTTGGCCCTTTGCCAAGTGGGGAATGGACATTCTTGGCCCATTTCCACTCACCACGGGGCAGCGGAAATTTTTATTCATCGCCATCGATTACTTCACCAAATGGGTGAGGCGGAGGCAGTTGCTCAAATAATAGAGGCTCAGGCCAAGGACTTCATGTGGAAATCCATCATCTGCCGCTTCGGCCTCCCACACACCATCATCACTGACAACGGCAAACAACTCAACAATCCGAAGTTTTGTCAGTTCTGCGAGGAGCATGGGATCCATCACCACCTTACATCGGTCAGACATCCACAGGCTGACGGAGCAGCCGAAGTAACCAATCGAACCTTGCTTCAAGGGATCAAAGCTCGACTCTCTAGAGCCCGAGGCAGGTGGGCAGAGGAGTTGCACCATGTCCTATGGGCCTACCGCACACCCCAAGAGTGCCCACAGGCGAGACCCCATTTCTAATGGCCTTCGGCATAGAGGTCGTCATCCCTATGGAGATAGGACTCCCTTCCCTGCGGGTGGAAAGCTACTCGGAGGAAGCCAGTGATGAGCAGCTCCGCACCAACCTTGATCTGGTGGAAGAGATCAGAGAAAAAGCTTGAATCAGAATAGCGCCTACCAGCAAAGAGTGGCCCGTTACCACGCCTCCAGAGTCAAAGGGAAAGCTTTCTTGCCTAGCGACCTCTTTCTCCGGAAAGCATCTATCTCCAAACCGCTGGAGCAGGGAAGCTAGCTCCAAACTGGGAAGGCCCCTACCAAGTGGGAGATTCGTCGGACCGGGACCTACAAGCTGCAAGATCTAAGTGAAAGATCCATCCCTGGACATGGAATTCGGACAATCTCCGCAAGTATCATCAGTAGGGTACGCCCTATATAGGCTCTCCTTCTTAAATTTTTGTTGGCATATTGTTTCATAATTCATGACATAAATCACCACAAATTATATCACCAAAAATCGCAAGGAAAAATAGATGCTGCTTACCAACCTCCTCGACACGATCGAGTTATCTCCGTTTAAGCAGGAAATCTCTCGAACCTGGGCCGAGGCTGGGCCGAGCAATAATCTCGAACCTCGGCTGGGCCGAGCAACTAGTCTCCGAACCTCGGCTGGGCCGAGCGATGGATTCTAAAGCCCTGGCCAAAATTGGAGGGCCGGCAATAATCAGAGTAAAGTCCCGGCAAAAACCAAAGCGCGAGCCCCGATAAAGCCGAAGGACTTCCAAACAGTCCCAGAACTTCGGCCAGTTTGAAAAATACACACTGTGCAAAATCGTCAACAGCACAAAGTATGCCCTCCAGCAAACCCCTAAAGGCCTCGGCAGGCCCTACACGGCCGCCGAACCCCAGACAAAGTCGGAAATCCCCCCTGCTCCTAAATCCCTGGGCAATGCCCCTGCACCTATCGCCCAAAACCTGTCTCGTCTCAAATGAGCCATGACTAGTGTAAACCAATGAAGCCACCAGGTCTCGACTATTCAAACAGAAAAATGGTTTTCCTTTGAGCTAAACGACGATCTCGGAGATAAGAGGTTGAAAAAAAAGGCCTTTTTCATTAATTAGAAAAGTAAATACAAAAAGAGGAGAAAAAAAAAAGAAAGAAATGGCCTTGCAGGGACCTAACGCCTCCCAGGTGCAACCGAGTCTTCCAAACGCGGGACAGCTCGGACTCGTTGGTGGAGGGACGCTATCTCCTCCTTCTGCCGGTCCACCACCCGGCGAAGGGCTTTTGCCTCCCTCACGGAAATGGTGAGGTACTCTCAACCGCCTTTTCGAGCCGTTCATGGCTTGCAAAGGCAGACGCCAAGGACATGGCGTTGACCAGCACGTCGGTGCGATTCCCCTGAGAACCTCCATAACCGCCGTTGGACGATTGTCCCCCACCTTGAGAAGCCATATCAGAAGTTGTTTAAAGACTAAACCGAAAGGATGGTAAACACCAGCACCCCACTCATCCGTATTTATACTCCTCAGGCGAGTATCTCGATCAGTCAGGTCATAAATACCGACCCATGGGAATTGCCACGTGTCGCCACTTTAACTGGCGACCACAGGACCCGAAGGGCCTCGCCCCTTCCGAGAAAGATCGGTAAATGTCGACGAACTGTTTGGGAAACCCCCTCCTTCTCTAGAAACGGGGTACCTCCCGATCTGCCGGGCCCTCGCAGTAAATGCCCTCAACACTCCCCCAAGCTCTCTTAAATCGGCCGCCCTTTGAAAATGTGAAGAAGAAAGAGTGCCAGCACCTGACGATAATTCGCTCCCTCAGGAGTGGCCAAATCATAAATGAGGGCGTACCCGTGCGTCGCCCGTTCCGCCTTGACACTCCTCACCGAGCCTCACAGGGACCAGGTACCATGACTCACAGTGACGACTAAGTCATCTCTCCGAGCTCTAAATCTTCGAACCTTGGCTGGGCCAAGTTACCATTCTCCGAACCTTGGCTAGGCCGAGTAACCATTCTCCGAACCTCGGCAGGGCCGGCTACAAATCTCCGAACCCCAATAAGGTCGAGTAATAAATCTCGAGCTTCGGCCAGAGTCAAGGGAATATGTCTACCGCCGAAGTCTCCAAATTTCCATCTGGATCTGGGCGGCTTACAAGCCCCGACTGGCTCGGATAACGCGGGATCCTCGTCCAAAAACGAATGAGGTGTCCTTATGCTTCGTTTCATCGCAACAACAGGCGCAAAAGAGAAAGAAATTAAGAAAAAGAACAAAACTTTCTTTATTTCATTGCCATCGAAACCGATTACCGCCTGAGAGGCATTACAAGAGCATTGAAATGCATAAAATAAAGACGGGTACAAAACTCGGGCAAACTGCACCAAAGCAGATTCGGGCAACTGTGATGCTCCGGCGTCCGACCGAGAAATCAGACAAACCACGAACGGTCAGCTCGAGCCGATAATGGGCAGACGACATGGACCAACCATTGCGACCAGCTTCGGTAAATAATGATATCTCGGCGACCCAACCGGGATATCAGAATAATCGGAAAGGGTGGACGGGATATTACCCCAAACCACCCAACCAAGAGGCCCCCGACGAGTAGAAGGAAGCTCGCAGGCCTGGCGCCAGAGCGCTCCCCCAAACCGGTGTGTACCGCTCCACCTTGCCCAAACTCAAAGGCAAGGTACCTGCGGGCGACACACCATCACCCCCTCCCCATGTGGCGAAAGATTCCCAGGCGGCGAGCCCAGGAATCCGGGCCAGGGGAGGAGGAGAAATTCACGCGAGTCATGGGGAGCCCGCGTACACTTCCTACCGTACGTCCCCAAGGGGGAACCACAAAGGACACACAGGAAGCATATATGCGCTCTCCGTGCGATCCCTGCGGACCTCTTGTGCGCTCTCCATACGATCTCTGAAGGTCCTTTCCTTGAGGGCAAGCCACCCCCCAGCGGCTCCTTTGTCACCCCAGCTATCCGGGGATAGCGGCGACTTCCAGGGGACAAGCTCGGTCCTCCCGCAATAAGCCCGGAGAAAGGCATCATGAGCATCTTCATGATTCACAGGAAAGAAAATTTTGGGATGGCCCAACACACCCCTCTTTCCCCCTTTTTATAAGCAGGGCCAGGGAACAGCTATCAGAAAGCCCCGGGACTTAAAACGCCAAGCCTACGCCACCACATGGCCTCCTGAAATGAAAACAATGCCCCCCAATGCGCGCCAGGCATCGCCCGAACCATGACGCATGCCAAAAGATTACTTCTGACCCCGGATCGCGAGCTTTTAATGCATAAAACCGTCCGCCGACCTTGCGGATACTGGCAGATCCGGGAGATCGTCCTGCGAAAATGACATCCTCCAATGGCAAACGAGCACTAACATCGCATGCCAAAGCAACCTATGTTGGAAAAGGTCGACATAATAAAAGCTCGCCGGAAATTGCCAGGTGACCTTTTGCTAGCCACAGGGCCGTACCACCTACTTCGGTGGAACGAGAATCGACCCGCCTTGGAAAAGACAAAACACTGGTAGGGGTAATAAATAGAGATAAGGAGATGGCAGCGATGATTCAGCGAACCCCCAGTTCGGGGACGAACTCCCCTCTTTTCATCAAGAATGCAATCTTAGTTTGATCACTAACAAAACGAACTCCCTCGGCCCTAGCCGAGTTACTTTGTCCCTCGGCCCTAGCCGAGCCATTTCGTTCCTCGGCCCTAGCCGAGTTACTTTGTCCCTCGGCCCTAAAAAAGCTATCTCATTCTTCGGACTTGGTCGACCACCGTGTCATTCGGCCTAAGCCGAGTTAAATCGTCTCTCAACCTCCTTTTATACCAGGCTACGTTGTCGTCCGACCTTTTCGTCGAGACAATCCCTATGCCTTGGCCTCTACTAGGATGTTCCTCCAAAATTCGAGACAAGAAACCATCCAGGGAAGACAAACAAATGAAAAACGGCTGATCCATTTATTGATTTCCAGTCGAACTACAAGACAAAAGAAAGGAAAAGCACATATGGTCCCCCAAAGGGTCAGGACTTGGGGTCAATCCCAGCATCTCCTGCGGCCGCATCAGCAGGGGCATCGCTTGGCCCCCCCTTCTCGAAGGTGTCACGACGGGATACGTCGGTAGTTGCATCGACTCCCAGAATAGCTTCGAGGTCGACATCAGATATTTCTCCATACTTGTCCTCCTCGACCCCGGGGTGTACGCTTCATAATGTTCGGCGTCCAGGCAGACAGGTCCAGGTCAGGATAAGCTGGGCAACTTAGCCCGCCTCATCTTCGCCCAGCTGAAATGCATCGGCACAGGCCGCCCTGCGTTCGTCGACGAATTCGGTGGAATTCTTGTACTCCTCCACCCCGAAGAGGCCCGCGCATTTGCCTCAGCTAATTGCCTCTCCAGTTCGGAGATCCTTCGGTGCCTCGAGGCCGCCTCCTCTCCGAACGCTAACCGCCCTGAAATTCCTGCCTCACCCTATGCAACTGCAGGCAAAAAGCCGAGTAAAGCGAAAGTCGAAAGATCAAAATGAGTGAAACTAATAGCGCCCTACCTGCTCCTCCCGCCGGGCTAGCTCACCTCCAGCACGTGGACCCTGTTGAGAGCCCTAGACCTAGCCGATTGGTTCTGGCGAAGGCTCTCTTTTAGCTCATCCACCCGGGACTGGGTATCTCCAATTTCTTGACGGGCAAAGTCAACCTCGTCAAATAGTCGGGCAGCTCGTTCATCCGACCACTTTAGCCGTCCTGTGTATCGGCGAGCTCTTTGCTTAGGCGGGTGAGGTGGTCCTGCTGCCGCCGCATTTATGCTCTTCCTCCTCGAGCCTTTTGCTCCAGCTGGCTTTATCTTCAGCGTGGCTAGCTTTCAGCTGGTCCCACCTCTTATCAAAGAACAGTTGCATGGATTTAACCTTGCCCTCGTGCTCCGCCCTGGCCTGAGAAAGCTCCAGACTAGCCTTCTCGGATTGCTCGCAGAAGCCTTGGAGCTCACCAATCTGTATGGTGAGTTGAGAGGCTCTTTCCCTCTCAACGCAAGAATCCTGTTGGTCTCCCCAAGCTCCCGCTGGAGCTCACCAACCTGTACGGCGAGTCGAGGGCTCTCTCCCTCTCAACCGCAAGAACCCTGCGAGCCTCCCCGAGCTCCCTTTGGAGGACCACCAGGGCTCGAGAGAGCTTGTCAGTAGAATCGCCCTCTCCTTGAAGTGATCAGCCTCGTAGCGGGCCCGAGCCCAAGCTCCAACAGCCAGATGTAAGCGCCATTTCAGTGCCCTCATAATCAGGGCGCTCTGCAAAAAAGGATGACACGCATAAAAGACATAGTTGAACTAACCGACTAAAGACCCAACTTCGGTGCGATAACCTACCCGAGACGCGTAGTCTGTGGCGATCCTTGTGAGAGCAAGGTCGTCAATTTCGGGGGAAGAAAAGCCTCATTCGGCACCCCAGCGCGACGGAAGGCTATCTCGACAAGGTCTTCCGGATGACCCCCTCCTGTTGAAGAACTCTCCTCCCTTGGAACACGGACCGCATCAGAGCGGAGAACCTGGCGCTCACTTCCGGGTCGCGTGAGTGGAAGTCTGCTCCCAGGGAGCCATCCAGAACACCCGCGACCCATGAACTTCTCGATAGGCTAGCTTCCGCCGCCAGGGCCCTCGCTTGAGAAGCTTCGGATGTTTCGGCTCCGGCAAGGAGAGCCCCGGCCGAAGCATCTCCTTCGCTCGCCGGCTCCCCTCCTTCTCCTTCTTCCTCTTCTTCTCCTTCTGCTTCTATCTCCTCAGGAATCCCCCTGTCCACAACAGACTCTTCAGAACTTCTGCTCCCCCGGAGCCTCCTGTGCCTCGGCAGAAGGCCCTTCACCAAAAGCCCCCCGCAAATTTGGTCGTTGGTTTGGCAGGTTCGGCCATCTCCTCGTCGCCCGCTGGCTCTCCTACCGGCGACCCAGGCCAAACCTCAGCAGCCGCAACCTCTTCCCCTGCCTCAATGGAAGCGGAGGTCGCTCCCACCTCCTCCTGTAACCTCGCCGAGCCACTGGCCTCCAATGAGGGAGACCGAACCGCCTCATCTGCGGGGGCCCCCAAGCCAACCGGTGTTTCTCCTTCGCCATTGTCGGACAAAACAACAACGGGGGGGGGGGGGGGAGGAACCTCAGCAACCTCCTCCGAAACCCCCGCAACTTCCCGTCTTCGCCCTGGACAGACCCTCCTCCGGCGCCGAAAGATCGTGCGTCGCCGGAGCTTCGGTAGTTTCAGCCCGTGGCGAGGAGCGCCGACTATCACCATCTCCCCCGATCCCCCTAGAGCGGGAGCCAGAAGGGCGAGACCTCTTCTCAGACCGATGCTTGCTACTGGAGCCAGATCTCCTGGCGCTTTCCCAGCTCCTCCCTCATCTGGTCTGCAAGCGCCGACCTTTCGGCTGTAGGGGCAATATGATCCGCCCATTAGTTCGCACAGAAATCAAAGATGGAGCCACGCTAAACTATCAACTACGGGGTAATACTCACCGCGAGGATCGACGGGGCTCAACCCGGCGCAAAGAGAGCGTCTGATAGGAGAACGCTGGCTGGGAGCGCCTAACTGCCGCGCAGCACAATCAAATCTCTTCTCCGAATCAGTTAACTCCGGGTGCGCTTCTGGATCCTTCACGTACTGCCCCCATACCCGAGGGAAGTCCAAACCAATGTTCCCCCAACTATGAAGAACCGCGACTTCCACTCCTTTATCGATGATGGGTTATCGATATCATCTTGAAGGATCTCCGGGGACCGATGTAAGGCCATTTTGAGGCCCTCCCGGAGACCAGATTGAAACACACCCTGAATAGCGAAATGGTCGTGGTCACCCCGAGGTGTTTGCACAACGAGATAAACCCGATAAGGTTGCACCAACTGTTGGGGGCCACCATGGTGAAGCATATATTGTAGAACTTCATCACCTCCCGCACCAACGGATGAAGAGGGAACCAGAGACCTGCCCTCAAGCTTTCCTCATAACAGAACGCCCCATCCCCTAATCCGGATGTCATCCTATCCTCAGCCATCGGGAGCAACAAGACGATATCCTGGGGGATTTTGTACAAGCGGCGCATCCGTTCCAAATCCGCCAAGGTCACCTCCGAAGCTTGGTCGCTTGGGCTCACCATATCTTCGATCGCAAGAGATGCTGAGCAAGATCGTAATGAAAATGGGAAGACGAAGTTCTTTAAAGGAGAGCGAAAGGGCACTATAAATAAGGATAGCGCCGCCACGACTCCATTTTTCCAATTGAAACCGCCTCAGGGTGAGGGCGAGGCGTCCCAACCTAGGCATCCGAAACTGCCACTACGGGCGCCATGAAAATCGAGATTTCCCACGCAGCACTTCCCCAACCATTACCTTCGCCCCTAAGGAATGACGGATCCACCTCAAAAAAGCAAGACGACCCCACGGCATTAATTAGGGCATCATTGCACAGGCTATCAAATACACATCCCCAAATGCAGATCGCGCCATTTAAGCCTATACTCCATACGCCCGAACCTACGCTTCGAATTAGGGAGTGGGGGGCATGTGTTGAGGGGTAGAATCATTATTGTATTGATAATCGTGCGAAGGGGCTAAGATCAGCCCCATCCCTCCGCCCGCTACGATATGCCCCCGAGGAATAAGCTAAACTAATGTGGTCCGGCAGGCAATGCGACCCCTAACTCATTTTTTCCAGGTTTCTATAGCCAACCTTTCCGAACTACCCGTAACTCAACCTTCCCCGAGCCTCCCATGGCTCGGCTTCCCTGAGCTTCCCACAGCTCGTTTTCCCCGAGCCTCCTGTGGCTTGGTTTTTTTGAGCCACCTATAGCTCGTTTTCCCTGAGCCTCCCGTGGCTCGGTTTTTCCGAGCCACCTATAGCTCGACTTCCCCCGAACCTCCCTTGGCTCGGCTTCCCCGAGCTTCCCACAGCTCATTTTTCCCCAGCTTCCCATAGATCGACCTTCCCGAGCTTCCCGAAGCTTGGATCCTATGAGCTCCCATAGCTCGGCTTCCCCGAGCTACCTATAGCTTTGACTTCCTGAGTTTCCATAGCTCGACTCCCATGAGCAATCCGCATTCGACACTCACCTCTGTAGAGCCCGACGTGGGAGAGCCTAGGCCCATCATCACAGAATCCCAAACAAAGAATCATATTGAAGAGTGGTCTAGGACCTAATATAACTACCTCGGACCCACGCATCTATCAGATCTCAGGCCACCAAAGAGCTCTCCTAGCCATCGATCCCTCAACGAACAAGATACAGATCCCACCGGCCTTACAACGGCCTGATTCGATTCATTCCCGTATCCTAACAACCTTCGAACCTTCCAGAAGGCGCTCAAGATCCAGGTGATTGCCTATAAATACGACACCCCCAGATTCTCTCAGATATGCGCTCACAGCCCCTAGCTCACTCTCACTCTCACTCCCACTCTCGCTCTCCTTCACTGCTCGTCGGTGCTCCCCTGGAGCTCCCGATTGGCCATCCCTGGAGAGACTTTCCGGAGAGATCCCTCTCCCTATTTTTTGTTGATCACCGATCCCCACTGACTTCAGCGTCGGAGGGTCTTTCGCGGAGGGCCACCCCCAACGCCTCTCGCATGAGGACTTCTGTGCAAGTCCGTCCAGGAGGAAGCCCAGACCAGGAGATTGACCGCACCCGAGTCAGAGGACAGATCCCGATGGCAACACTAATAACTTCTTAAATGAAAAAGAATCTTCCAACATTTGTTTATAAGTCCATGAAGTCGCATGAATTCTTCACGAAATTAATACAAGAGTGGCAAATCATTTATCATTAATCAGACAAGTTTATATGGCAGGCAAATGTGATCGATGTATTTTTATTAGCCATATAACTCTACTTTATATTACTTAAATCATGTAGAAGATTAGTTTTAAATGGAAAGATAATCCCACCTAATTAATTCTTTTTAGCCTATTAAAATTTTCGTTCATACCTAAATTTTAGAGTATCTATTAACACAAGGCCAATTACGCAAACATGAATCAGATGGATTGGCACAAGCTACTCCATACCCTAGTGAAAGTTTAGCAAGAAAGTCAAAATTACTTGCAAAAAAGAAAATGCCAAGAGATCACCTATCTGATAAGATCTGATGGATGATAGATATTGAGATTGATGATAATGCACTGCCCGTTCTTAAGGATGATGATGGAGCATTTATCCATTGGTATGGAATATAAAGGCTACACCTAATAGTATCTTCAAACTCTGGATGAATTGGAGGAGGAAAAAGATTTGGCTAGTCAAAGAAAAGTTTGGGATAAATTGGTAACGACTTTTACGCGGTAGGTATAATAAAAGAATCTTCTTAAAAAAAATTCTATACTAAACCTGATTTTATATGAGATTTTGATCATGAGTTTCATAATGTAGAAAAATCTATACCCTGCATGATGTAGGACCGATTCGCATGCAAGTAAATTTTTTTAATGATTAATAATTGCAGTTGATTATTCTCCCAAAGTAATAGCCTAAGAGGGATTCAGAAAATTCATAGTAAATCCGCACGAGAAATAGTTCCTAAAAAAATTAAGAAAAAGGACCGCCGAGGCTAAGAAGCTCCGGTAGGGCTTGCTCTCCTACAATAAAGTTATTAGTAGATTAGAGGGGTGTATCTGGAAAGAGAGGAAAATCAAAGTGTTAAAGGGGTTGCTCTGCCTGGCGGATGCGCCCTAGATGACCAAGCCTTGAGCCCATGGATCTGCAGCCAAGTATCCATTGACCTGGATGACGATCACCTTGAATCCTGGATTCGTGGCTATTGAGGGATCTGCAAGATCACTATACAAGGGTTAAAGAATAACACGCAGGAGGAGGGAACAAGAGCACCAAAGAACCAATTAACAAAAATCACAATAACTCAAAACTTGGATTGATTGATTAATAATAAAAGATACATCATTTATACAAGAGGGTCTCTTTTATAGAGCAAGAGACTTGGGGCTCAAGAAAATACAGATATGGAAAGAGAGAAAAAAGGCACCCTAATCAAATTTGGCATGAAATTTGCAGCGTCCAAATGAGGAAGGTGATCTTTTATATGCAATCAGCGGCAGCTGGATTCGGCATGAAATCTGTGGTGTCCAGATAAGGCAGGTGATCTTCTAGATATGATTGAGATGCAATCAACGGCAGCTTAATTTGGCATGAAATCTGCATCGGCTAGATGAGAAAAATGATCATCCAAATCGGGAAGGTTGCTTGCTCTGCTAGGTGGCATGTGGGCTATTTGAAGTAGGTGTGGCACCAACTTGAATTTAGCAGCTGCTCTGTCTGACTGCGGTGTCCTTATCTTTTGCTCCAATACTGACGTCTCCTCTTGTAAGCTTATGAACTTACTACAGGACTCACATTAAAATAAACTGAACTGAATAGGACTCAATTTAGAATAAAATGAACTGGATGGGACTCAAAATAAACTAAACTTTATTTCCCAACTCAAGACTTAATCATAACTAATCAGATATCTATAAAGGATTAAGAATTAATCCTCTGCTTGATCCCGGTGCCTGCACCACCGCAAAATGAAAGGAAGCTCATTCAAATATTTGTACAGTGATATCTTCTATAACTTAAAACATGTAATTTAAATACTACTTATGTTAGTAGAACTTAATGGAGGAACCACTCCTTTCCTCACTTAACCCTCAAAAAAGATAAATAACGAGGCTTGCTTTTACAAAATGATAGCAAAAAGTAAAGGATTAGAATCTCATGGCTCTGCCGATGAATTCAGTACCTCGTCCGCTGGACATGAATCAAAGTCTTCTTCTTCGCACCGCATGCAGTACAGTGAAATTTTACCTTTGAAATTAGCCCATATCTTCTCAAATCTCTTGACAACAAGAAAGGACTGGAAGAACATATTTTCACCCTATCACACTTGATCTAGTGCTGCATTCGATGCCAAAGGCCTGATGGTTTGTAACAGGCTTTGGATCATATATAGCTAAGAATGACCCATGACAGTTTTTTAATTACCTGGATCATTGGGTGTGATGTATACGTACTAGCCATGACAAGCCAGCAATATTAGATGGAATGATGAAAATGACAAGGATAAGAGACATTAAGGCCAATGAAAGAATATTCCAGAAAAACCCTTGTTAAAAAGGAGACAGATATCTTATATGCATGCATGGCTGTATCTCGTGTTCTTCAAGCAACTATATATTAAAGAAAATGGCCGCAATATTTCAACAGCTGGCCATCGTTGCTTATTATATTGCAAACTGTTCTATAATAAAGTTCACCAAATATTACTAAAGCTTCTATAATATTTTAATGGAACTCAGATAAAAAGAGGTTGTAGCTGTTGAAATTAATTAAAGGCAATTTGAAGTATTAGAGGACAATATGTACGTAGTTTACGTGCATGGTAGTTTGGATGCACAGGGTATATATATATGATGCTCTTAATTTGTATGCTTTCTCTACCAAACATAAACAAATGTAGAAATTAACCGCACAATTACAATGCAACTTTCCTACTTTTATATATATGTGAGCCTAACAAAGTTCTAAATTAATGATTATTCTCAAAAAAGAGCATTATAAAATCATATGCAGACCCTTAAAACTCATTCTATCTGACTACTTGTTTATAAAAACTAATACAAAAAAAGATATCTGATAGATATACTAAATTTAAGAAATATTATAAACAAACAAGAAAATTTCTAGCTCCCTGCGCCATGCCATGGAGTAGTCAGGAACTTTTTCATTGCTTTATTTATCAAATAATAATATATAAAAATTGCAAAGATTTCGAAAGTGCAGAGATGAGCCCATGACTGAAATTTATATATACATATGTCTCAAGGAGAAGAGGGGTGCTGAAGCCTCTTAAGAAGATTCCGGAGGATGGAGGTACCATTTTATTCTCCTTTGAATGGGAGTCGTGGGAATTTTTGGTCGGTGCTGATCTCCAATAATGCGCACGATATGGGCCCTTTAGAAAGAACGGCTTCAAAGCCGTCCTTTAGTGCTGCAGAGCTCGTGAACCCTTCTACCCTCGTGAACTCCATGCATAAAATATTCAAAGTTTGTTGCAGCTGCGGCTCCCCATGCCTTGGATTGTTGTAGCACCGCAAATGTTAGTGCCTACTCTCTGCTCAAGTCACCACTTTGTTTGGAATTCCAACTCCTTGCTGTGAGATGAAAACAAATTAAGAGGGGGAAAGACGAGAATTTGATCTTGGACTAGGTGATATATATATACAACCAGAGATAAGTCAAAAGACTTGGTTTTTAGCTAATGGAGAAGGGGCTTTTCCTCTGGTTGAAAATTTTAAAAGTGGTATCTTTGGAAGTCCTTTAAATTGTTGAAGAGATCAAAACTTCTGAAAGTTGGTAGGATTGTTGGAACTTGCATATTTGAACCATAAGCAAGGGAGGAGGATTTGCCTCCGTGATGCAAACTCCAACACTGATCCCTAGCTGGGTAAGGGCCGGGGTGATTCAAAATTTAATGAATTTGCTCATGGTGAGACTTACTTGGTTTTATTTGCCAATCTAATGATGTTTCCTAATTACATTTTTTTCATAGAAACATATTCTCATATTAAACTCTTGATTAAGAGACTATTTCAATACATTATGATTATCTTTAATATATATTTTTGAAACTTCTTCCCTAAAGAGAAAACTTTAGCATGAGAAAAGTATTTGGCTACTGCTGCTGGCTCTCTATATAAAATAATCGCTATCAGCTTTAATATATATATATATATTGTTTCCTTCTCATCTAGAAATGGTCAGGCGAGTGAGACTACGAACTTCGTCGCCAAATTTGATACCTCTTGATGAGGACCTGCAGTTTATTTATGATGCCACGGTCATGTGAACGTACCTTCATATCACGGAAGCAAGCTTTATTATATTTTAAGCAAAAATATCTTTGAATCTTCGCTCAAAGTTTACTTTAGATCTTAAACTTTAATTCTCTGTTGCAATTTAATTCTACTAATCGATTCATATATAATTTCAGCTAAATAATACATCAGCTATATATTAATTCTTTTCTTTCATTTGAATATCGATATACATTAGGAATGTAATGTTTTTAAATATTATAGACTAAATCATAACAATTAAAAGTTTGGGGTTCAAAACAAATTTAAGTAAAAATTTAAGGATCATAAGTTATATTTTAACCCATATTTTACTGGCTACTAGCAATTTTGTCAAGAGAGAACTGCTGTAGGCTCAGTCGAAGAATAAATACTTGAACCAAAGTTCATTTGCATCTCTCTCTGGACTTGTTACGTACCCATGGTTCTTCAAGCTAGCTAGTTATTGCGTATTGTACTCAATACGTCCAAAAATGTGAGATAGAACTGAACCGTATAAACAATTAGTCCTGAGGCCTCCATAAGAACATAAACATTACATGTGGGTTGCTGCACAACGTCTTTTTGAATTTGAGTTTGGTACAAGCCACAAATTTTCATATCAAGAAATTAATCGATCACACATTTATAATTTACTCTCCTGTATTACTACTGTGTATTGGATGTGCATGGTTGTGGTCCAAGCAGGGAATAACAACAAATCCTTAAAAAAAGAAAGAAGAAAAAACTTTCCAGGACTAGCTAGATAGATCTGCAAGACAGTGGAAATAGAAAAAAACATATATAGATCTTTTTTTTTTTTTTTTTTCAATTGTTAATTTGTGAGTAAATATATAAAAGCAAACTGCACTGATCTGGAATAAAGTGACCATCCTGATGATTGGCATTGTGGACAGGAAAATATATATGCATTAGAAGTTGAAAGGATAATTAGAAAATTACCATGTCGGCACGCAGTACGCGAAGCTTTTAATCATCCACTATTAATTAGCATCTCGACATTGTCCAAAACCAAAAGCAATAGGTTAATAAGGGGACCGGTCCCTTTATTCTGCTGGATTAACCTCGTCTCCTCCTGGGGGCCGGGGAAAAAAACAAAAGGAATCCAACATTAATTTACTGTCTCGTGCCAGAACACGATTAAGAAAAAGGGAGAGTGAATAGCACAAGACTAGTCACGGATCATTCTAGAAATCCCATCTAGGAATAATATATATATACATATACATGCATTTCTCACCAGAAAAGAGGGTGTCTCTATCTCTGCCCACTTGGGGGCTCGTACTAGCTACTTTGTTATCATCTGTGGCTGTGGATGGTGATCATGTGATCCTTTAGTTGGAGGCCCCAGCTAATTCTCATGGCGTCCGATGCGTATGTTGCAGCAAGGTGTCTTAGAATTCAAGGAGAGAGAGAGAGGCAGAGGGGCCCCTCCAGCTCGCTTTGTTCTCTCGATCATTGGGGCAACAATTAGTGGCCTATGATCGCTAGCTAGCAATCACGGGCTGCCGCAATGGCAGAAGTAGAAGAGGCCTCAGATCTGGGGTGGCCCTGATCGGGTCTATCTATTGCTTGACCTGCTGACATCTCTTCGATTGCAATCATAATTCAGCACTGCTGCTTGTGCCCAGCCAGCACGTGAATTCAGTAACCAATTAATCTTCTGTGCCAATGCGTACGTTGCAGCCTTGAGTTTCTCTCGGGAAGCCATGCCAGATGGGTCCCATGCATGCAATCTTAACTCCTATCTTGATCTGGTGCATTCCCCACGTCTTCTTAATTAATTAGGGCTCGCCTGCTTCACTTCTTCGATCTGCGACTTGGAGAAGACAACCGATCGATCACATATATATATATTTCCTGTGAATGCGTGTGACTGCTTCGCTGTAGTTTGATGGTTTTTTTTTTTTTTTTTTTTTGGTGGAGTTTTTGGCAAATGGCAGGGTGAGATATATAGAGCCACTGAATCTATAGATTTACTGACTTCAATTCATTATTTATGATGATGCATGCTTTTGGGTGCTAGATATTGCAACTTCCCTCCATATGGGAGCTCAACAAAGCCTTGGATTGGATTCGAGCCTTTTCAGTGGTGGTGTTTGTTTTGCAGCGTTTCATTCAGGCAAACCTAATCTTTGGTGCTTCAGTCAATATGATCAAGAACCGAGGTTAAATCATTCAATTCAACGCTGTATAATAAACTGGATCAGAATTTTTGACAGACTTTGAGTGGGGGACAAGGCAATGGTCGGTGGCGATGGTCAACATAAAAAGTACATGGCCTTAAAAGGCTAGAGAGTGACGGGCATTATTAGGAAGTAGGCATACATGGCCATGATTTTAATCGACAACATATATAGTTTGTTTTAATCCACCAGTATATATAGAGGCAGGCAGGGATTGATGGACCTTCCTTCAAATTCAATGCTTGTTTGTTCAGTCTGTAAGCGAAATGACCCGAATCAGCAACGTCGTAAATACTAACAATAAGTATCCATTTAATTTATCTGATCTGGGAGTAGGTTTATCCTTCTATGGTTCAAACAGGCACTCACACACAAAAGCAAAATTTCTGATTGATCCATCATATACGTGATATAACTAATAAAGAAATGCATGAAGGTGCATGGGAGATTTAAAAAGAAACTTAATTTGTTTTAACCTTTTTTTTTTCTTGAAAAAAAATAGTCATTGATACATTGATGCATTGTATTGGATTATTACATTGATCATTTATAATTGTATTTGATTATTAAATTGATACATTGATAATTGTGTTAGATTATTACATTGATACATTGATGCATTGATACATTGTATTAGATTATTACATTGTTACATTAATATTGATACATTTATAATTGTATTAGATTATTACATTGATACATTAATAATTGTATTAGATTTTTACATTGATGCATTGATGCATTGATACATTGTATTAGATTATTACATTGATACATTGATACATTGATACATTAATAATTTTATTAGATTATTACATTGATACATTGATACATTGTATTAGATTTTTACATTGATACATTGTATTAGATTATTACATTACATTGATACATTAATAATTGTTTTAGATTATTACATTGATACATTGATACATTGTATTAGATTATTACATTGATACATTTATACATTGATAATTGTATTAGATTATTACAATGATACATTGATAATTGTATTAGATTACATTGATACATTGATACATTGATACATTGTATTAGATTATTACATTGATACATTGATATATTGATAATTGTATTAGATTATTACATTAATACATAATTGTATTAGATTATTACATTGATACATTGATACATTGATACATTGATACATTGTATTATTACATTGCTATATTGATCCATTGATACATTGATAATTGTCTTAGATTATTATATTTAAACATTGATACATTGTATTAGATTATTACATTGATACATTGATAATTGTTTTAGATTATTACATTGATACATTTTATTAGATTATTACATTGATACATTATTACATTGATACATTGTATTAGATTATTACATTGATATATAGATACATTGATAATTGTATTAGATTATTACATTGATACATTATTACATTGATACATTGATAATTGTTTTAGATTATTACATTGATATTGATACATTGATAATTGTATTAGATTATTACATTGATACATTGATACATTGTATTAGAATATTACATTGATACATTGTATTAGATTATTACATTGATACATTGTATTAGATTATTACATTGATATATTGATACATTCATGCATTGTATTAGATTATTACATTGATACATTGATACATTGATACATTGATAATTGTTTTAAATTATTACATTGATACATTGATACTTGCATTAGTTTATTACATTTATACATTGATACATTGATAATTGTATTAGATTATTATATTGATACACTGTATTAGATTATTACATTGATACATTGATATATTGATAATTGTACAATATAAAAGTGTGCACATTGCATACTGATTGATCACATACAAGTGCGATCGTGCATATAATACATAAAAAAATATAATTATTTTTGCTCATATACGATCATATGCATGCACAATCAATCAACGCGCTGGTACGCATGATCTGTACTGTGCACAATGCATAAAAACCTTTTCTACGTTGCGCTATATTGAACCGCCATGCTGATGATATCAAGATGCCTACCTGCCTTCAATATTATGAATTATCTCCTGCCTCTTGTGTAATAAAATAAATGGCTGAGCAGTGATCTTGTTTCGCAGTTTTTTTTTTAATGAAATCGTGAGCGAAGATCTGAGCCATCGATGCGGTGGGGTTAGCTTTGGTCGGCCGTGTTGCATGCTTTTAATATTGTGAATCATCTCCTACCTCCCGAGTAATGAAATAAATGGCTGAGCCATGGTCTTATTTTAATTTTTTATTTAATTTTATTTTTGCACTTGTGAGGGAAGATCGTTGATATGAACCGTTAGATGGAGATTGGAATGGGATGATCTTATCATAATCTTCACAAGTTTTTTTTGTTGGGTCCTCCAGAAGTTCAATGGTTTGGGATTTTTTATGTCTTTCCTAAATCTTGCCGTTTATATGGCATGCGTTTGGTTCGGGACTAAGGGAATAAATATTTAGGTTATGGCTATTTTTGAATAATATTTTTTTAAAAAATTAAAAATAGACAAAAATGTTTTTATATTAACAAATAATAAACTTAAGCAATATATTTTAAATCATAGGCTTGAAATTTTTATTTTTTTAAGAAGTTGATTATGTCCGGATAAGTTGTCCGTTCGTTTCATGTATATCTCCCAGCGTTTCGTGCCAACCATTGGCCATGATGTAACAGAATGCAGCAAATCCAACCCAAGTCATTAATGGAGTCCTAATTTATTCTAACTATGACATCGAGTTCGACATGATCTGTTATTAATTATAACTAAATGAGGCCTAACATCACCAGCTCCAAGCCTAAAAAGATAGAAACAAAACTGGCAAACCTGAAAAGATAGAAACAAAACTTTCATAAACTCCACGCAACCAGATGGTTTTTTTTTTCCTCCCCCAAACCTCATTATATAAGGCAAGGCAAACCTGGAAAGATAGAAACAAACTCCCCCCAACCAAACCTCCCTCCATCTTAGAGATCCTCACCCGTGCATCGCTCGAAGCCTTGCGTGCTTGCCGATGCGCGTGTTTGGAATGGTATCGACTCACCTACCATCCGCTCTTCACCTCCCTCCATTGCGAACGAACCCAAACGATATCGGGTTATTTCATGCAATGCATGAAGAAAGCCCGCTACTTCTCGAGCTTCGTCTCCATGCACCCTCTGCCACCCTCAGCTCAGCCTCTGTCCCTGGACTTCCTCCCCAGAAACGTGAAGATTGAAGCGGTGGCACCTCAAGGTATCATGCTTTGCACCACCCTGCAAGAGTACGCAAGCATGATCCCTCGGTTCTATGTCTGCAAGCCAGCAACTCGGCAATGGTACCAAATACCAAACCCGAGAACAAGGTACCATACCAGGAAGACTATATGGTGACCTGTTCCTCTGGACGACGGTTGGAGTATAAGATTGTCGGTTCTCCAAACCAAAACCATCGAACGACAGCAAGTCGGCCTACGACTTACGGTGCGAGATCTTCGACTCGCGCTCAAGAGCTTGGAGACGGTCGAACGACATCCGGCTGCCTCCATTCACGTTGTTCCGCTTCTACGATGCTGCGGTGACGGCCAACGGAGCGGTCCATTGGCTGACTTACGATGATATCTTTGCATTCAATGTTTGCAACGAGAGCTGGAGGTTGATACCCCTACGTGAAAGCGCTAGGAGAGATGAGAACGGGTGGCGCACCAAGCGAGTACTACTTGCGAAGCGTGAAGGCCTTCTTTGCCTGCTGCTAGTTGATGATGAGTGGTTGGCGATTTGGGTCATGGCCGACTACGAAGAGCAAATATGGGAGAGGAGGGAAGTGGTGAGCTTGGAAGCCCTCAAGAAGAAGGACAGAACATCGATTGTCTCCGACTTATATTCCCCTAGCGTTGCATTAGCATGTAGTTGGACTCCGCGGTTATCTGGTATGGTTTCTTCAATTCCCAATTGTGTTTAACATTGTATTCAATTTGGTGGATATTTTGTTAGGTGATTTTATTAAGGTTATAACTTTGTAGTCGGACTTGGATTATTATTTTTATCATTGCAGGTATGACTTTTGCACGGAGAAGCTGACGACGGTTGACTCTAGTCACACAAGCTTTTTTGGAGAGCTTTTCCCGTTCCAGTCGGATTTGGTCCCTGCGAATTAACGGAAGAAGGTCCGAGCATATAAGGCCAAAAAAAGAAAAAATAGTTTAAAGCCTTTTTATTTTATTTTGTGTGTAATAACGTGGGATCGATCTAGTTTGCTGGTAACATTTTTTTGGGCTAGTTCAACAAATTGGTTACTTTTGGATCTTAAATTGGAGTGTCTCTTATTTTTAATGCTAGATGTTTTTTTTTTTTGAAACTAATTTTACAAATCATTAGATCCAATTATATCTTTCATATATCTGGTGTTATTTTTTTTGTTAAACAATTCCTGTTGGCTTCGTCAAAATCAAATCAGCCTGCAGCCATGCCAACTATCCTTTATTTTCTTGACATACGTTGTCTTCAGAACCGCCACCTATATTTCCTTCAGAACCACCACCTATATTTCCTTCAGACTAAATAAGAGAATGTGGGCAAGAAGATCATATTCAGGATGAAAAAAAACATTTGATTATTGGCATTTGGGAGAAGATTCATCGAACCGCACTACTGTCAAATTGGAATTTTTGACGCGGATTTTTATTTTCACTGATACCCTGGGAATAAGGTGAAGCGAGAATACACCTATTCCATGGGTCCCCAGGAATAAGAAAACGAAAACATGCTTGGTTCACCGGAATACAAATTTGAGTGGGCCCAATGTACTTTTTATGGGTGTTTAGGAAAATAAGATGGAATAAGGTCCTATTTTATATAGAAATAGGGCATTTCAACACTATCTTCATGTATATCTTCTAGTATTTTTATTTTTATAATCTTTAAAAAAGAAAGTAAGTAAAAAATAAAAAATATTTTTTTATTTAAAAAAGATAATATTAATTATTTTGTTTAAATAGAAAGAAGAAAAACTAAAAGAAAAAATTATGCAGCAATTATACTTCTTAGAACTAAGAAATGAATAAAAGAATAAAAAATAAAAATATTTTGATTTTTTTAAAAAATATTTAAAATATTTTTTATTTATCCTTTAATTAAAGAATTAATAAATTTATTTTTATTAAAAAATTAATTATTTTAATTATTTTTTATTTTCTTTTCAAACAAAGAAACTTCTAATTGTTTTTCTTTTTGACCTTTTTTTTCGTTCCCTTTCATCTAAACAGTTTATGCGCGCCCGTGTCAATCATCGATTATGGTTAGCAGAAACGGTAAGGCTTTTTTTTCTCATTGGTTAACAAAATAAAAATGTTTTTTTACACAGCGCACGCGGTGCACCAAATCATCGATCTTTGTGGCATTCGACTTTCTCTTCTCAGGGGTCGACATGTGGGCTCAAACTTGTCATTTTGTGTGCAGACACATTCTTGAAAGGGAAGGGCTTAGTGCACCGCCCCCAGTACACTAAGTCGCGCACCAGGGCACGGCATTGGCTGCGCGTCCATTCGAACGCACGTACCACGGCTCAATGGGTCTCGCATGCGCGTACGCACGGGCGCACGACCAATGCCGCGCCCCGATGCGTGCTTTCTGTATCGGGAGCGGTGCAGGAAGACTTTTCCTTCTTGAAATGGTCGCATGATGAGACATGCGATTTGTTTTCCACAATAAATGAGTAAAAGTTTAGAGGCCGCCGAGATCGCTGAAAATGCGAAGAGGCCACGAAATGTGTCTATGAATAGAGCTATGGCCTATGAGAGGCCCATAATAAAAGAGATATATGGTAGGCCCATCAAAGACTTAAACGATAACGATGTAGAGGGAGAATAGATCCATATAGAAACTTTTTAATAGAAATCATCAGAATGCCAGCTACGGATAGAAGGTTGAGGCGATTACTTCAAATCTTGCTGCAGCCAGTCGTATAAAATTTTAAAAATAAGAGAGATAATCATTATCCTTAAAAAAGTAAGAGATATTTCTAACAAGACTATCAATAGGATTAGTAAGAGATAATTATAAATTGAGGCGCCTGATCAACATTCTTAAAGGCGTGTAATCATTATAATTATAAATAAGAGAGATACTGATTATCCTTAAGAGTAAGAGATAATTGCTCGATCAATGTCGCATAGGCCTACCCTATTATAAGATACAATAACTGAATTTTGCAAGCATAAACTTAAAATACAAAAATACATGCAATTGTTAAAAACCTCATTCCTTGAGATGAAAAGAAAATGGATAAAAAACTAGAAAGGAACGATGAGAGATAATCAAAAGTTAGCATATAATAGAAAGTCTGGTTTATGCTTTAAAGCTTAATAAAGAAGGGTAGTTATTATAGGGTTGAGAATAGGAATAAAAGAATAATTAAAATAATTATAATTGATTACAAATTATGCTTCAAATGGAATGAAGAATTAACTATAGTAATTGATTGGTAAATCAAATAATACCTCAATTTTATTCCTAAAATATTTGCTATATTTGTTATACTAGATTTGTCTGCCAAGAAAAAAAAATAAGGCCTTTAAATGTTATATTTATCATGCTAAATTTACTAGTCTATATAAAAATATCACTTTTAATATGTCATATTTATTGATGTGCAAAATCAAGCAGGTTTCTAAAATAAGTTTGATTTTTAAAATATTCTTTACATTTGCAACAAGAGATATTTCATCTTTTTCAACTTCTTTTTTTTAATTTTTGGTATCATGTATGGATTCAAGGGAAGGAAAGATAGCAAGATCTAAACTTGGTTACATTTAGATATACCCAAATTTATCTCTCTATATAAAAATATGTTATAAATTTATAAAAATTTAAAAATTTTTAAAAAGCATGAATTTAAGGGCTTAAACCCAACATTTAGAATATAATAGAAATTTAAATTTACATAATTACATTTATTATTATTTAAATTTTGCATTGCATTTATTATTACTCTGGAAAAATGATGAGGTTTGGAAATATTTTTGAGAAAAGTTGGAGGACGAAGATCTCAATCCTTATCAACGAATTTGATTGATTTTTAAAAAAGATCTTTTCATATCTGTCCTTATTTAATCTCTTCAAATTTATTTCCACTAAGATATTTTTTTTATGCAGATCAAGTATCATGTTTTTATTGCTATCCCTAATTTTAACCTGGCTCATGACTTAAGGCATGATTCAGAGAGAGAAAGATGGGGGATGGTTTAAACGTTGGAGTCGTTCAAATCAAATAGAAGTCAACTTGTTCAAGTGGATATGGATTGATAAAATAGAGAGAGAGAAAAATATATGTTTGATGACGCTCAATCACCCCTCCTGGACGTCGGGAACGAAGGCGCTTCTCGAATCCTCGCTTCGCCGGGTTGCCTGCAAAGAAGTCCCGGGACCGAAGGGGGTCTCCGGCGGGACCCTCCGACGGCCAAGTTAGTGACTGAGGTCACAGCTGAAGAAGGGCTCGAGTGAGCCCTGTTTTGTATGAAAAGAGGGATCTCAGGGAGGAGGAATTCCTTTGAGAGTTGAGATGGCGATTTTGGGGTTATCGCCCATACTGTTTACTGAATGGATTCACCTTTTTATAAGGGTTGATTCTGGCATGATCACGTGGGATTGCGTGAGTCAAAAGATCTGTTGAGCTCTTGCGTGAATCTGGGCTAGTTAGTGGGCTACATCCCATCAGCCGGTGGGGCTGTCGGGCGGCGCGCGTCTGGCGCTATCGGGCGGCGCGCGTCAGAGAGGCGGTTTCTTGAACCGCTGGGGCTGATCTGGCAGGAATTGAGGAATCCCGTCTTATCAGGGCCGAGCCAAGTTGACTCGAGATGGCTGGGGCCCATCCCGCTGGCAAGGCAGTGCCGGGGCGGGGCCGAATCGGTGGACTTGGAGACGCCGGGGCCAAGTCGGGCCGGCCTGAATTGGCCTTGGCCGACTCGGCGGGACTGGAGACGCCGGGGCCGAGTCGGGCCGGCCTGGGATGGCCTTGGCTGTCGGCGGGACGAGACGCCGGGCCGAGTCGGGCCGGCCGGGAATGGCCTTGGCCGACTCGGCGGGACTGGAGACGCCGTAGCCGAGTCGGGCCGGCCAGGAATGGCCTTGGAACTGGGCTCTTGGAAGTCAGCAATCCTCGGGAACAAAGGGGATCTTCGAGCAGGTATAAATGCATACGCTCACGCTGTAAATAGGGATCATGGAACTCTGGTTTTTCTAGCTCTTTTCCACTAGTTAAGACCTAACTGTTTAGTTCCCTTCGGCTAGACAGTTCTCATATGTTTCCAAGTGACTGACTTGAGCATCGGAAGGTCCCCACCGGAGCGTCCGGTCTCCAGGGACTTTTCTTGCAGGAGTCCGACGAGGAGGACGTCCGTTTCTTCGGCGCTTGAAGAAAGTGACTTGGCGTTATCAGATTTAAAATTTGAATTATGTGCTTGTTACTGTTGTATGAATATATTACTGCCTTATAATTTTGTCTCTCTTAAATTACATTTATGTAAATTAAAATATTATATTTAATTATTATATATTATATTTATTATTAAGTAAGAAACATGTTTTGTTAACTTACATACATGCAACTCACGTTGAGAACTTTTCACAAAATTCAAAAAGAGTCATATCTACTCAAACAATTGAGGGCTCAGCTAATTTTTCTATCAAAATTTTTTTTTTTCAAAGTTCATTATGGTGATAAAAAAGATTAAGAAAAAGATAAGAGGAAATTGTTTTTGATTTAAAAAAAATTAAAAGTTAATAACGAATCTCTTCAAAAAAAATATATAATACATAATAATTAAATATAATATTTTAAATTATAAAAATACAATTTAATTATATTTAAATTAATATAATAGTATTTTTTTATTTTTTTTATTATTTTTATTAATTCAAGAATGTAATTCTTTTCATTTTAAAAATATCAATTCATGCATATTAACTTATAAATTGATGTGATCAAAACAAATCAAGTTGCAATTTCAGAGATCTAATAATGTAGAAATTTTAAGCAGGATTACATCCTTTTTTTTTTTTACTTTAATAAAGTTTACAATAAATTTCAAGCTGTCAGCAATTAATACATTATATTTTCACAGTTTTGTCTCTCGTCACTGTAAATACGTCCATTGCACCATTAAGAGGTTAAGCTTTCCCAATCTCCAGCGCTATCGATGGTACGCCTATCAATTGCGCGGCGTACGAACTTTTCTCTTTGATTAAATTACTCTTGCATTTGGTTAAACTACTGTCAAAGAGAAATTTATCGGATGGTTTGACGAGCATCACGCGACGAACCCGGGGCTTGATCTAGCCCACGGTTTTTTATTTTTAAATCTATCACGTCTCTTTCTTTTTACTATTTTACCCTTTATTCTGGAACCATCTCCAGCAGTCTAGCACGTGCGTCTCCGCTATCAGGGACATGTGGGGATCAGCTGGGACACCCAGGGCACCAGACACCACCAATCAGCGAGCTGCGCATGGACCAGCCGACAAGTACCTAAAATCAATTTTTTTGGGATGCGAGTAGTCCCGGTCCCACCTGAATCACATGATACCTCACTGTCACAATATCAGCCGTTGGATTCGCGCGTCGTAGTGTGGACGGTAGAGCTGATTATCTCCCCCCCTTACTTTTTTTTTCCACCAATCCACCTCCAGCATTGATTGCCTCCGCGACGCAATGGTAAAAAATCATTAATGTATTTTGCGACGCGATGGAAATTTGACGCGACAAAAATATTCCTAAATGATATGCTCGCAATATGTGCCACACGTGATGTACTTTGAGATCTCACGTGACAAAGTTTCAGATGTCCTGCCGGAATAGATAAGTTCTGTTACCTTCCGCCGCTTATACTCCTATTTTTGGACCGAGAACCTCAAATTTGGGCGCCACTCTTCAAAACTAAGGCGCGCTTAAGAGGATTTCGTTCTGGTGCTTCGAGGGTGTTCCAAAACCATCACCCTCGAGGCACCATAACGAAATGCCCCTTTAAAATCCCTGGGATATCCCTTCACCGACTCATCCCTTCCTTTTTTTTTTTTTTTTTGAAATATATAATCTCTCCTCGCTCCGAGTCCCCTCATCCCGCATCACCTCATCGCTCCCCCCTTTCCGATATCCACTGCAAAGAAGGGAAGATGATCGAAGAAGCCAACAAAGCCGTCTTCCTTTTCCTCCTCCTCTTGATCGCCCACTCCACGACCGCCATTAAAGAAAAGTTTGATCATCGATCTATCTACCATAATCTCCTTCTAAGTCTTTCCTTTTCTCTTGTTAACAGACCTTGAACGGCGATGATGAGAACCAGTGCGTCTATACGGTGTACATCAGGACGGGTCCGTCTGGAAGGGCGGCACGGATTCAGTGATCAGCCTCGTCCTCGCCGGATCGGACGGCTGGGGCGTGGCCATCACGGACATCGAGTCGTGGGGCGGCATCATGGAGGCCGGCCATAGCTACTTCGAGAGGGGCAACCTCGACATCTTTAGCGGCCGGGGACCGTGCCTCTCGGCCGCACCGTGCTGGATGAATCTGACCTCAGATGGGAGCGGCGCCCACCACGGGTGGTATTGCAACTACGTGGAGGTCACAGCCACGGGTCCCCATGTGGGGTGCGCCCAGCAGCAGTTCACCGTCGAGCAGTGGATCGCCACCGACGCGGCGCCCTACCAGCTCTACGCCGCCCGCGACAACTGCCCGCGGGACGGAAATGCCGCTGAGGAGCCGAAGATCAGCGATCGGGTCGGCCGTCGCGTGACGCACGTGGCTTGAGAGCTTGGTTTGTCTTGGCTGGCCTTGGCCTTGTTTGCTTTTTAATATTGTGATATGAACCGTAACATGGAGATTGGAATGAAATAAGATGGAGATTAGAATGAAACGATCTTATCATAATCTTCATAAGATTTTTTTTTATTTTTTATTTTTGATCCTTCAGAAGTTCTTGTGTTTGGTTCGGAAACAAGGGAAAATAATTATTTAGGTTAAGATTACTTTTGAATAATATTTTTTAAAAAAATTAAAAATAGATAAAAATACTTATAACTAAATCCAATCCAAGTCATTAATGGAGTCCTAATTTGTTTCTAACTCTGACATTGAGTTGGACATGATCTGTTATTAATTATAACTAAACGAGGCCTAACATCATCTGCTCCAAACCTGGAAAGATAGAAACAAAATTGGCAAACATGAAAAGATAGAAACAAAACTTCCATAAACTCCAAGCAACCAGATGTTTTTTTCCCTCCCTCAAACCTCATTATATAAGGCAAGACAAACCTGAAACAAAATTTTCCCCACCAAATCTTTCTCCCTCCCTTCTCCCTCCCCCTAAGCAATTCAGAAAGATGGCTCCAACATCAGAATCGCTGCCGGCAGATCTCATCTTAGAGATCCTCACCCGTGCATCGCTCGAAGCCTTGCGTGCTTGCCGATGCGCGTGTTGGGAATGGTATCGACTCACCTACCATCCGCTCTTCACCTCCCTCCATTGTGAACGAACCCAAACGATATCGGGGGGTTATTTCATGCAATGCATGAAGAAAGCCCGCTACTTCTCGAGCTTTGTCTCCATGCACCCTTTGCCAACCTCAACTCAGCCTCTGTCCCTGGACTTCCTCCCGAGGAACGTGAAGATTGAAGCGGTGGCTCCTCAAGGTATCATGCTTTGCACCCTGCAAGAGTACGCAAGCATGATCCCTCGGTTCTATGTCTGCAAGCCAGCAACTCGGCAATGGTGTAGAATACCAAACCCGAGAACTAGGTACCATACCAGGAAGACTGCCATGGTGACCTGTTCCTCTGGTGGACGACGGTTGGAGTATAAGATTGTCCGGTTCTCCGAACCAAAACCGTCGAACGACAGCAAGTCGGCCTACGACTTACGGTGCGAGATCTTCGACTCGCGCTCGAGAGCTTGGAGACGATCGAACGATATCCGGCTGCCTCCATACACGTTGCTCCGCTCCTACGATGCTGCGGTGACGACCAACGGAGCGATCCATTGGCTGACTTACGATGATGATATCTTTGCATTCAATGTTTGCAACGAGAGCTGGAGGTTGATACCACTACCTGAAGCGCTAGGAGAGATGAGAAGGGGTGGCCACCCAAGCGAGTACTTGTGAAGCGTGAAGGCCTTCTTTGCTTGCTGCTAGTTGATGATGAGTGGTTGAAGATCTGGGTTATGGCCGACTACAAAGAGCAAATATGGGAGAGGAGGGAAGTGGTGAGCTTGGAAGCCCTCAAGAAGAAGGACAGAACATCGATTGTCTCCGACTTATATTCCCCTAGGTCGCATTAGCATGTAGTTGGACTCCGCGGGTTATCTGGTATGGTTTCTTCAATTCCCAATTGTGTTTAACATTGTATTCGATTCGGTGGATATTTTGTTAGGTGATTTTATTAAGGTTATAACTTTGTAGTCGGACTTGGATTATTATTTTTATCATTGCAGGTATGACTTTTGCACGGAGAAGCTGACGACGGTTGACTCTAGTCACACAAGCTTTTTTGGAGAGCTTTTCCCGTTCCAGTCGGATTTGGTCCCTGCGAGTTAACGGAAGAAGGTTCGAGCATATAAGGCCATGCAAAAAAAGAAAAAAATAGTTTAAAGCCTTTTTATTTTATTTTGTGTGTAATAGCGTGGGATCGATCTAGTTTGCTGGTAACGTTTTTCTGGGCTAGTTCAACAAACGGGTTACTTTAGGATCTTAAATTGGAGTGTCTCTTGTTTTTAATATTGCTAGATGTTTTTTTTTTTTTTTTGAAACTAATTTTATAAATCATTAGATTCAATTATATCTTTCATATATCGGTGTTATTTCTTTTTTGTTAAACAATTCCTGTTGGCTTCGTCAAAATCAAATCAGCCTGCAGCCATGCCAACTATCCTTTATTTTCATAACATACGCTGTCTTCAGAACCACCACCTATATTTCCCTTTTTAAAAGAAGATTTTCTAGATAACCGAATATACCAAGTGACACAGGTTAATCATGTTTTTTTTTTTGCTTCCCTTGATTCACTACGTACTCGACAGTATTATTCAATGGTGCTGAGAGGTCAGGTTTTGGATATCTTGACGCCTAGATTCGGTAGCTAACATCCGTCGTCGCCGGGGACGTAAGGTTCAAGGACAAGCCCAACTTTATCTATCCAGTCCTCTTTTTTACTTTAGTTCAGCCCTAGCAATTGAATTGAAGGGGAGTGCATGTTCGACTACCCTACATTATTTCACTTAATTAAACATTCTAGATATTAGCACATGCAGTAGGTCGCACGTTGCGAGACTTAAATCACCCAGAGGAGGAGGGAGCCAGAAGATAGCCTTGAGCCATGCATCTCGATCCATTCACGCATCTCCTGATGGCTCCAGCGCACAATAAAAGAACGAAGAAAGATGCTTCACGTTCCCTTTCAATTCCCGCATGCACTCAAACCCATATCCTCCCTGAAAATTCTCTCTTTTTTACTTGAAATTCTTATTAGTCTAAAAATACTTTTAATTAAGATAATTCTGTCGTAGAATGTGCATGGCATCACACGTCCTAGAGTCTAATACTTATGTGGTAATTGATGTGGCTGATCCAACGCCGTTAGAGAACCGTGAAGGAAGGAAACCGACGAAGCCCCCTTTGGCTTGAAGGTTCTTAGATTCTTGAGACCAACTTCACAGCCACATACCAAGGAAAGGTGGTAAAAGAAAGATTTCAAAGCGTAAAAGTGCAGGATGAGGTTCACTAATCAATTGTCATATGTAGCTTTCTAAGTATATTTTATACAAGATACTCTTGACTGATCAAGAAAGGAAGGCATGTAATTAGATTAAGATTCCAGTTCAGAAAAAAGCTGAAGTAACATTTGCATTGAGATTTGATACGCTTTAGCTAAAAGCCAAGGTTCTGTACACTAATTACAGCATGCAAAGGGAATCTTGCATTCATGTGGACGATTTACTCTTGACTAGTTTTTTTTTTTTTATTGACTTGGAAGATCCCCACTTTACCCCACAATACAACAGAGTAGCTTCTCATGTGCTGGGCTAGAATAGAAGCAAAACAAAGAAAAAAAAAAAAAAGGAACAACATGAGGTAACATCTACTATGTGTCGATCCACTTCTCTATAGATATAAAGATCAACCTATATCCCTGGGGTGCCTTCATGGAGAAAATAAAGAGCAGAACCAGAAAAAAGGAGGATGAATGAAGCATAATATGCTTAACAAGTGGATTGCAGACTCAGCAGCAACTATTTTTAATAGTCGAGCTCAGTCAACAGATGTTTCAATCCCCTCAAACGGTAAAGCTAAAGACTATTGAGACACATCAATATAATACGGTCAAATTCCATCTGGAGACAGAAACCAGAAGCCGCAAGTGGATGTAGAAGGGAATGCTCTTTGAGCATGACGTGTGAGAACCAGTTTACTATTTGGGCTCAGAGCCTCTACATTTGCACAAAACTTCATGTAGAGTGCAAAGCAATCAGGAAATCATGATAAACCAGAATAATTCAAATGAGCCCTTATGATAAAACATGTGTAGGCTGCTATTTCGGGATTGTTTATTCATTCATATTTTTAGGGCATCACTATGTACTTTTACATTAGTATCATGAAATGTTGATTTCAAATGACTTGTTTGTAAGGTAGTGTTGCTTTGTGTCCCAGGAATGCATACCTACATTTCAAGCATAACTTTGGAAAGTATATAGCCACAAATACTTAAAAATTCAAATGTTTGAAAATAAACTACTTCACAACACAGAACAAATATGACCAGCAAAATGCAACAAAGGCTTGGCATTTATGACAACAAAAAAGATGTTCCTAACCACACAAATAATGGCAAGAAACCATGCAAATAAGAAAAGGTGTCTCTCCAAACCGAACTCTAGTTATCATCACAGCCTGTGATCTGTCATCTTTTTCTGGATGAGAGCTCTCAAACTGATGGAGCTTTTCTGGTCATGGTGAAGAAAAGGTGACCCAGGTCCAAGGCATGGCATTGAATGCCCCTGCCCAACAGGTAACAGAAATCGAGAATCAGCATCTAACTTGAATAAGCTACATCAAACATGAAATTGACTTAAAGACAGAAAAAAAAAAAAAAAGAAAGAAAAAAGAAAAGGATTAACCCTGTCTAGCATACAAAATTGATACTAAGAGCTAGCAAAAGCACAGGGTCTAGTTTATAATGAAAGCACTCCACAAGTAATCTTTCCCCCTCTGACACAGTGCTGCAAAACCAACCATTATTATCAAATGGATAGAACCATATCAAAAATCAATGCCAAACTTAAACAGAATTTAGCTAAATCAACTTACCATTAACCCTGTCTAGAAAAGGGAGATTTAATACACATGCATCTACATGTAACTGAAAACAACGATTTTGTGGGTAATATATCACAGATACTGGAAAGCAGTTCCTTCAGACATGATGCAGTGCCCCAAGCCATGGCTGAGATTATTGCCTGTAGATGTTATAAAATGGATCCGTTCACATTTACCAAGATGTACCCAATAAAATAAGATCAGTTGAGCAAAAGAATGAGCAACAAATATAATGAAAGGATGATGGGAAAAGAATGATGCAGTTCACATTCCTTTCTAACACCATTCACCTCCTCCTTTTTCAAAGGTATTGTTGTTCAAATTTTTTTTTCTAATACTAGTATCAGCTAAGTCTAAACCAACCATTTGATAAGCTGGACATTCTAGTGTGCTTCAGAGGTACTCTGTCTTCTTTGTGCAACTATTTGAATTAATTGCGTTCATAATGTTTGACATTGTGGACTTCCAAGAATGTAATGTCAACTGGGGACACATGCTGACTTGCATATTTTCAGATAAGCTTACTGGTTGTCACCAAGAAAGTTGGTTGGGAGTGGCATTAGTAAAGTCCTTCGGCATGAAAAACGGCAAGTATGAAGCAGTATCTCCTCCAGTTCCGTTATCTGAGACACCAAGAAGCAATTTTTTCACCGCCCACATATCACCCTACAAAAAACAAAACATGGTAGGGAAACAAAGCGAACGGGATGACCAGCATGCCTGTGGAAGTGCTGAAGACCGAGACGGTGCGGCCCGAACAGACTAACAGCTTCTTCCCGGCGTGGGAGAAGGCCGGAGGGGAGGAGACGAACCTCTGGCAGCCGGTGATCATGGCTTTAAAGCTGCTACGGAGACGGGAAAAAAGAGTTTTTTTTTCTTCTTCGTCACTAGGGTTTGGGACCTTTGATGGTACAACAACTGCGGGCCGGGAGAGAAGACCGAAAATTAGAGTTTTAGTTTCCCTTCTTCGTCACTAGGGTTTGGGACTTTTGAAGGCGCGAAGACTGCAAGAGAGAGGAAGGAAGGAAGGAAGGCAGCGGCCGGGAGATGGTAGAGATTTAGGGTTTTCCTTCGGATTAAGGTTGGGATTAGGATCCGAGGTGACCGCCCTCTTCCAGGCCCTTCTCGGCTACACACTCTACGCTGACCTTAAAGTCTCCGAGGTGGCCGCCCTCTTCCAGGCCGACCCCATCGCCGTCCTCACAGCCAACGCCGTCGACATCTCTGTCCCCGACATCGCGAACCACATCCGCTGGGTCATCCACCACAGCTTGAACCGGAACAAGCACATGAATCGCAGCCCCCTGCAATCACCACAGAATCGTTTAGGTATCGGATCCGAGCAAATGATCCGTGGTGAGTTTCAATGGAAATTGGAAATTAAAATGGAGGAGGGGAAGAGTGAAGAGGAGATGACTGCTTACTGGAGGGTGCCCATGGGAAAGACGTGGAGTCTCTTGCGATCGGAGGTGGTGGCGCCGATAAAGGCGCTGGCGCCGAGACAAACGCCAGTGCCGTGGGTGAGGACGTTGTTGTCCGGGATGCCGGTGAGAACGGCCTTCCCGTGGACCACGAGTTAGGGCAGAGGCGGATGAAATGCGTCAGGTGTAGACTAACAGAAGTCAAGTCTACACCGTGCAAATGAGCCCTTATCCATAATGCCAGATATTACTCCACCGTGCAAACTTTTTGCGCCTTGAATCCTCCTATGCATAGCCTTAGCAAGACCATCACCCCAAATGTCAGATGACTTGATGGGCTATATATATATATATATATATATATATATATCGATGATGGAAGAAAGTCTAACAAGATACTTAGTCGAAACTGAGAACGTTATTCCATTTCCCAACCGACAATGATCATGAGTTCACGATTAAAAAAAGCTCCACCCCTGAATAAGTATACGGAATAATTTTTTTTATAAAATATTTCTAGATATCTCTTAGCTATCTTATTGAAGATATCAAATATAAAAAATATATTTTAAAAATAATTTTTTATTTTTCTATCAGTTGTATTTGATTGAAGGAATGAAAAAGAATATCTTTAAAAAATTTGATTTTAAACTCCAAACTATCCTTACAATTTCTAATACAACAATTGATTTGAACCGTTTGATTTCATATCAAACGGTCCAAATCAACCCTACTTATTCCCCCTCGGATCCGTCACCGCCATCGCCGTCATCCAATATAGTATCATCGAAAGCGCAATGCACAAATAATTTACGGTAACACGCATTACCAGTAAATATAGCCTAAGATAAGGTAACGCGCATTGCCAGCAAAGCGCGATACATAAGCGATTAGTCTATACCTCACACGCATTTCATCGAAAGGATACCACTCTTTAACCAAAGCCATTTTGTTAAGACTTGTTGCAGAGAGAGAGAGAGAAAGATGGGGGATAGTTTAAACGTTGGAGTCATTCAGATCAAATAGAAGTCAACTTGCCCAAGTGGATGGATTGATAAGAGAGAGAGAGAGAAATATATGTTTACATCAATATGGTAAGAATATGCATCCATGTAGAATTTAACAAGATTTGAGGGATGGGAGGAGAATGTGTTACGCTTGACATATGCCTAGAGAGAGAGAGAGGGAGAGAGGAGGGGATACCACCACTCACATGAGCTTAGAAAGGGATAGGGAGAGGAAGGGAGAGGGTGGGAGCATCCATGAAGAGAGTTATTTGGGAAAAGTCTGAAAGCTAATCAGGAAAGCAGATGTTATCAAAGCACTATCTATTAAAAATTTAATGATTATCATTTTAATTACCAAAAAAAATAAAAAACCGCCATAGCAATGTTCTAACGCTTCATTTCTTAAAAAAAAAAGTAAAAAATGTGACCAAGCTATGCCAATCTAGTTTTAGCTGAATAATGTATCACTTGTTATTTTGCTAATTTATCTTTAATAAGTTAAAATTATTTATTCTATATATATATATATATAAGAAGAAGAAGATGTTATTTAATCCGTTATTCATGCCTATCTTTAATATATGATTTTAAAAAAATAATCTATCAACTGGGAAGCAATTGCTGGCATCCTTATCTTAATCGAATTACAAGCCCGCTAACACTTTGAACCGAAATAGGATTGCACTGCGCAAAGAATATGTTATTTGATCAGTCATTCGTGCCTATCTTTAATATGCGATTTTAAAAAGATAATCTATCAATTAGGAAGCGATTACTTCCTTATCTTAACCAAAAATTACAAGCACTTGGAATCGAAACATGGAGTCTTAATTTGTTTCTAATTCCAAGATAAAAGCCGAGGCAACTCTGACATCAGAAAATGAGTTCGACATGGTCTGTTACGATAACTAAATGCGGCCTAACTTCCATAAACTCCCCACCAAAACCATTATATATAAGGCAACCCCGCAACCCTGCGCCCACCCTTTCCCCAAAACCATTATATAAGGCAACCCATAGTTTTCTTCCTTCCCCTGAAACCATTAAATAAGGCAACCCAGATAGTTTTCTTGAGCACAGTTCTTTGTACCTAGCGAGAGAAAGATGGCTCCAATGCAAGAAGAAAGTCGTGTTGTTGCTGACGAACAAGATGCCCCAGAATCGCTGTTGGCGGATGCAATCCTAGAGCTGCCGGCAAATGCCATCTTAGAGATCCTCACCCGTGCATCGCTCGAAGCCTTGTGTGCTTGCCGATGCGCTTGTTGAGAATGTATTAGATTATTACATTGATACATTGATACATTAATACATTGTATTAAATAATTACATTGATACATTGATACATGGTATTAGATTATTACATTGATACATTGATACGCGGATACATTGTATTAGATTATTGCATTGATACATTGATGCTTGATACATTGATAATTGTATAAGATTATTACATTGATACATTGATACATTGTATTAGATTATTATATTAATACATTGATACATTGATACATTGATAATTGTATTAGATTATTACATTGATACATTAATACATTGATACATTGTATTAGATTATTACATTGATACATTGATAACTCTATTAGATTATAACATTGATATGTTGATACATTGTATTAGATTATTACATTGATACATTGATACATTGATAATTGTATTACATTGATCCATTGATACATTAAAAATTATATTAGATTATTACATTGATCCATTGATACATTGTATTAGATTATTACATTGATACATTGATACATTGTATTAGATTATTACATTGATACATTGATCCATTGATATATTGATAATTGTATTAGATTATTACATTGAAACATTGATACATTGCATTAGATTATTACATTGAACATTGAAACATTGATAATTGTATTAGATTATTACATTGATACATTGATATATTGATACATTGTATTAGATTATTGCATTTGATACATTGATAATTATATTAGATTATTACATTGATACATTGATACATTAATTGATAGATTGATACATTGTATTGGATTATTACATTGATACATTGATATATTGATAATTGTAGTAGATTATTACAATGATACATTAATACATTGATACATTGTATTAGATTATTACATTAATACATTGATACATTGATACATTTATAATTGTATTAGATTATTACATTGGTACATTGATAATTGCATTAGATTATTACATTGATACATTGTATTAGATTATTATATTGATACATTGATACATTGATAATTATATTAGATTACATTGATACATTGATACAGTGTATTAGATTATTATATACATTGATACATTGATATTGTATTAGATTATTACATTGTTACATTAATACATTGTATTAGATTATTACATTGATACATTGATACATTGATAATTGTATTAGATTATTACATTGATACATTGATACATTGTATTAGATTATTACATTGATACATTGATACATTATAATTTATTAGATTATTACATTGATACATTGATATTGTATTAGACTATTACATGATACATTGATACATTGTATTAGATTATTACATTAATACATGATACATTGATAATTGTTTTAGATTATTACATTGATACATTGATACATTGTATTAGATTATTACATTGATACATTTATACATTGATAATTGTATTAGATTTTTACAATAATACATTGATAATTGTATTAGATTATTACATTGATACATTGATACATTGTATTAGATTATTACATTGATACATTGATATATTGATAATTGTATTAGATTATTACATTAATACATTTGTAATTGTATTAGATTATTATATTGATACATTGATACATTGATACATTGTATTAGATTATTACATTGATACATTGATACATTGACACATTGTATTAGATTATTACATTGATATTGATCCATTGATACATTGATAATTGTATTAGATTATTACATTTAAACATTGATACATTGTATTAGATTATTACATTGATACATTGATACATTGACACATTGTATTAGATTACATTGATATTGATACATTGATACATTGATAATTGTATTAGATTATTATATTGATACATTGTATTAGATTAATACATTGATACATTGATACATTGATTGTATTATATTATTACATTGATACATTGATAATTGTATTAGATTATTACATTGTTACATTGATACATTGTATTAGATTATTACATTGATACATTGATACATTGATAACTATATTAGATTATTACATCAATACATTTATACATTGATACATTGTATTAGATTATTACATTGATACATTGATACATTATACATTGATAATTGTATTAGATTATTACATTGATACATTGATACATTGTATTAGATTATTACATTGATACATTGATACATTGTATTAGATTATTACATTGATATATTGATATTGTATTATTACATTGATACATTGTATTAGATTATTACATTGATACATTGTATTAGATTATTACATTGAAACATTGATACATTGAAACATTGTATTAGATTATTACTTTGATACATTGATACATTGATACATTGATAATTGTTTTAGATTATTACATTGATACATTGATATTGATACATCGTATTAGATTATTACATTGATATATTTGTACATTGATAATTATATTAGATTATTACAATAATACATTGATAATTGTATTAGATTATTACATTGATATATTGATAATTATTAGATTATTACATTAATACATTGATAATTGTATTAGATTATTACATTGATACATTGATACATTTATTGGATTATTATTGATACATTGATACATTATTAGATTATTACATTGATACATTGATACATTGATACATTGTATTAGATTTTTACATTGATATAATCCATTGATACATGATAATTGTATTAGATTATTACATTGAAACATTGATACATTGTATTAGATTATTACATTGATATATTGATACATTGATAATTGTATTAGATTATTACATTGATACATTGTATTAGATTATTACATTGATACATTAATACATTGATACATTGTATTATATTATTACATTGATACATTGATAATTGTATTAGATTATTACATTGATACATTGATAATTGTATTAGATTATTTCATTGATACATTGATATGTATTAGATTATTATATTGATACATTGATACATTGTATTAGATTATTACATTGATACATAGATACATTGATAATTGTATTAGATTATTACATTGATACATTGATACATTGTATTAGATTATTCATTGATATTATTATATTGATACATTGATAATTGTATTAGATTATTACATTGATACATTGATACATTGTATTAGATTATTACAATGATACATTGATACATTGATACATTGATAATTGTATTAGATTATTACATTGATACAATATATTAGATTATTACATTGATACATTGATACATTGATAATTGCATTAGATTATTACATTGATACATTGATAATTGTATTAATTATTACATTGATACAATGATAATTGTATTAGATTATTACATTGATACATTGATACATTGTATTAGATTATTACATTGATACGTTACATTGATACCTTGATAATTGTATTAGATTATTACATTGATACATTGATACATTGTATTAGATTATTACATTGATTCATTGATACATCGATAATTGTATTAGATTATTACATTGATACATTGATACATGGATAATTATGTTAGATTATTACATCGATATTGGTACATTGATACATTGTATTAGATTATTACTTTGATACATTGATACATTGATACATTGATAATTGTATTAGATTATTACATTGATACATTGATACATTGTATTATATTATTACATTAATACATTGATACATTGATACATTGATAATTGTATTAGATTATTACATTGATACATTGATAATTGCATTAGATTATTACATTGATACATTGATACATTGATAATTGTATTAGATTATTACATTGATACATTGATATATTGTATTAGATTATTACATTGATACACTGATACATTGATACATTGTATTAGATTGTTACATTGATACATTGATACAATGATAGATTGATAATTGTATTATTTATTACATTGATACATTGATAATTATATTAGATTATTACATTGATACATTGATGCATTGATACATTGTATTACATTATTACATTGTTACATTAATACATTGATACATTTATAATTGAATTAGATTATTACATTTATACATTGATAATTGTATTTGATTATTTCATTGATACATTGATGCATTGATACATTATATTAGATTATTACATTGATACATTGATATATTGATACTTTGATAATTGTGTTAGATTATTACATTGATGCATTGACACATTGATAGTTGTATTAGATTATTACATTGATACATTGATAATTGCATTAGATTATTTCATTGATACATTGATAAATTTATACATTGTATTAGATTATTACATGGATACATTGATACATTGATACATTGATACATTGTATAGATTACATTGATACATTGATAATTGTATTAGATTATTACATCGATACATTGATACGTTGATATATTGTATTAGATTATTACATTGATACACTGATACATTGATACATTGATAATTGTATTAGATTATTACATTGATACATAGATACATTTTATTAGAATATTACATTGATACATTGTATTAGATTGTTACATTGATACATTGATACATTGTATTAGATTATTACATTGATACATTGATACATTGGTACTTTGATAATTTTTTAGATTATGACATTGATACATTGCATTAGATTATTACGTTGATACATTGATAATTGTATTAGATTATTACATTGATACATTGATACATTGTATTAGATTATTACATTGATACATTGATAATTGTATTAGATTATTACATTAATACATTGATATATTGTATTAGATTATTACATTGATACAATGATAATTGTATAGATTATTACAATGATACATTGATACATTGATACATTGTATTAGATTATTACATTGATACGTTGATACATTATACATTGATAATTGTATTAGATTATTACATTGATACATTGATACATTGTATTAGATTATTACAATAATACATTGATAATTGTATTAGATTATTACATTGATACATGGATACATTGTATTAGATTATTACATTGATACATTGATACATCGATAATTGTATTAGATTATTACATTGATACATTGATACATTGATAATTGTATTAGATTATTACATTGATACATTGGTACATTGATACATTGTATTAGATTATTACTTTGATACATTGATAATTGTTTAGATTATTACATTGATACATTGATACATTGTATTAGATTATTACATTACATTGATACATTGATACATTGATAATTGTATTAGATTATTACATTGAAACATTGATAATTGTATTAGATTATTACATTGATACATTGATAATTATATTAGATTGTTACATTGATACATTGATACATTGATACATTGTATTAGATTATTACATTGATCATTTATAATTGTATTTGATTATTACATTGATACATTGATAATTGTGTTAGATTATTACATTGATACATTGATGCATTGATACATTGTATTAGATTATTACATTGTTACATTAATACATTGATACATTTATAATTGTATTAGATTATTACATTGATACATTATAATTGTATTAGATTTTTACATTGATGCATTGATGCATTGATACATTGATTATTACATTGATACATTGATACATTAATAATTTTATTAGATTATTACATTGATACATTGATACATTGTATTAGATTTTTACATTGATACATTGTATTAGATTATTACATTGATACATTGATAATTGTTTTAGATTATTACATTGATACATTGATACATTGTATTAGATTATTACATTGATACATTTATACATTGATAATTGTATTAGATTATTACATTGATACATTGATACATTGATACATTGTATTAGATTATTACATTGATACATTGATATATTGATAATTGTATTAGATTATTACATTAATACATTTATAATTGTATTAGATTATTACATTGATACATTGATACATTGTATTAGAGTATTACATTGATATATTGATCCATTGATACATTGATAATTGTCTTAGATTATTACATTTAAACATTGATACATTGTATTAGATTATTACATTGATACATTGATACATTGATAATTGTTTAGATTATTACATTGATACATTTATTAGATTATTACATTGATACATTATACATTGATACATTGTATTAGATTATTACATTGATACATAGATACATTGATAATTGTATTAGATTATTACATTGATACATTATTACATTGATACATTGATAATTGTTTTAGATTATTACATTGATACATTGATACATTGATAATTGTATTAGATTATTACATTGATACATTGATACATTGTATTAGATATTACATTGATACATTGTATTAGATTATTACATTGATACATTGTATTAGATTATTACATTGATATATTGATACATTCATGCATTGTATTAGATTATTACATTGATACATTGATAATTGTTTTAAATTATACATTGATACATTGCATTAGATTATTTTTATACATTGATACATTGATAATTGTATTAGATTATTACATTGATACATTGATACACTGTATTAGATTATTACATTGATACATTGATATATTGATAATTGTACAATATAAAAGTGTGCACATTGCATACTGATTGATCACATACAAGTGCGATCGTGCATATAATACATAAAAAAATAAAATTATTTTTGCTCATATACGATCATATGCATGCACAATCAATCAACGCGCTGGTACGCATGATCTGTACTGTGCACAAAGCATAAAAACCTTTTCTACGTTGCGCTATATTGAACCGCCATGCTGATGATATCAAGATGCCTACCTGCCTTCAATATTATGAATTATCTCCTGCCTCTTGTGTAATAAAATAAATGGCTGAGCAGTGATCTTGTTTCGCAGTTTTTTTTTAATGAAATCGTGAGCGAAGATCTGAGCCATCGATGCGGTGGGGTTAGCTTTGGTCGGCCGTGTTGCATGCTTTTAATATTGTGAATCATCTCCTACCTCCCGAGTAATGAAATAAATGGCTGAGCGGTGGTCTTATTTTAATTTTTTATTTAATTTTATTTTTGCACTTGTGAGGGAAGATCGTTGATATGAACCGTTAGATGGAGATTGGAATGGGATGATCTTATCATAATCTTCACAAGTTTTTTTTTGTTGGGTCCTCCAGAAGTTCAATGGTTTGGGATTTTTTATGTCTTTCCTAAATCTTGCCGTTTATATGGCATGCGTTTGGTTCGGGACTAAGGGGAATAAATATTTAGGTTATGGCTATTTTTGAATAATATTTTTTAAAAAATTAAAAATAGACAAAAATGTTTTTATATTAACAAATAATAAACTTAAGCAATATATTTTAAATCATAGGCTTGAAATTTTTATTTTTTTAAGAAGTTGATTATGTCCGGATAAGTTGTCCGTTCGTTTCATGTATATCTCCCAGCGTTTCGTGCCAACCATTGGCCATGATGTAACAGAATGCAGCAAATCCAACCCAAGTCATTAATGGAGTCCTAATTTGTTTCTAACTATGACATCGAGTTCGACATGATCTGTTATTAATTATAACTAAATGAGGCCTAACATCACCAGCTCCAAGCCTAAAAAGATAGAAACAAAACTGGCAAACCTGAAAAGATAGAAACAAAACTTTCATAAACTCCACGCAACCAGATGGTTTTTTTCCCTCCCCCAAACCTCATTATATAAGGCAAGGCAAACCTGGAAAGATAGAAACAAAACTCCCCCCACCAAACTTCCCTCCCTCCCTCCCCCCTAGGCAACCCAGAAAGATGGCTCCAACATCAGAATCGCTACCGGCGGATCTCATCTTAGAGATCCTCACCCGTGCATCGCTCGAAGCCTTGCGTGCTTGCCGATGCGCGTGTTGGGAATGGTATCGACTCACCTACCATCCGCTCTTCACCTCCCTCCATTGCGAACGAACCCAAACCATATCGGGTTATTTCATGCAATGCATGAAGAAAGCCCGCTACTTCTCGAGCTTCGTCTCCATGCACCCTCTGCCACCCTCAGCTCAGCCTTGTCCCTGGACTTCCTCCCCAGGAACGAATATAAATATTTATTGAAAAAATATTTTTTTCTACATATACTTTATTATCGGTGAGAAATAATTATTGCAAATACTCTTTTTTTTCTTGTAGTGTATGATCTATTATTAAATCATATATTATTTCTTATTAACTGAATTTGTTCCCTGAGGATCTTGGGCTTTGGGAATTAAATTCATATTTATTTTTATCTTCCGCTACGTGTTATATTAATTTGATTCATATATAACATACGTAATTCCCAACAGGATCATCGTAATTTAGAATAAATATGAAAAGAAATGATTAAAAAAATTGATCATGAGTTGCTAAATCTACTAGCCAAAAAGCAACCGGAGCATGGACTAGACAATCTGGTGTTGCAATTTTGTTCGATAGACTTAGGTGAAGGCCAACGAGTGGACTTGACTTAGCATATCAAATGAGGCCTTCCATCCAACTTCTCAGATGTTGAAGTATGAGCATCCAAAAAGTTTTTTTTTTGGGTTGAAGCATTCAAAATGCTTTATTATTCCGCATTTGAATGGAATTATTGTAGTGCACCAAGTTCTATGCCAATACCATGCTTAATTGCTCAAAAATCCAAAAAAAGGATGAAATTTGCTCACAAACAGAGAGGTTGGGTCGACCATTTATCATTAAAACAATATTGGCCACTCATCCCTCCGATTCAAGATTTACTTGTTTGACCTGTCAAGCTAGCTAACAAGGCTTCTTGTCATGTAAATTTGCACATTGACAATTGATGTGATGTTGTACAATCAAACGACCCAACGATGATATCAGAAATTTAGAACTACTCTACAACTTAATTTGAAAGTTTCTGCTGAATATTGAGACAAGCCAGTATGCGGCATCACTGACTGGAAAAGAAGTTTGGACAATGATGATAGATTATGAAGCAGATTCAATCAGCACAGATGCTTTCACCATGGGGTGCTAATGGAACTAATTAACATGGCACTGACCAAAAGCAAAGATTACATGGGTTTTGGTTTATTAGATTTGACATGACCTAACTTGAACTCGTGTCCAACACGTTGTCTACCCACTTTCCAACCTTCATGTTGCTAAAAAAAAGTTATTCTGAATTATGTATAGTATAAAAGTATGCACATTGCATACTGATTGATCACATACACGTGAGATCGCGCATATAATACATAAAAAAATAAAATTATTTTTTCTCATATATGATCATATGCATGCACAATCAATCAACGCGCTAGTACGAATGATTTGTACTGTGCACAAAGCATAAAAACCTTTTCTACGTTGCACTATATTGATACATTGATAATTATAGATTATTACATTGATACATTGATAATTGTATTAGATTATTACATTGATACATTGATACATTGATACATTGATACATTGATACATTGTATTATATTATTACATTTATACATTGATATATTGATAAATTGATAATTATATTAGATTATTACATTGATACATTGATACATTAATTGATACATTGATACATTGTATTGGATTATTACATTGATACATTAATATATTGATAATTGTAGTAGATTATTACAATGATACATTAATACATTAATATTGTATTAGAATATTATATTGATACATTAATACATTGATACATTGATAATTGTATTAGATTATTACATTGTTACAATGATACATTGTATTAGGTTATTATATTGATACATTGATACATTGTATTAGATTATACATTGATACATTGATACATTGATACATTAATAATTTTATTAGATTATTACATTGATACATTGATACATTGTATTAGATTATTACATTGATACATTAATACATTGATACATTGATAATTGTTTTAGATTATTACATTGACATTGATACATTATATTAGATTATTACATTGATGCATTTATACATTGATAATTGTATTAGATTATTACAATGATACTTGATAATTGTATTAGATTATTACATTGATACATTTATACATTGATACATTGTATTAGATTATTACATTGATACATTGATATATTGATAATTGTATTAGATTATACATTAATACATTGATTAGATTATTACATTGATACATTGATACATGTATTAAATTATTACATTGATACATTGATCCATCAATACATTGTATTAGATTATACATTGATATATTTATCCATTGATACATTGATAATTGTATTAGATTACATTAATACATTAGATTATTATTGATATATTAATACGTTGATACATTATATTAGATTATTACATTGATACATGATACATTGATAATTGTATTAGATTTTTTACATTGATACATTACATTGATACATTGATATTGTATTAGATTATTATATTGATACATTGATACATTGATAATTGTATTAGATTATTACATTGATACATTGATACATTGTATTAGATTATTACATTGATACGTTGTATTAGATTGTTACATTAAAACATTGATACATTGATACATTGTATTAGATCATTACATTGATACATTGATACATTGTATTAGATTATTACATTGATATATATACATTGATAATTGTATTAGATTATTACATTGAGACATTGATACATTATATTAGATTGTTTCATTGATACATTATTACATTGATACATTGATAATTGTATTAGATTATTACATTGATACGTTGATACATCGTATTAGATTATTACATTGATACATTGATACATTGATACATTGATAATTGTATTAGATATTATAATGATACATTAATATATTGATACATTGATACATTGATAATTGTATTAGATTATTACATTGTTACAATGATACATATTAGATTATTATATTGATACATTGATACATTGTATTAGATTATAACATTGATACATTGACATTGATACATTAATAATTTTATTAGATTATTACATTGATACATTGATATATTGTATTAGATTATTACATTGATACATTATACATTGATACATTGATAATTGTTTTAGATTATTACATTGAGACATTGATACATTATATTAGATTATTACATTGATGCATTTATACATTGATAATTGTATTAGATTATTACAATGATATTGATAATTGTATTAGATTATTACATGATACATTATACATTGATACATTGTATTAGATTATTACATTGATACATTGATATATTGATAATTGTATTAGATTATTACATTAATACATTGTAACTATATTAGATTATTACATTGATACATTGATACATCGTATTAATTATTACATTGATACATTGATGCATCAATACATTGTATTAGATTATACATTGATATATTTATCCATTGATACATTGATAATTGTATTAGATTATTGCATTGATATAGGATTAGATTATATTGATATATTAATACATTGATACATTATATTAGATTATTACATTGATACATAGATACATTGATAATTGTATTAGATTTTTACATTGATACATTATTACATTGATACATTGATAATTGTATTAGATTATTATATTGATACATTGATACATTGATAATTATATTAGATTATTACATTGATACATTGATACATTGTATTAGAATATTACATTGATACATTGTATTAGATTATTACATTGATACATTATATTAGATTTTTGCATTGATACATTGATACATTGTATTAGATTATTATATTGATACATTGATAATCATTTAATTATTACAATGATACATTGATACATTGTGTTAGATTATTACATTGATACATTGATAATTATATTAGATTATTACATTGATACAATGATACACTGTATTAGATATTACATTGATACATTGATATATTGATAATTGTATTAGATTATTACATTAATACATTGATAATTATTAGATTATTACATTGATACATTAATACATTGTATTAGATTATTACATTGATACATTGATACAATGATATTTTATTAGATTATTACATTGATATGTTGATCCACTGATACATTGATAATTGTATTAGATTATTACGTTGAAACATTGATACATTGTATTAGATTATTAGATTGACACATTGATACATTGATAATTGTATTAGATTATTACATTGATACATTGATATATTAGATTATTACGTTGATACATTGATGCATTGTATTAGCTAGATTTTTACATGATACATTCATACATTGATACGTTGCATTATATTATTACATTGATACATTGATGCATTGAAACATTGATATATTGATAATTGTATTAGATTATTACATTGATACATTGATACATTGTATTAGATTATTACATTGATACATTGTATTAGATTATTACATTAAAACATTGATACATTGATACATTGTATTAGATCATTACATTGATACATTAATACATTGTATTAGATTATTACATTGATATATATACATTGACAATTGTATTAGATTACATTACATTGATACATTATTAGATTGTTTCATTGATATTATTACATTGATACATTGATAATTGTATTAGATTATTACATTGATACATTGATACATGTATTAGATTATTACATTGATACATTGATACATTGATACATTGATAATTGTATTAGATTATTAAATTGATACATTGTATAGATTATTACATTGATACATTGTATTAGATTATTACATTGATATTACATTGATAAATTAATATTGTATTAGATTATTATATTGATACATTGTATTAGATTAATACATTGATACATTGATAATTGTATTAGATTATTACCTTGATACATTGATACATTGTAATAGATTATTACATTGATACATTGATACATTGATATTGTATTAGATTATTACATTGTTACATTGATACATTGTATTAGATTATTACATTGATACATTGATACATGATACTATATTAGATTATTACATTGATACATTGATACATTGTATTAGATTATTACATTGATACATTGATATACATTGATAATATTAGATTATTACATTGATACATTGATACATTGTATTAGATTATTACATTTATACATTGATACATGTATTAGATTATTACATTGATACATTGATACATTGTATTAGATTACATTGATGCATTGTATTAGATTATTACATTGATACATTGATACATTGATACATTGTATTAGATTGATACATTGATACATTGATTGATAATTGTTTTAGATTATTACATTGATATGTATTAGATTATTACATTGATATATTGATACATTGATAATTGTATTAGATTATTACATGATACATTGATAATTTTATTAGATTATTACATTGATACATTGATATATTGATACATTGTATTAGATTATTACATTGATACATTGATATATTGATAATTGTATTAGATTATTACATTAATACATTGATAATTGTATTAGATTATTACATGATACATTAATACATTGTATTAGATTATTACGTTGATACATTGATACATTGAAACATTGTATTAGATTATTACATTGGTACATTGATACATTGATACATTGTATTAGATTTTTACATTGATATTGATCCATTGATACAATGATAATTGTATTAGATTATTACATTGAAATATTGATACATTGTATTAGATTATTACATTGATACATTGATAATTGTATTAGATTATTACATTGATACATTGTATTAGATTATTACATTGATACATTAATACATTGATATATTGTATTATTATTACATTGATACATTGATACATTGATAATTGTATTAGATTATTACATTGATACATTGATAATTGTATTAGATTATTCATTGATACATTTATACATTGATACATTGTATTAGATTATTACATGATATATTGATACGTATTAGATTATTACATTGATACATGATACATTGATAATTGTATTAGATTATTACATTGATATTTATATATTGATACATTGTATTAGATTATTACAATGATATATTGATACATTGATACATTGATAATGTATTAGATTATTACATTGATACATTTATTAGATTATTACATTGATACATTGATACAATGATATATTATATTAGATTATTACATTGATACGTTGATCCACTAGTACATTGATAATTGTATTAGATTATTACGTTGAAACATTGATACATTGTATTAGATTATTAGATTGACATTGATACATTGATAATTGTATTAGATTATTACATTGATACATTGATAATTATATTAGATTATTACGTTGATACATTGATGCATTGTATTAGCTAGATTTTACATTGATACATCATACATTGATACGTTGCATTATATTATATATACATTGATGCATTGAAACATTGATACATTGATAATTGTATTACATTATTACATTGATACATTGATACATTGTATTAGATTATTACATTGATACGTTGTATTAAATTTATATTGAACATTGATATTGATACATGTATTAGATTATTACATTGATACATTGATACATTGTATTAGATTATTAATTGATAAATTGATACATTGTATTAGATTATTACATTGATACATTGATACATTTATTAGATTTTATTGATATATTGATACATTGATACATTGATAATTGTATTAGATTATTATATTGATATTTATTAGATTAATACATTGATACATTAATTGTATTAGATTATTATATTGATACATTGTAATAATTATTACATTGATACATTGATAATTGTATTAGATTATTACATTGTTACATTGATACATTGTATTAGATTATTACATTGATACATTGATACATTGATAATATTAGATTATTACATTGATACATTTGATACATTGATACATTGATACATTGATACATTGATAATTATTGATTATTACATTGATACATTGATACATTGTATTAGATTATTACATTTACATTGATACATTGATACATTGATACATTGATACATTGTATTAGATTATTACATTGATATATTGATACATTGTATTATTATATTGATACATTGTATTAGATTATTACATTGATGAATTGTATTAGATTATTACATTGATACATTGATACATTGTATTATTGATACATTGATACATTGATAATTATTTTAGATTATTACATTGATATTGATACATCGTATTAGATTATTACATTGATACATTGATACATTGATAATTGATTAGATTATTACATGATACATTGATAATTTTATTAGATTATTACATTGATACATTGATACATTGTATTAGATTATTACATTGATGATATTGATAATTGTATTAGATTACATTAATACATTGATAATTGTATTAGATTATTACATTGATACATTGATACATTGTATTAGATTATTACGTTGATACATTGATACATTGAACATTGTATTAGATTATTACATTGGTACATTGATACATTGATACATTGTATTAGATTTTTACATTGATATATTGACATTGATACATAATTGTATTAGATTATTACATTGATATTGATACATTGTATTAGATTATTACATTGATACATTGATACATGATAATTGTATTAGATTATTACATTGATATTGTATTAGATTATTACATTGATACATTAATACATTGATACATTACATGATACATTAGATACATTGATACATTGATAATTGTATTAGATTATTACATTGATACATTGATACATTGTATTAGATTATTACATTGATACATTGATACATTGTATTTATTATATTGATACATTGATACATTGTATTAGATTATTACATTGATACATTGATACATTGATACATTGATACATTGATACATTGATTTATTGATTATTACATTGATACATTGATACATTGATAATTGTATTAGATTATTACATTGATACATTGATACATTGTATTAGATATTACATTGATACATTGATACATTGATTATTAGATTATTACATTGATACATTGTGTATTAGATTATTACATTGATACATTGATAATTGTATTAGATTATTACATTGATACATTGATACATTGATACATTGTATTAGATTATTACATTGATACATTGATACATTGTATTAGATTATTACATTGATACATTGATACATTAGATTATTACATTGATAATTGTATTAGATTATTACATTGATACATTGATACATTGTATTAGATTTACATTGATACATTGATACATTGATAATTATTGTATTACATTGATATTGATACATTATTAGATTATTACATTGATACATTATACATTGATAATTATTTAGATTATTATGATACATTGATTTGATACATTGATACATTGTATTAGATTATTACATTGATACATTGATACATTGATATTGTATTAGATTAGATTTACATTGATAATTAGATTATACATTGATACATTGATACATTGTATTATTATTGATACATTGATATATTGATAATTGATTATTACATTGATACTTGATACATGTATTAGACATTGATATTGATTGATACATTATTAGATTATTACATTTATTGATACATTGTATTAGATTATTACATTGATACATTGATACATTGATATTGTATTAGATTATTACATTGATGCATTGTTATTACATTGATACATTGATACATTATTACATGATACATTATAATTGTATTTGATTATTACATTGATACATTGATAATTGTGTTAGATTATTACATTGATACATTGATACATTGATACATTGTATTAGATTGATACATTGATATAATTGTATTAGTTATTATTGATACATTAATAATTGATTACATTTATTACATTGTATTAATTATTACATTGATACATTGATACATTATAATTTTATTAGATTATTATATTGATACATTGATACATTGTATTAGATTTTTACATTGATACATTGTATTAGATTATTACATTGATACATTGATAATTAGATTATTACATTGATACATTGATACATTGTATTAGATTATTACATTGATACATTTATACATTGATAATTGTATTAGATTGATTACATTGATACATGTTACATTGTATTAGATTATTACATTGATACATTGATATATTGTATTGTATTAGATTATTACATTACATTGTAATTGTATTAGATTATTACATTGATACATTGATACATTGTATTAGATTATTACATTGATATATTGATACATTGATACATTGATAATTGTATTAGTATTACATTTATTGATACATTGTATTGGATTATTACATTGATACATTGATACATTGATAATTGTATTAGATTATACATTGATATTGTATTAGATTATTACATTGATACATTAATACATTGTATTAATTATTACATTGATACATTATACATTGATAATTGTATTAGATTATTACATTAATACATTGATAATTTTATTAGATTATTACATTGATACATTGCTACATTGCATTAGATTATTACATTGATACATTGATACATTGATACATTATTAGATTATTACATTGATACATTGATAATTGATATTGTATTAGATTATTACATTATACATTGATAATTGTATTAGATATTACATTGATACATTGATACATGTATTGATTACATTGATTGATTGATACATTGATAATTAGTATTACATTTATTGATACATTGTATTTTATTACATTGATACATTGATACATTGTATTAGATTATTACATTGATACATTGTATTAGATTATTATTGATACATTATTTTATTATTATATTACATTGATACATTGATACATTGATATTGTATTAGATTATTACATTATTACATGATACATTGATACATTGATATTGATACATTTTAGATTTACATTGATACATTGATATTGATAATTGTATTAGATTATTACATTGATACATTGATACATTGTATTAGATATTACATTGATACATTGTATTGATTACATTGATACATTGATATTAGATTATTATTGATTGAATTGTATTAGATTATTACATTGATACATTAAATTATAT
>UESW01004209.1:0-54383 GCA_900491605.1 Calamus simplicifolius
GGACCATCGGCCCCACGCTGCTCTCAGCTCCCCCTTCCCGTGGCAAGGATTCCCCTTAGAGAAGAGGGAGAATCCAGCCCGATGGAGAAGGAGGGCTCCGTGCGTGCTACGGGGGTGCCTATGCACTTCCTACCCTGCGTCCCCGTAGCAGGCCCCAAAGGACACATAGGAAGCACATATGTGCGCTCTCCGTGTGATCTCTGCGGACCTCCTTTGCGCTCTCCATGTGATCTCCGAGTCTCCTCCCTTGAGGACGAGCCGCTCTTCAGCGACTCCTTCATCACCCCAGCTATCCGGGGAAGACTGCTTGCAAAAGGAAAACTCAGTCCCTCCGCCCTAAGCCTTCGGGACACAACCATCATAAAATTTTTCTACGAACAGAGAAGAAAGCTTTGGGGATGGCCTAACACGGCCCTTCCCTTTTTATAGGCAGAATGGATCGGGAGCAACTATCAAGGCAGAAAGCCCCAAGATTTAAAACGCCTAATCCACGCCACCACGTGGCCTCCTGGGGTGAAGACAGCGCCCCTCGTTGTGCGCCAAACGCGTCGCCCGAACCATGAGCATGCCGAAAGATTTTCTCTGATCCCGGATCATGAATTTTAAATGCGGAGAATCTCCCACCGATCTTACAGATACGAGCAGCCCTGGGAGATCGTCCCGTGAAAGCGATGTCCTCCAATGGCGGATAAGTGCTTGCGTCGTACGCTAAAATGACCCGCATTGGAAAAGATCGATATAATAAAAGCCCCTTGGAAAGCACCAAGGCCACCCTTTGCTGGCTACAGAGCCGTACTATCTACTTCGGCAAAAGAAGGTCGACTTGCCTTGGAAAAGACAAGGCACTGATAGAATAATAAAGAGGCGCAAAGGCCAAGTACTCCTCGATAAGGACGCTTCGATATCCTCTACTCTGGCCCAACTGCCTGTTGTATCCAGCATGAACCAAGGCATTGCCTTAGGCTCCCCTTCAAGGCCAGAGCTGCTTCCATACTTCGGAACAAGCCGAAGTATCTATCTTCAGTTAAAGACGACTGAGTGTTATCCCACACCCCGATCTAGACGAAGATAGCTGCCCTCATCTCATCGACAACGAGGCACTCCTTGTACTTCGGCTAAAGCATGAGCGCTATACCTTGAATTTTGCCAGGATAGCCAAAAATCCTCCAAGGGAGTGGATCGCTTATAAGACTTGCACGATGAAAGCAAGCATCTCAAAACAGCAGCAAACACGAAAGCCGCAAAAGCTTTCTTTTCATTCATCATAAAAAGAATGACAAAAGGAAAGAAAAATACATCGGCCCTTACAGGGGCTCGCCATTCTCTCCGGGAGCCGCTGAGCCCTCCCCTCGCCGTAGAACCGGCTCGCCCAACTGCGTTGAAGGGACGCCACCTTCCTTTCCAACCGATCGTTGGTCTCACGGAGGTGCAGGATCTCCCTGGTAGAGGCAACCATGTATTGCTCGGCCGCCTTCCGAAGTTGCTCGTGGCTTGCAAACGATGAGGCCAGGACTTTCCCGTCGATGATCGCCTTAGTGCGGCCTAGGGTCCCCCAACGGGCGTTGACACCATTGACTGATGCTCCGGCCGACCTTCCTCCTTCCTCGGAAGCCATCTTGCTATCACAAGTTTAGATAAACCAAAAAAGATCGGCAGAGGAAGTGGTTAACATGCCCTACCACCCGTTGGTATTTAAACTACTTTGGACGAGTGCCCGATCACCCGACCCATCGGCTCTAGTGCCCCTGCCATAAAGCCTCGCCACGTGTCGTTACTTCAGTGGCCGCTCGCGAGAGGCGAGGATTTGCTCCCTCCGCAATGTGAAGAATAAGAAAATGGCGATGGGAAAGTTAACAAACCCCCCTTTTTCTCGGGATCAAATCCCCCTTTTTATCGAAGGCGCACCCACGTCTTCGCCCTTGATAAGTCGGACTACCTCGGTCCTGGCCAAGAGTTTCTGTAACTCCTGGTCCTTTCCAGTTGACCTACCGCATCTCTCGGTTCTAGCCGAGTTATCGCACCTTGCGACTTCGGCCGAGCTAGGTCGTCTCTCAGCCCCTTTAATCGAGCTATGTCGTATCTCGGCTCCTTCACCAAGCCTATCCATATGCCTCGGCCTCGACCAAGATGTTCGCTCAAATCCGAGCTAAACCTACCAAGCGGCGCAAATAAGCCATAGGTTACTCGCGGTCGAGAAAAAAAACTTGAGACAAGAGATCATCCGAGAAAGGCAATCGAATGGAGACAAAAGGCTCATTCATTAAAGACTCCAACCGAGTTACAAGTTTGAAAAACAAAAGCAAAAACGTACAGATAACCCTTAAGAATCAGGGTTGGGAACGGCCCCAGCGGCCTTTGCAGCTTCCTCAGTGACATTCGGGGGAGCTTGACTTGTCTCACCCTTTTCGAACACTGCTGTTTTCCCGATGGTATGACGAGGATGCCCTTCCAGGGTCGCGGCCTCACTGACACCCGGAGCAACGTCAGAATCGGCGTCTGAAAAATCGTCATATTCATCCTCTTCATCCCCTGGGGAGCAAGCTTCAGGGGTCTCAACACTCAAGAAGGAGAGGTCCCATTCTGGATGCTCCTTGGATATCTTGCTTCGAGTGTCCTCCACATGAGTGGAAGGCGTCGGCACAAGTTGCATCTTGTTCGCCCTTGAGCAAAGCGAACCACATTTCAGTTTCAGCTACCTGGCTCCGTAGTGAGGCAACCAGCCCCTCAGTTTCAGCAGCTCGATTCTGCAGTAGAGCAACCTGCTCCTCGACTCACTGACCCGCCTCTCGAGCTCTGAATTCCTCTCTCGACCGGATGCCAACTCCCCTTGCAAGGCCCACATTGGTCTCGGTTATCCAGCTCCGCCTCCTTCATCTGTAAAAACAGAATTAGCCAACGCCGCGATGGGCTAGTAAAGGAATCTAAAAAAGGGGTAGGACCACACCTCCTCCTCCCACCGAGCTAGCTTCTTGGTTAGCTTATTGATCTCATCAATGGCCCTCGACTTGTCAGCTCTAATTAGCTCGACTCTGCTATTAAGATCATTGATCCTCGACTGCCTATCATCAACTTCTCCCCAGGCTTGGGAGAGCTTGTTGTCGAGCAGGTTAATCTTTTCCTGGTGCCATTTGATATTGTCGTCCCTGTCGGCAATGTCACGGTCGCGCCGTCGTACCTTCTCCTCCGTTTTGCCAAGCATTCTACTCAGGCGACTCCTCTCTTTCGCGACCTCTCTCCTCTGCCTGCTCAGGTTCTCATTAAACTGTTTCTTAATAGTTTCCATTTCTTCGGAATGCCTGGATTTGATCCGGGATAGCTCCAAGCATGCGTCATCACACTTCGCCAGGAACCCACCAGCTCCTTCACTTCAAGCTCTAGCTTGGACACATCACCTTGGGCAGCCCGATACAATACCTTCATCCTTGCCATATTCTCGTTACTGGTGCCCAGAAGTTGCTCAAATGTGTCAGACGCTTCCGCTTGCGATTGAAGCTCGGTGTTGACTCTCCTGGCCTAGATACTAGCCCCCGTTGCCAGGCTCAAATGCCAGCACAACGCCCTGGTAACCAAAGCACTCTGCAAAATGAAACACAAAGTGAGAAAAGCACGACCGAGCTAACCGGAAAGCATTCATTGCTTGGGAATAAAACCTACCCGGGAGATGTAAGACCTGGCTAGCCCCATGAGGGTAGAGTTGTTGATCTCGGGAAGAAGGTGGATATCCTTCACCGCATCCCGCTGGCCAAATGCGGCATCAACAAGATCCAGGTCCACGAACTTATCTGCCGAAGGATTCGTGCCCGGGTACAGTACCGACCTCATTAGGGCAGCAAACGCCGCTTCGATGGCCGAGTCCGAGCTACTGGGCTGACCATCCCGCCTGAAGGATCGATCCGGGCAACCTCCGATTGAGAAGCCTTTGACCTCTCGGCTTTCTCCAGCAGAATTCTAACCTGGCCTTCCTCGGATAACTCGGCCAGCCCAAGCACCAGTTTTCCCGAAGCTTTTGGGGAGGAAGCTTCGGCTGCAAGACTCTCACCTTGCCCTATCCCCTCGTCCGAGTTTCTCCCCTCGATTGCGAACACCTGCTCTTCCCCTGCAGGCTTCGCCAAGGTTTCAGTCTGTTCGGCAGTTGCCCCAACCTCTCCAGGAAGAGGTTCTCCAGTCGTCAGCCCCTCGCGAGTCTCTGTTGCAGCCGACCCAGCATCGCCGCCCCTAAGCCCCTCTAAGGGGAGCCCTCCAATAGAAAACTTTGCTTGAGCTTCGACGATTGCAGTTGCCCCTTCCTGTCCTCCTGCCAAGGCTAGAGACATTTCTCTGTTCGGAGAAGAGCCCTCAGGGGCACCGACCTCTGCCGAGCCAGCTATTGGCTCATCTTCCAAAGGAAGGGCGTTCGGATGAGCCAACGGAATCTCATCCGAGCTATTTCTATTTCCACTACTGGGGACAGGGGATCTCAGCAGTCCTCTTTGGGCCCTCCTCTATTTTCGGTGCCCCCGTCGTGGTTACCCCAACCTCTGATGAGCGCTCTTCGGAAAGATGAGCCTTCTTCTCTGGCTTTCTTTTCTCCCCACTGCTACTCTCCCCTGGGCGCTTGTCCATCCTTTTCTGTATGTGGCCTGACAATTCAGACTTCTTGGCTGTTGGAGCGAAGAGCAAGCGGTCAGACCGAGACGCATTTGCTCAAATAAAACCAGTGAAAAAGTGAAAAAAGACCTACCATGCGGATTGAGAGGGCTAAGCCCGGCGGCAAAAAGAGCCTCCTCCGACAGTAAGTCGTTGGCCGAGAATGCCCTGCCGTTGCAGAGGACTTCCAAATCCTTCTCCTTCTGCTCAGATAAAGTCGGATGTGTTTCCACATCCCGAACGAAGTCTCCCCATCCCCGGGGAAAATTGGAACCAATGTTCCCTTTAGCAATGAAGAATCGAATCTTCCACCCCTTTATAGATGACGACTTATCCACGATCGTCTTAAACGACCTCCGAGGTCCGATGTAAGGTCACTCCGATTTTCTCTCAGGTATCAGGTGGTAGCAAGCATGAAAAAGGGGTAGAGTTGCCACTACCTGAATCCGGTTGCACGTTGAAATAAACCCGATGATACTCCGCCAGCTGTTGGGAGCGACCATCGTCGGGCAGATGTTGTAAAACTTCATGATCTCCTTCACCAGGGATGGAGAGGAAACCGGAGGCCCGCCTTCAGACTGTCTTCATAAAGAAAGACCCCGTGTTCCAAATCTTGCAAACCCTATGCTCGGGTTCCGGCAACCGCAGAATAACATCCGAGGGAATACCGTACTTTTGGCGAATTTTTTCCAAATCCTCGGCGGCAATCTTTGAAACCACGTCGTCGGGGCTCATCATTTTGCTAGCCAGGAGAAACACCAAACGAAGCTACAGAGGGAACAGAGAACAAAATGCTCCAAAGAGGAACGAAGGAGCGCTGTGAGCAGAAACGACGCTGTTTCAACTTTGCTTCCCCTCGAAGGAAACCGCCTCAAGAGAAGATAAGGCATCTCACCCAAGGCGCTTGGAACCACCTCTACAAATGCTGTAAAAATTGGGATTTGCTACGTGGCAGTCCCCCAACCATCGCCCTAAAGGAGCCTTACCCATGAAGGCACAGTGGCCGCGCAGGATTAAATAGGGCATTATTGCGCGGGCTGTCTAATCCGAATCCTTCCATTCAAATCGTGCCACCTGGACTTATACTCCCTATGTCCGAACTGTAGGGAGAAACAATCCCTGAGGCATGCATATTTTAAAAATTTGATAACAATTATCATTGCGGAATTTTAAAGATTACATACTAATCTATCTAACATGCATCAAGATCATATCTTTGCCTTGTATATAGGATCGATTGATCCAAAATATGCATATAAATAAAAATATCAAGATCATATCTTGATCTTCAAGATGACTAGTTATACTACTTATCTTGAAGCCTGCTTTAAGATCTATGGATCAAATTGCTTACCTTAAGAATAGTAGGTAAATCCTTATTGCTCTGCAGCCGTTCAATCGTCCGGCCTCTAGTATCGTCCATGCGAAGCCCCGAATGATCGGATTTCTAGGAGTGCTAGCTCACGGAAAAACAACTTTGCTAATCTTGAATCCTCCCACTTGAATCTTCCTCTAAGATCCACCACGCTTCTGCTAACACCAGAATCACCAGGATTTTTTATTCTAACCTTTTTAGAATTACAATCCACGACATATCGTGTATTGTTGTTCTAGATATTCTGGTGAGGGAATGCCCTCTATTTATAGTCTCAATTTAGCCTTAACATTGAATTCTGACATTAAGAATTTCGTCGTTTGGTAAAAGCGAAGAGACGCCGAAGGCGCGGCGCTTGGTTTAATTCCGACGTTCGGTGAAAACCAAAGAGACGTGGCTAAATCCGACGTTCGGTGAAAACCAAAGAGTCGTAGCTAAATCCGACGTTCGGTGAAAATTAATGTTAGGCATTAAATTCTACATGAGAATTTAATCTCTCATAAGATGAGACTTTAGCCATCTCATCATATGAGATCCTTATGTGAGAGGTTTGGGTTCAGGTGATGGTTTAATCTGATCTGAATTTATTTGACTGAACCCACATAGATCATGGTCCAAGCCCAAATCAAATTTGGCTAGTCCTGAATCTATTTAAATCCAAATCAAGTCTAATTTCAAATCAATATTTGAAATTGACTAGTCCTTCTAATGGACTTAAACCAAATTGAATCTTATTCACTTGTACTTAACCCAATTGAGATAATTCAATCAATCAAATTGATTAATTAAATCATATACGATTCTCAATCGTTGATCAGCAAACAGATCATCCTAGGAAACTTCTATGCGTGTGACTCTCTAGGTTTGAACCTAAGCCGGTAGCATAGAAACAACTTTCTATACTAATCGATGTGCCCATCTAGCAATGGAACCCGACATCCGGATAGGTCGAAGAGTTGCCGAGCAAACTCCAAGAACCCTAAGAAACAGTTATCGTATAATTCATCCTCTTGACCACAAATGCTAAGGATGGCTTAAGAGCCTGTCAACTCTAAATAGCAAATCCATAAAGTGATTTCAACTTTAGTGATCGTGTGACTTTCATATGAAGTGCCTTGGCCAAGGTCTTGCTAAATTGAAACACAAGCATTTCTCCTTTTAACGGGATAGGTCAAATTCCATCTTGATCCACAACTGACTACCACAAGTACTTGACTGCACCCAGTAACCTTTCGTAGCTGGATTAGAAATCCAGGTGGGCCGGCACCTAAGTACAATGAGTTGCTTGTAAGCCACTGGTTGTGATCTTCAGGTCTGAAGGATACTTATACCTATATCTTCTCGGATTAACTCTTGACAGTAGAGTATCCGGAGATGAGTCACGTTCGATGAAATGTACTCCTACACTTCCATCTGTATATCATACTAGTGTCTCTACACTCCTTGGTTAAGAGGACAACCAACAAATATGATATACAACGTCCTATAATTGATAGTACTATGGCCCTGTCATAGTATATCATTTGGTCGCGAACTCTTTAAGGACCTTCAAAGATAAATCCTCTTTATCGTGAAGGAAGATCCTAAGGGCTTCATTACAATCAGGAGTATTAAGAAGATGTTCTTGTAATGAATAAACTGCCAAAAAACTTTTATTAATATATCAATTTATATACAATTTATATTAGCACAATCATCAAATGATTGGCTTTAGGATACAATTCCCAACACGAACCTACGCTTCGAATTAGGGAGTGAGGGGCATGTGTTGAGGGATAAAATCACTATGCATCAACAATCGTGTACGTGGCTAAGGCTAGCCTTGATTTCTGCTCGCTGTGCGACGTCCGTCGGGGATAAGTCAGCCTCAGTAGGTCGGGGCGCCTTAGCCCCTCACCGAGCCAGGGATTCTCAAGGCGTGGATCGCATTTCACACCCCCATCCGAGCTATCGCCCCTTGGTCCCATCCGAGCTATTGCTCCTCAGTCCCATTCGAGCTATCTCATTTCTCGGCCTTTCGAGCCGAGCTATCATCTCTCGTTTCTCAGCCCCTCGAGCCGAGCTATCGTCTATCATTTCTCGGCCCCTCGAGCCGAGCTATCATCTATCATCTCTTGGCCCCGGCCGAGCTACCGTTCATTGGCTTTGACCGAGCCATTCCCCGCCCGGCTTTTCCAGCCGGTCCCTTTCTATCACTCAGCGTAGCCCGAGCGATCCCCATACCTCTGCGGAGTCCGGCGCGGGAAAGCTTATAAGATTCAAAACAAGAATCATATCTGAGAGTGGCCTAGGCCCCTGGGGCCTATGCTCCCACCAAATCTCGAGACATCAACAAGCTCTCCCAGCCGTTGATCTCTAACTAACCAGATACGAATTATATCGATCTCATAACAAATTGGATTCGAATCTCAATAGCTTTCGGATCCACGACGCTCCCAAACAACCAGGTGATCCTTTATAAATACCACAGCTTCAGACCCCCTCAGGTACGCCATCTCCCTTGCGCACATTTGCTTACTGGCTCTCTCTCTTTCTCTGCCTTCACTTCCACCATTAGCTCTTCGCTCGGAGCCTCTGGAGGAACTCTTTGGCGAGAGCCTTTTTCTTATTTCTGTTGACTGTCGATCTCCACTGACTTGAGCGTCGGAGGGTCTTCCGCAGAGGGCCACCCCCAACGCCTCTCGCGTGAGGACTGTCTTGCAGGTCCGCTCAGAAGGAAGTCTGTCTCGAAGCCCGCCGCGTCCGAGTCGGAGGACGGATTTCAGCAGCAACACTACCATATTGAAGAAAGTTAGAATAGAGAATGAGTATAGAACTAGGATGAGAAGAATAGGCACAAGATAATTTATGCACCAGGGAAGCTTCCTTATAGGGCCTAATTCCAACATGGAGGTTGGCTGTTGTACCACTATGCTACTTTAAATTAATGAAGTTAGAATATAGAATGAGTGTGCAAGCAATACGACAAGGTATGGAATATTTTTTCTCACATGTTCACACATCAAGTCGACATAAGAGTTCTTGCGAGGTGGGAAACCCACCATAAATGCCTGAGTATGTTCATGAGAAACTATTCCAAGACAGATTTTTATCTCATTTATTGAAATGATGATCTTAACAAAGGTGTACTTTTATGAATTGTTTTAATTCCAAACTTTGATAAACGGTCTGTCTCTAAGGAAGATTGCTGACCGCTATTGACATTGAGCTACTAAAATTGATCTCTTTGCAATTATCAAATATGTATATTGCTATTTATAAATTGTCATATTATTGCTTTACATGTGATAACTAGGCATCTTCAGGAAAATCTGATTAGGAGAATTTGCTGTTTTCAGTCCTAATCAAATGAAGAAATCTTTATCAACACCATTGTTAACATTGTACTTACTGTGATAATACTGCTTAATCAACAAAACTTATTCCACATTTTGAAAATGAATGTGATTCTTGAACTGAAATTCTGATTACCATGAAGGTGTTAGCTTACCAAGACGTAAAGTCAATTAAGGGTCTAGAATTGATGATCCAAGTTAGTGGATGTGATTTACTATTCTCATATTGTTTGTTGTCAAAATATCATGTGATTTCGAGATTCCTAGTCCTAGCTTACACATCGCTTATACATTAGTGGTAAAAAAAATTGGATAGTTTAAATAACACAACAATGCTTCTTCTTCTTCTTTTTTTAATCATTGAATGCATAGTTTATTGACCTTAAAATCACATGCCTTTAACAATAAGCAATTTAAAGACAATATATCTCGTTGAATCGCTCAAATCAAGGTTTTAAATCTCAGGAAACAAAGGTGTCCCAAATTTTTCATGGAACAAAATGTTGGATGTCTCATTCCATCTCGATCTTTGACTCAGTCAAGCATTTCAATACTTGCTTGGAATGCTTTTTTCTGTAAAAATATTATTTGTGAAGATTTAGTGTTTCATTCAATTTCTAAATATATCTGAGATTCAAAGTTATATCTTTATGATATATTAGATTTAAAATTGATGCTATATGATCGAGACAGAATGAGATGGGATGGCTGAGTTTGGTCTCAGAATCTCTTTGAGACAAGACGTCTTGGCTGTCTCGACCCTTGTCCCGCAAGACTTGATTCATTGGCTCAAATAATTGGGGCCAAGCCTCCAATTGTCTATTCAATATCGACTTTATTTTGGCCATGCCATGAGTGCCTGCATATTCGCTTATACAAATGCATACGTGGGAACCTACATACATATACATATTGGAGCTGGACCTCTGCTCATCCAGTCAAGACCGATGTTATTTTGGCTGTTGCATGGGTGCACACTTTACCTTTTACTATGCATACATACATACACGCATACATAATACACATGCTCACATACACATACATGCATATATAATCTTAAATAAACAACAAGAATAAATGCCAACAAGAATTAATGACACTGAACTAGTTGAAAACAGTCATACATGGTTTATTTTTCTGGTTAGTACATTCAGCAAATTAACCTGCAGAGTATGACAAAAAGGAAAGTTACTAGCTGATATTCTTAGGTCAGCTCTATGCAATCATATTTTAAGAATCAGACATTGCAAGTTCATGAAATAAAGCAATTTGCCAGATCATCCTTTGTAAAGCTTGTCTAGCATATTCAACATTACCATTCTGATGGATTTGACCTTTTCATTTGACTGAATTGTTGATCATGCCTTTGGATTCAGCTATTTGATTGCTTCTATGGGAGTGCAAGCATTGTGGAGCTTGGGACTTGCATGTCTTGATATCTTTGCTTTAAAGTTTAAAAGAGATATGCTTAATCCTTTGTTAGTAAGCTTGTTCATGATCGGTGTGACTGGGTAATCACATATCTTCCTTTTACTCTGTGTTTGAGTTTCATGATCACAATTAGATAACTTTATCAGTTCTTGGAATTTGAAATCCTATCTGCATGTCCAAATTATACGTCAAGACTTGTAGTGGAACTTTGATACGAATCCTTATGTAAGGTTACTGAGTTTTTTCACTTCATTTATGGCAAGGTCATACTCAAATGCAATTGAAACTAAATTGTCTGACAGGAAATGCTTGGTGGACCTGCTTATAGGACATAAGTCATGGAACCCTTTATAAAATAACATCACTATCACCTCCTTTTATTTAAAATATTTGTTTTCTTCAGGCCCTGCTGATGAACAAAGTGATTGTAACATATATCTGCTGTCCCATGGTTCTTTCCCATATTTGTTTCAAATTAGCAGTGCTTAATTTTTTGTATAATTTCATTTATTGAATCAAAGTTGATGACGCCAAGTCACCTTCTTCAAACGTCGGGGAAGACGGACGTCCTTCTCTCCGGACCCCTGCAAGAAAAGTCCCCGGAGACCGGTTGTTCTGGTGGGAACCCTCCGATGCTCAAGTCAGTTACTTGGGATCAGACAAGAACCGCTCAGCGAAAGGAAGCTGAGACAATTAGGGTTTTGCTAGGAGGAAGAAAGCTAGAAAACCAGAGTTCGGATCCCTACTTATAGTGCGGGCATGTGTTTTTATACCTCTTCGAATATCACATCTTACTGTTCCAGAAGATTGCCGTCGTACCATCATTGTGCGCGCCGAAGGCATCCCGCGATACCTGTCAACATGGTGTTACACGTGTCTAGCAGCCGTGGTTGTATTTGGTGCGCGCCGTTGCTTGACATGACCGCGCACAGTTGCAAGTGGTAGCGAGTCGTACTCTGTAACGGAGCACAGTCACGTACAGGAACATGCAGTGCACCATACGCCGTTATGAGGCATGGCGCAAGCAGTCACGGGCGCACGGAGAGTCCCGCGAAGCACGGAGAGTCACGTGGAGCATGGAGAGTCACGTGGGCGCGCCTGGTGGCCCGGAGCTATCATTTGGTTCGAGGGCTAGTCCGCGTGCTTATTGCTGATGACGCCCACGCACCTCAAGACCGAAAGGGGTTTCGGGGTCGAGAGATAATGATCTCACCCCGAGACCGGTGGGGGTCTCGAGGGTGAGATAATGCTGGTGCACCCCGAGACCGGAGGGGGGTCTTGGGATCGAGATATGGTGATCCACCCCAAGACCAGTGGGGGTCTCGGGGGTGAGATAAGCTGGTGCACCCCGAGACCGGAAGGAGGTCTCGGGGTCGAGATATGGTGGTCCCACCCCGAGACCTGTGGGAGTCTCGGGGGTGAGATAATGCTGGTGCACCCCGAGACTGGAAGGGGGTCTCGGGGTCAAAATATGGTGGTCCCACCCCAAGATCGGTGAGGGTCTCGGGGGTGAGATAATACTGGTGCACCCCGAGATCGGAGGGGGGTCTCGGGGTCGAGATATGGTGATCCCACCCCGAGACCGGTGGGGTCTCGGGGGTGAGATAATGCTGGTGCACCCGAGACCGGAGGGGGTCTCAGGGTCGAGAGATGGTGATCTCCGTTAACTGCTGTTACCTTTTATTCTAACGATGCGAGATCAGTCATATCAGATGCCCCCTCACCCCTGAGGCGAAGCGGGTCCCACTGATGAGGTGAAAGGGGTGTTCTCCTCCACGTGGCTGATCCCCGCCCACATCTCTTATGCGGACAGGATGGGGAATGTGAGAAGGCGGCCGCCTCCATACACTGTGCCCGCCATGATCGATCTCGAGAGAAAACTAGCCCTTCGAAGTCTGCGCGAAAAGCTGTATCATCATTACCTCTCATAGCGGCGACGTCAGCGGAGTCCCATCATTGGCCGGAGGCATACCGCATCACGCGCTGGGCGTCCCTCGAGGCGAGCCAGCCTATGGTAGGGGGCCATGTGGCTGACGAGACGAGGCAGGACGATTTGAAAACCCAATAAACCCAAATGAGGGGTTGAATCTGGCCATATCGCTTCCGCTATCGTCGTCTTCCTCTGTGCCTGTGCTTTGATCTCCCCTGCAACCCGAGAGCTCGTGCTTGGCTTTCCTTCCTTCAGGTCAGTTCTTTGTCCATTCCAGACTTCTCCGTCCCTTCTCTTGCTCATGAGTTCTCTATCCTGGACTTCAGAGGACCCTCTGAGAGTCACTGTACCTCTCCCGCACCTTCTCCTTCTCCTCCGCTTGAGTGGTCCACTGATTCAGAGGACCGCGTCCCCCTGGCCCAGCGATGGGTTGCCGGTGGAGCCCCATCGAGGAGCCGCCGGTCAGAGGCTGGCACCTCCTCGAGGGTGGAGGGGTCCCCGAAGGGGACTGCCTCCACGGTAACAGGTCTGGATTTGGCAAAAATCCGGGCCCGTTACCAGATTTCCCGGGACGTTGAGCTTTTTCTGCCAACTCCCGATGATAGGGTCATTTCCTCTCGACCCGGTCGGGTGGCCCTTTATGAGATTTGCCTAAAGGCAGGTCTTCGTCCACCCTTTCCACCCTTTTTTACAACATTCTTGACTACTACTCCTTGACTCCATCCCAACTGGTCCCCAACTCCTACCGTGTCGTTAGCGCCTTTGTCATTCTCTGCCGTCGTCTGGGTATCACCCCTCGAATCTCTCTTTTCCGATCCTTCTATATCCTTCGGTCCCAGAAGGGTTGGTGGCTGTTTCAGCCCCGACCTAATCGGGTCCTCAAACTTTTTCTTCCTTCTTCAATCAAGGGATGGAAATCCCGATTCTTTTTCGCTAACCTTGACCAAGTCAGGCCCCGGTGGGGAGATCATGACCTCCGAGGGAACGCGAACTCCACCATCCAACCTGGGGATCGGGAGGCATCGGGTCAATTGCTGGCTGTCGAGATCCCTCGGTATACCTTGCTCTTGACTGAAGATAATCTCGAGTCGGCGGGTCTTATCTCCCATCGGGGTAAGCCATTTACACTCTTAGCCAAAATTGTCTGCTTCTCTTTTTTTTTTTTTTGACTTTGACTGATGTCGTGCAGCTATGCAGATACCGAAAGAGAAGCTCCTAAGGGCCGCCTCTAAAAAGAGGGCCCGGGAGGGGCCACCTGGAGGCCAGCGAGCTCCAGCCCCAAAACGCCCGACGACTCGGGCTCCCCAACCACCGGCACCACAATACCCCCTGGCAGCTCCAGAAGTTGATCTCACAGCCGACACCCCCTAGAGATGGCGACGACTGCGAGAGTCCCAATCGAGGAGGGTAGCAGAAGAGCGGTAGCGGCGGAGGAGCCCATGTGGCTGAAGAGCTTTCTACCCCTGGTGAACCGACCCGCCGGAGGCTGCCATGGATTGGGGCGAGGGGCCATCAAGGGTCGCGAGCCCACCCCCCGAGAGGTCGCCTAGGAACAGCCCGCGCGTCGAGCCGGGGCTGCCGAGATGGCCGAAATAGTGGGGCCAAGCCAAGGCCGCCCGGGACTCCTTGAACGATGGTCGCTGGGCTGAGCGGGTCCTTGCCCGGTTTTTATGCCCGAGATCCTGGAGGACCTCAGCCAAGAAGGCGAGCACATTCTTCCGGATTCTACGCGGCTGTCGTCAGGGTAAGCGGCCTTTTCGCCTTTTGCCTTCATCTTTTTTCTTTCTTTTGCTAACCTGGAACTTACGTATGCAGCTCGCACACTCCCTGAGGGCCGCCAGGGATGTAATCCATGGTGGGAAGGCCCTTCTGCGGGAGGCACAGAAGGAGGTGAGGATGCTCAGCGCCGCGCGGAGGCGGTGAAGAGGCGTTGGAGTTGGCCAAAAGTGCCTGGGCAAGTGAAACCAAGGCCGCTAAGAACCGAGCAGAGGCCGACGCCAACAGTGTCGCGCGGCACTCCACCAAATGACGGAGGCCGACAATGCTGTGATGGCCAGAGATCTATACATCTCTGAGCTGACCTTGGCCCTTAGGAGGCCGAGGGTCGGGCGGCTACGGTGGGAGTGTGAAGGCGCGGAGGAAGAAACGAAGGCCACGGAGGAAGAGGCGCGGGCGGCGAAGGAGGAAGCAAGCCAATCCGGGGAGGAGGCGAGCCGCGCCCGGGAGGCGAGAGGCTGCAGTGGAGCCTCGCCGCGGAGAAGGCTCGGGCCGCAGGGTGGAAGCTGCCATCTGCCAGGACCGCTGGGATTATAGAAGAGTACAAGCGTCGAGCGCTTTACAGATGATTTGGCAGAAGCCTCAGCGGGGTGTTCCTTGAAGGATTCCAGCATGGGAAGGAGAAGTTGCCAGGGATTTGAATATTCCCCAAGCCCTGGAAGTTGAGCTAGACCGCTTCTCAGATTTGGCCCCCTCCGATGATGAGCCTGCCAGCAGAACCGTGAACTTGTATTTTGTTTTTGCAAGTCCGATGATGTCGGCATTTTGTAACCCCTTCAAATTAATGAAATACTTTTCTTCAAATACATTGTCTATTTATGACTCTTACCCTGAATTCGTTGGTTGACAATACGCGGCCCCACGGTCCCATTAGTCCCACTAGTGCCAGGGGATAACTCTCAACTCATCGAGCTATTCCGCCTTAGCCATCTAGGACCAAAACTTGGGGCCAGGAAGGATAGGTTTCTTGGGGCTGAAACGCCGGTAGTTGGAGTTGAGGTAGGCGGTTCCTCAAGACGACGGCGCAACGCTCTACCAGGAGTATGTCGAGCCTTGCGCTAGGTAGGCATGTGGCTTTTGGTGCCGACGGGGGTCGGACTTTATGCCTAGCTGGCCCAGGGCTTTGAGTGCCGACGGGTGTCGGGCTTTATGTGGCTGGCCTAGGCTTTGAGTGCCGATGGGTGTCGGGCTTATTGCCGTCGGGTGTCGGGCTTTATGTCTGGCTGGCCCAGGGCTTTAGTGCCGATGGGTGTCGGGCTTTATGCTAGCTGGTGCAGGGCTTTGAGTGCCGGGGTCGGGTTTATGTGCCGTGGGTGTCGGGCTTTATGCCTGGCTGGCCCAGGGCTTTGAGTGCCGATGGTGTCAGGCTTTATGCCTAGCTGGTGCAGGGCTTTGAGTGTCGATGGGTGTCGGGCTTTATGTGCGGGTGTCGGGCTTCATGCCTGGCTGGCCAGGCTTTGAGTGCCGACGGGTGTCGGGCTTTATGCCTGGCTGGCCCAGGGCTTTGAGTGCCGACGGGTGTCGGGCTTATGCCTGGCTGGCCCAGGGCTTTGACTGCCCGGGTGTCGGGCTTATGCCTGGCTGGGCAGGGCTTTGAGTGCCGATGGGTGTCGGCTTTATGTGCCGGGTGTCGGGCTTTATGCCTGGCTGTGCAGGGCTTTGAGTGCCGACGGGTGTCGGGCTTTATGCCTGGCTGGCCCAGGGCTTTGAGTGCGACGGGTGTCGGGCTTTATGCCTGGCTGGCCCAGGGCTTTGAGTGCCGACGGGTGTCGAGCTTTATGCCTGGCTGACCCAGGGCTTTGTGCCGACGGGTGTCGGGCTTTATGCCTGGCTGGCCCAGGCTTGAGTGCCGATGGGTGTCGGGCTTATGCCTGGCTGGTGCAGGGCTTTGAGTGCCGACGGGTGTCGGCTTTATGCCTGGCTGGCCTAGGGCTTTGAGTGCCGATGGGTGTCGGGCTTTATGCCTGGCTGTGCAGGGCTTTGAGTGCCGACGGGTGTCGGGCTTATGTGCCTTGGGTGTCGGGCTTCATGCCTGGCTAGTGCAGGGCTTTGAGTGCCGACGGGTGTCGGGCTTTATGCCTGGCTGGCCCAGGGCTTTGAGTGCCGACGGGTGTCGGGCTTTATGCCTGGCTGGCCCAGGGCTTTGAGTGCGACGGGTGTCGGGCTTTATGCCTGGCTGGTGAGGGCTTGGTGCGGGTGGGGGCTTTATGCCTGGCTGGTGCAGGCTTTGAGTGCCGACGGGTGTCGGCTTTATGCCTGGCTGGCCAGGGCTTTGAGTGAAAAGTACTAGGAGCTAAAATTGAAATTTATTAATATAAAATGAGGGGCGAAAACCCAAATGGATACAGGCATGATACTTGATGTGAGAGGAGGAATACGTTACTGATAGTACCGGCGAAGGTTATCTGCATTCCATGTCCTAGCGAGTGGCTTCCCATCGAGCTCTTCAATCTTGTAAGCTCCGTGGTGAAGTGTCTCGGCGATCCGATAGGGTCCTTCCCAATTTGGAGCTAGCTTGCCTCCTCTGCTGGCTTTGAGACCTCAGCCCGTCGAAGGACAGGTCTCCTAGCAGGAAAGTCCTGGGGCGTACACGGGCATTGTAATATTTGGCGGCCCGTTGCTGGTAGACCGCCATCCGAAGTCGCGCTCGGTCCCGCACTTCCTCCACCAGGTCGAGGTTGGCTCGCAGCTGGTCTGGGTTGCCTTCCTCGTTGTATGATTCCACCCGAGGGCTTGGTGAGCCAACCTCCACCGGGATGACGGCTTCGGATCCAAAGACTAAGCTGAATGGTGTCTCGCCTATGGGGGCTCGCGGCGTTGTGTGGTAGGCCCACAGCACGTTGGGGAGCTCCTCCACCCATCGCCCTTATAGTCATCTAGCCGAGATNGTTGCCTTCCTCGCTGTATGATTCCACCCGAGGGCTCGGTGAGCCAACCTCCACCGGGATGACGGCTTGGATCTGAAGACTAAGCTGAATGGTGTCTCGCCGGTGGGGGCTCGCGGCGTTGTGTGGTAAGCCCATAGCACGTTGGGGAGCTCCTCCACCCATCGCCCCTTGTAGTCATCTAGCTGAGATCTCAGCCCCTGGAGAATGATACGATTAGTCACCTCGGCTGCCCCGTTGGTCTGAGGGTGCCCGACGGAAGTGAACCTCTGATGGATGCCCAGCTCGGAGCAGAACTCCTGGAAGGGCGCATTGTCGAATTGCCGGCCGTTATCAGTGACCAGGGTGTGCGGTAGCCCAAACCGACATATGATGGACTTCCAAAAGAAGGATCTCACTTTGCTTTCTGTGATCTTGGCAAGGGCCTCGGCTTCAACCCACTTGGTGAAGTGATCCACCTCCACCAAGAGGAATTTTCGCTGTCCGAAGGCCGGGGAAATGGTCCCAGGATATCCATGCCCCACTGGGCGAAGGGCCAGGGTGCTACTAAGGGGGTTAGGTGAGACGTCGGCTGTCGCTGGATATTAGCGTGACGCTGACAGCTATCACATCTCTTAACAAGCTCGGCCGCGTCCTCCTTCATTGTTAGCCAGAAGTACCCCTGCCGCAGGGCCTTGTAGGCTAGGGCTCTGCCCCCCAGGTGACTCCCACAGATGCTTTCATGGATCTCCCGAGGATGTAATCTGATTCAGCCGGCCCCACGCACCTGAGGACTGGGTATGAGAATGATCTCCGATAAAGCTTCCCGTCCATCATCAAGAATCTCGGGGCCCTCCGCCTGAGTAGCTTGGCTCAGCGGGGTTTCTGGGAGAGTGCCGTCGGTCAAATATCGGATGTAGGCGTCCATCCAGGAGGGCTCTTGCTCCACCGGCAATGCTTCATCCGCAACTTCGATGCTTGGGGCTTGTAGGTGCTCCACATATGTTCTTCCCAACGTTCCATCGGCCGAAGTGGCTAAGCAGGATAATGCATCAGCCCTGGCGTTCTCGCTCTGGGGATGTAGCTGACGCGGAAGTAAGAGAAACGAGAGGCTTGGGACTGCACCTTGCTCAAATATCGGGACATGGTTGGGTCCCTAGCTTCGTACTCCCCGGTGATCTGCCCAGAAACAAGTTGAGAGTCCGTGAAGGCCCTCAAACGCCCGCACCTAACTCCTCAGCCAACCTCATCCCTGCTAGCAAAGCTTCATACTCCGCCTGGTTATTAGTTGCCGGGAACTGGAATCTGAGAGCATACTCCACTGCGTCTCCCTCGGGCTCGCAAGAATGAGTCCAGCTCCACTTCCTTGAGAATTTGCAGCTCCATCACATGTAAGATCCAGTCCTCCTCCGCCTCCTCGGTTGAGGGAGGGTCTACACACTCCTCCGGGCGCACCTTCTCCATCCTCCCTCGGTCCAGGAACACTCAACCAAGAAATCAGCTAACACCTGAGACTTCATGGCTGACCTTGGCCGGATGGATAGGTCAAACTCACTTAGTTTAATGGCCCACTTGGCTAGCCGACCGGAGGTGTCAGGGCGAGACAAGATAGTTCGAAGAGGTTGGTCGTGAGCACCACGATGGGATGAGCTTGAAAGTAAGTCGGAAGCGTTGAGCAGAGACCACCAAGGCAAAAATAATCTTCTCGGTTCTAGAGTACCTGGTCTCGGCGTCATGGAGTACCTTGCTGGTGTAATAGATTGGCTTCTGGACTACATCGACATCCATGCGCACGAGCACGGAACTGACAGTTTCGGGGGAGGCTGCAAGATATAGGAAGAGCTCCTCTCCATTCTTAGGCTTGGACAGCAGCGGGGGAGTGGATAGAAACTGCTTCAACTCCTCAAAGGCACCCTGACACTCCCTTGTCCACTCGAAGCCGTTGACCTTGCGCAGCGCCTTAAAGAAGGGCATGCACCTTTCTGCCGATCTTGACATGAAACGACTCAAAGCCGCCACCCTCCCATCAGGCGTTGCACCTCCTTCTTGTTGGCTGGGGGCCTCATCTCCAAGATAGCCCTGATCTTGTCGGGGTTGGCCTCAATCCCTCGCTGGGTTACCATGAAACCCAGAAACTTGCCTGCCGCCACTCCAAAGGTGCACTTATGGGGGTTAAGCCTCATCCGATACCGGTGCAGGTTATTGAAGGTCTCCTCGAGGTCGACATGGTCAGCTGCACTGATGCTCTTGGTCAGCATATCATCCATATACCTCCATGTTGCGCCCTATCTGGTCCTCAAAGACCTTATTCATCAATCTTTGATAGGTGGCCCCGGCATTTTTCAACCCAAAAGGCATCACCCTATAACAGTAAATCCCCTTTTCTGTGATAAAGGAAGTTGCTTCTTCATCCGCCGGGTTCATCTTGATTTGATTATACCCCGAGAACGCATCCATGAAACTAAGGGTTTCATGCCCGGACGTGGCGTCCACAAGCTGGTCGATCCGGGGCAGCGGGAAGCTGTCTTTAGGGGACGCCTTGTTGAGGTCGGTGAAGTCCACGCACATCCTCCTCCCGCTGGCCTTGCGAACCATTACGACATTCGCCAGCCAGTCCGGGTAATGCACCTCGCGGATGTGACCGGCCGCCAGCAGCTTCCGCACCTCCTCATCCACGGCCTTTTGTCGGTCGGGGGCGAAACTCCTTTTCTTCTGCCGGATAGGCCGGCACCCCGCCCGAATGTTAAGCTGGTGGGTGATCACCTCCTCTGGAATCCCCGGCATGTCGGACGCCGACCATGCGAAGACATCCGCATTAGCCCGCAGAAAGGTGAGGAGTCGGTCACGAGCCTCCTCGGGAGTAAGGCTCCAATCCGGACTGCTCTTGCTGGGTCCTCCCCGAGAGGGAAAGTAAGCAGTCGCTCGGCTGGCTCTCCTCTTTTCTCCAGGTCTCGGGGGTCCACGTCTCAGGTGTCGGTGCGGGTGCCGCCCCCTGCGGACTAGGGGCCAAGTGATAGCAAAGTGTTGGTGGATTCTGCTCTCCCCGCATCTCCCCGACTCCTCCGCTGGTGGGGAACCTCACGAGGAGCCTCTTAGTGGATATGACAGCATCCAAGAGGTTGAGCCCGGGCCTCCCGAGGATCGCGTTGTATGCGAGGGGCACGCGAACCACCAAGAACTTCATGAAAATAGTGCTTTGACATGGGGCTGTGCCAGCCGTCACAGGGAGAGTGACTTCCCCCTCAACTTTTACAGAATCTCCCGTGAATCCCATCAGAGGCGTGGCGACAGGCCGGAGCAGATCAGGTGACAGGTTCATGCGAACAAAGGCATCGTAGTTCAAAACATCCATAGAACTCCCACTGTCAACTAGAATTCTTTTTACAGGATGCTTAGCGATCGTCATAGACACGACGACGCTATCATCATTTTTGTTCACTACCCCATCTAAGTCCTTTTCAAAGAAAGGAATTACAGACTCCGACTCCCCCTCCCCTCTTGGCCTCTTCGACGGGCCTCCTGCCCCCAGGAAATCATCGCTACCATCTTCTCCGTCGGGGCATTGTCGATCACCGGCGGTGGGGGCGCTGACGGGCCAGGAGCTCCGGGTTGTTCCTCTGAACGAATTTTCCCAGGTGGCCCTGCTGGATAAGGTCTTCAATAGCCTTCTTCAGCTGGCGGCAATCGTCGGTGTCGTGGCCGTGGTCCCGGTGGTAGCGACAGTAGAGGTTCTTGTTCCGGGGGATCTTCGGGTTTATGGGAGGGGGCGCTGCAGATAAGACTCCCCTTCAATCTCGAGCAGGATCTGAGATATCGGGGCGAGCAATGGGGTGTAGGGTCCGTCTCTTGGTGCAGGGGCTCGGGGGCGGTTGTCTGGCCGGCGAGGAGGCTCAGGTCTTCTGGGGCAAACTTCTGCAGGTTCCGCCGGGCCGGCTTCTTGGGGACATTCCCACCAGCCTCGCCAGGAAAAGTCGGCCTCTGCCCGGATGTACTTCTGGGCCCGGATCAGAAGCTCGGAGTAAGAGCCCGGCGGCTTCTTGTCGAGAGAGTACGAAGCGAGACGGGCGGAGCCCCCGCTTCAAGGCCAAGGTAGCCACCGAGTCTTCCAGGTTGTAGACCTCCAGAGCTGCTTCTTTAAACCGAGCGACGTAGTCCCGCAGGGACTCGCCGCTCTTCTGCTGGACGGCGAAGAGACTGTCCGCCACCCTCGGAATCTTCCGGCAGGCATCAAAATGGGCCAAGAAAGCCCTCTCCAACTGGCGGAAGGAATCGATGCTTCGTGGCGGCAGACGGGAGTACCAAGCTGAGCAGCCTTCTTCAGGGTGGCCGGGAAGGCAATGCACATAAGCGAGTCAGTGGCCCCCTGGACTTGCATGAGTACCTTATAGCTTTCCAAATGGTCCAGGGGTCTGTGGTCCCATCGTATGGATCTAGCTGGGGAAGGCGGAACCTGGTGGAGATGGGCTCCTCCATGATGCGGCGAGACAAGGGAGGCCGGCTGTCGTAGTCTGTTTCCGGCAGGTGGGTGATCCGACGGCTAAGCTCCTCCAGCCTCTGATTATACTCATCGAGTCGACGCTCGGCTCGACGAGGCATCCGGCCATCAAAGGAACCCTCCCCCGAAGATTCGGAAGACGAAGAACGGGGACGGCGATGCCGGCGGGGCGCTCCGCCTCCTTCCCATGCCGCCGCTTAGGAGAGACACTAGCATGGCGGGAAGGAGACCGATGTCTCTTAGAGGCTTCGCGGTGGTGAGGCTTGGCCGGAGATCGATGGTGGCGATCCACAGGAACTGGCGATCTCCCCGGGAGGAATGCTGGCTGGGTTGCACCACCCCGGGACAGATGGATTCGGCTCCGGCTGCTGCGCGCCGCCTGCTGGTGCTGCAGGCCCTGAACCGCCGCCGCCAAAGACTGGACTTGCGTGGCCAGGGCGGTGAATCGATCTTCCTGGAACTGCTGCAGAGGAGGCGGGGGACTTCAAGCTGAGGAGCGGAAGGCCCAGCCTCCCGGGGCGCAGCGGCTCCGGAATGCCAGCTGCGAGAGCCGGGGGGCCTCCGGGTGGACCGCCCCACGGCGCTGCCCCCCAGCGCAACCGGCAGAAACTCCCTTCGTTCGGGTCGTCACCATGGCTTCAAGAGCTTGAAGAGAGGGAAAATAGACTGCTGGTTCGATGTCTTTTTCTTTCTTCCCCCTTCCTGGCGCGCCAATCTGATGACGCCAAGTCACCTTCTTCAAACGGGGAAGACGGACGTCCTTCTCTCCGGACCCCTGCAAGAAAAGTCCCCGGAGACCGGTTGTTCCGGTGGGGACCCTCCGACGCTCAAGTCAGTTACTTGGGCTCAGACAAGAACCGCTCAGCGGAAAAGAGCTGAGACAGTTAGGGTTTTGCTAGGAGGAAGAAAGCTAGAAAACCAGAGTTCGGATCCCTACTTACAGTGCGGGCGTGTGTTTTTATACCTGTCCGAATATCCCGTCTTACTGTTCCGGAAGATTGCCGTCGTACCATCATTGTGCGCGCCGGAGGCGTCCCGCGATACCTGTCAACATGGTGTTACACGTGTCTAACAGCCGTGGTTGTATTTGGTGCGCGCCGTTGCTTGACATGACCGCGCACAGTTGCAAGTGGTAGCGAGTCGTACTCCGTAACGGGGAACAGTCACGCACAGGAACATGCAGTGCACCATACGCCGTTATGAGGCATGGCCGCAAGCAGCCACGAGCGCACGGAGAATCCCGTGAAGCACGGAGAATACATGGGCACGCCTGGTGGCCCGGAGCTGTCATTTGGTTCGAGGGCTGGTCCGCATGCTTATTGCTGATGATGCCCGCACACCCCATGACCGGAGGGGGTTTTGGGTTGAGAGATAATGATCTCACCCCGAGGCCGGTGGGGGTCTCGGGGGTGAGATAATGCTGGTGCACCCCGAGACCGGAGGGTCTCGGGGTCGAGATACGGTGATCCCACCTCGAGACCGGTGGGGGTCTCGGGGGTGAGATAATGCTGGTGTACCCCGAGGCCGGAGGGGGTCTCGGGGTCGAGATACGATGATCCCACCCCGAGACTGGTGGGGGTCTCGGGGGTGAGATAATGCTGGTGCACCCCGAGACCAAAGGGGTCTCGGGTCGAGATATGGTGATCCCACCCCGAGACCGGAGGGGGTCTCGTGGGTGAGATAATGCTGGTGCACCCTGAGACGGAAGGGGGTCTGGGGTCGAGATACGGTGATCCCACCCGAGACCGGTGGGGGTCTTGGGGGAGAGATAATGCTGGTGCATCCCGAGACCGGAAGGGGGTCTCGGGGTCGAGATATGGTGATCCCACCCCGAGACCGGGGGGTCTCGTGGGTGAGATAATGCTGGTGCACCCCGAGACCGGAAGGGGTCTCGGGGTCGAGATATGGTGATCCCACCCCGAGACCGGTGGGGGTCTCGGGGTGAGATAATGCTGGTGCACCCCGAGACCGGAAGGGGGTCTCGGGGTCGAGATATGGTGATCCCACCCCGAGACCGGTGGGGGTCTCGGGGGTGAGATAATGCTGGTGCACCCCGAGACCGGAAAGGGGTCTCGGGGTCGAGATATGGTGATCCCACCCCGAGACCTGGGGGTGAGATAATGCTGGTGCACCCCGAGACCGGAAGGGGTCTCGGGGTCGAGATATGGTGATCCCACCCCGAGACCGAAGGGGTCTCGGGGTGAGATAATGCTGGTGCACCCCGAGACCGGAAGGGGGTCTCGGGGTCGAGATATGGTGATCCCACCCGAGACCGGGGGGGTCTCGGGGGTGAGATAATGCTGGTGCACCCCGAGACCGAAGGGGTCTCGGGGTCGAGATATGGTGATCCCCCGAGATCGGAGGGGATCTCGTGGGTGAGATAATGCTGGTGCACCCCGAGACCGGAAGGGGGTCTCGGGGTTGAGATATGTTAATCTCCGTTAGCTGCTGTTACCTTTTATTCTAACGATGCGGGATCAGTCATATCATAGAATATTTATTATAAACAGTAGATAAATAAAAATATATGATCATATAGATATTGATAGGGACATCTCACAGTGGAGTCTCGAAAACTCTCTCTACCAGCAGCTAATCTAACATTAGATCAATCAAATAATTCATGCTTCAGCTTCCTGCATGCATCACATGCATATACGTCCATTATCAACGTAACCGTCAATATGTCTCACTGTATGGTGGAACAAAACTGTCTCCCGAAAAAATTATTATGAGATCATCAAGAAAAAAGTGTCACAACAACTCTTTCTAATGAAAAAAATTTAAGTTGTCTGGCAAAACATTTCATCCAAGCCAATATATTTTTATTATATTCTTCTTATCTGGCACTGAATTGTTTTAGAATTACCACATTATTCATACACAGAGACTGACTTCAGTATACTTATCTTCAGTGCATCATGAACTCATAACTTTAAGCAACCACCAGTCAAAAATACTTCCACACACAAGCTGACCACATTAACTACATCATTAAGCGGAATGAATCGGAACTTGAGACGGAATCACTGCAGGGTAATTAAGGGGGGGGTGACAACTCGGACGCGGCAGAACACAAACTTTCATATAAGAAAATAACACTCTTTTATTATAAAATATCAACGAAAATATAATTTTTCTGGGTCTCTCACTTAAACACTTTCATAGTAATCAACTCCCCTATTTATAAAGGAGAAAACTTTCATATAAGAAAACAACACTTTTTTATTATAAAAATATTGGTCTCTCACTTAAACACTTTCATGTAATCAACTCCCCTATTTATAAATGCTTACATGTTCTTTCATATACCATAATTTAATACATAGAAAACTAAAAGATAATTGCAGAAAACTAAAAGACACTTATAGAAACTAATTAAGGCCAATCACAAAATTTTGAACCATCTCATCTTTTTCAAAGTGGCTTTTTCTTTTTCCCATAAGGCCTTTGATTTTTCAAGCATCATTTTAATACAAGTTTAAATTTCAAACAGGTCTGGCTTAAAGTAGCCCTTCGCCATGCATGCTTTTAACGAACACACCGATGGCAGAAAGATGGCTATCGCTACAAAGTCCATGAAATCCACAAACTCCATGCCGTTCTTGAAGTCGAAGCAGAATCGAGTCCCTTCTTCTCGACCGTATGGCCCATACTTGGAAAGGTTGCTTTCAAACGTCAGTGATTTTACGACTATCGGTCCTTCTTGATCGATGGGCCCATAATATCCAGTTAAGGATGTCAAGTACTCCGAAGGTTCTAAATTGATCTGAAAAACAAACAAATTAAGGATGAGCAAAATGAATATGAATTGAAGGTCTTATTCCATCAAACTGGACTTGGTTTTTTGAACAACTTAGAAAATAGCGTCAGTTAACAGCTTGAAAGTAATGCATTCTGTTTATTTAACAGATGCTGTATTGATCTCCCAAGACTCCCTTGTCACAGAATGATCTATATACAAAATAAATGAATAAGACCACAGCACCAAACGTAAAAATAGTTAGATTTATTTATATTTTCGTTTTTGGACGTAAATATTAGAATGCGTCGAGTTTTGGTTGATAGGAAAAGAAAGTAGGTTCTCATAAATCAAATTCTTTTCTTTGAAAGATGTTTGACAAGTATATATAAGACCGATTCTGAGCCTTATGTCTGCAAACACCATCCAAGATTGCAAAAGTTCCTCATCCTAAACTGCACATAACCAAAGAAAAACATTAGCCGTCATAAATGATCTCAAGACACTTTGCTGGATGAGAACCTGGTTGAAGAATTTATGCAAGTTTTATAAAACAATCTAAAAGATTCTCCAATAATTAAACCTCCTAAAATAAATGCGAAAGGGAACGTGCATGCATGAATTACTTACACAAAGAAAGTTATCGCCGACTCCTCCATGCCTGGGTGCAAGAAATAAACTTCCTTGCGGTCAGACAACGTTTGGATGGAATTTATGGCATTTCCGTGAGTTATAAAGATCTGCTTCACGTTTCCCAACCGCATTCAGCCCATTCAAGTTATAACTCATGATCGGCTCCCCACACGGTCCAACTTTGATACGACTCAGTATTGAACTCTGTTAAGCAAAGCAAAAAAAAAAAACTTCAGGACAACTTACTGTCTAATTATCTCAGTTTTGATGTCTTTAGATTCCCTCTAGCTAGTGACTCACCATCCTGAAGCTTAACGTTTGTCCGAGAGCTCTGCCGCAAAAGAGATAACAGAAAGCTTGTGTCTGATAGAGTATGAAACGACGATGAAATACACAATAAAAGTATGAAATAAGAAAGATAAAATATTTTTAAGTATAATTTTTCTTACAAGATCTTTCTCTTTTCCTCTTCTTTTCTTTTTCTCACCGTGCCTTCTTTCTTCACAACAGTCACATATTTATAGATACAAACCTTTTGACTTTCCTAATAAATACATCAAAATGTAACCTTTTTAGATTTCCCATATAATTTTGATTTTTTCATGCCTTTTCAATGTAAATAAATATTATTATGAAATCTTTTAGATTTTTCATATGACTTTTGAATTTTTTATATGACCTTTTAAATTTTTATTTTCTGCCATTATAATTAAATTTTAAAATTTATTATGATATTTTTAGTTTCTTCAGGGCAACTAAGTTTACCTTTTCTTTAACAGTGTCGAACGCGTTATTCCTCTGTCACGGAGAGCCCATTTTATAGCAGTAATATTGTAATAGTTATTATGCTTTTCTTTGTGAAAGCGTGAAGGCACGCTCTTTGTTCAAAGGGTGCAAAACAAGGCACGCTCTTATTTTATCGTCCTTTGGGGCTTTTCCTTCCCGGTAGCCCATGCGATTATTGGCTTCGCTACCTCATGACATATGTGCAATATTATAATAGATGATGTTTGAAATAGGAGATAAGAGAAGATATTCAGGAGATATCCTCTTTGATTCCCAAAGTCATAACTATAAGGTAGCGTTTGATAGGAAAAATATTATCCATGGATAAGTGTACGGGATAGAGTTTATCCCCTGGCTATCCCTAGAGATATCCCTTGGCTATCCCATTGATTATATCAAATGTAAAAAAGATAAATCCATAGGATAACCTTTTTTTACTCTTATTTGAGGGATAACCAACTATTCCTGCATTCTCTAGGGAATACATTGAGGGGATATCCCATGGTTAACCATGGTTAACCTCTCTTTGGTTAACTTTATTCTCTGCTATCCCTTATAGTTATGGCTTTTGGGAATAAGAGGGGATATCCAAGGGATATCCCCTCTTATCCTCTATTTCAAACACTACCTAAGGGATAGCTGGGAATAAAGTTAACCAAAGGGATAATCCATGGTTAACCATGGGATATCCCCTCAATTTATTCCCTAGAAAATGCAGGAATAGCTGGTTATCCCTCCAAATAAGAGTAAAAAAAAGTTATCCTATGGATTTACCTTTTTGCATTTGATATGATCAATGGATAGCCAAGGGATATCCCTAGGAATAGTCAGGGGACAAACTCTATCCCATACACTTATCCATGGATAATATTTTTCTATCAAACACAGTCTTTTTTTTTTCCCCCTGAAAACCAACTAATTTGAGATCTTATTCTTGGGTAGATAGGTGATGTTTTTTTTTTTTTTAACCGTTGCTTTCTTTTATGCAGCACTTAAAAATAAAATGTCTAACCGTGTTGCTTGATTTTTGATCTAAATGAATTACTATGGATTAGTTGATCAATTGGATTTTGAGCCAAGCTTAGGCCTGATCTTAGATCAGATCAGGACCTAAATTTCAAGGGAAAAAAAAAAAAGCTACGCCCTTGTTTCAACAGTCAAAAATGAATGTCATATCTTTGGAAAGATATATAAATTATGACAGACAACGAAAGTATTCCGGACTTTTATGAGGCCTTACTTAGGCTCTGGTCCTCTGTTATGGTTTTGGTTGAACTTTAGCGGGCTAAAACGTTTACCCATTTCATCAGGCCATATCTAACCTATACGACCAGCCCCTGGCCAAACCCTTCGTCGCAGAGCCCGAGCCTTTAACTAGGCCTGGGTTTGGTCCAAATTCAATTCCAAAATTTAAGATGTGGTTAGCATTCAAAATTTTAAGATGTAGTTAGTCTTTTAAATTTTATAGTAGATTTTTTTTCAATTGTATGAGAATAGCTATTAAATTTTCTTGGGTGTTTAAATGCAATTATTTTAAATGATGTTTGATTTTGTTCAAACATTTAAAAACTGAAAATTAATTCTATTAGAGAAATTTTTGGCCTGAATGAGTTGTTGTGGGTTGATTTGATTAGGTTTAGGATCGGGCATGAATTTGGATCAAGCTCATGCCTGAATTATGAAAAAAATTTGACTATCTTCGACACTCTTCAGGAATTTCGGTTCTCTGCCCTATTTATAAAATAGATTAATTTAATTTTAATTAATTTAATTTTTAATTAATTTAATTTTTAATTAATTTTTTTATTTTTAATTATTTTTCATTAATTTTTCAATTAATTTTTTTATAAATTTTAAAAATAGTAATTAATTTTTTTATTTTTTAATTAGAGTTTTTTATAAATGTATTTTTTTTCTGTTCGATATTTTTCATTTCTATGGACGAATAATACCATGATTCATTTTTGTTTGGAAATATGAGAAAAAAGATAATGGCTATGAGATAGGAGAAAAGAGAGAAAAAGAGATGAATAATTTTGTTTGGAGAAAGGAATAAATTTATTTTTATAAAAGAGGCAGGGGTAATTTTTAAAAGAAAATTTTATTAGATTAAACATATCTAGTAATATAGATAACCATCTCTTCCTTAGGTAATCTGGATTACCACTTGATAACCACCTCCCATTGAGGTAATCTGGATTACCACTTGAGATTACCACTGTAGAGTACATAATAGATTGCCATTCAAAATATGTACCAAACATGATTATCTGGATCCCATTTAAATTACCGATAATTAGATAGATTACCTGCTACCAAACGTCCTATTAGGTCAAACTGAAGCTCAAAATCATTTTAGAATTTAGATTTAAGCTTGGCCTCAGATTTTGCTCGAGCTTCTTGGCTCAAAAATAAATTGAGCTAACCTACGTCAGTTTGTTCAGAGCAAAGACAGAGCGATAAAATTATTTTTTATTTTTTAAGTACTTAATAAAAGCAAACAAGATTTCAATTTTTAGTTGATTCTTAAATTTTAAAAAAAACCATTTTTATGTTTGCTTGATAGATGGAAGGTCCGACATAAAATTTTAAAGCCAGAATGTGTTGACGCCAAGTCACCTTCCTTCAACATCGGAAAATGGAGGTCCTTCTCCTCAAAGAGCTCCTGCAAGGAAGTCCCCGGAGACCGGTTGCACCGGTGGGAACCCTCCGACGCTCAAGTAAGCAACTCGGGCACAGACAAGAATGGACTAGCAGTAAGATAGCTAGAGAGCTTGAGTTCAGATCCCTTCCTCGTTGTGAGTTGAGCTTTTATACCGGTTCGAGGGTCCCTTTTCTCGCTTCCAGAAGGTGGTGGATTTCAAGGTGCCCTTGTCTGGTAGCAGACAGAGGGCAAAGCTGATAGCGACAGGTCGCAACCGACACTAAGCACGTCAGAGGCATCTTGCCCCATCGGCCACCTGCCAAGCACGGCGCTACAGGTGGCAGGTGGGCCTAGTTGTGTCAGGCATGCGCCGTTACGGGCTGCGGCCATGCGCTGCTGCAGGAGGTAGTGGGCCACGTGGTCACCACAGACGGTTGGTGGGCCACGTGGGTGTGTCAGGTGGCTCGAGGTGGCGGGACATGAGGCTCGAAGCCAGGGTGTCCCCCCCATCCCGGAGCCATGCCGAGGGGACGCCGGGTCCGAGGCCCATGCCGAGGGGACGCCGGGTCCGAGGTCCATGCCGAGGGGACGCCGAGTCCGAGGCCGATGCCGAAGGGACGCCGGGTCCGAAGGGACCTCGGAGGCCGAGGGGGCCTCGAGGCCGAAGGCGCCTTGGGGGCCAAGGCGGGGGCTCCGGCAGTTATTTTCTCGTTAACCCTAACGACGTTGGATAAGCCACATCAGATGCCCCTCGCCCCTGAGATGAAGCGGGCCTACCTCTGCAAGGCGAAAGGGATGTCACCTTCCAGGTGGTTGATCCTAGCATGTCACCAATTGTCAAAGAGCATGTGTCCATGGGTGCAGCAATGCCTTAGCATGGGTGATTCGGGGGTTGCAGCAGTATCGCCCCACACCGTCCGTCTGATCCACGGAGATCAGCCTCGGAGTGGGAGCATCCTCTCGGGGCTTACGAAAAGCCACCGCCATCATTGCCATCATGAAGCTGACATCAGCGTTGCCTCGCCATTGGCCGAAGGCAGAGCGTCCCACACGCCGGGTGCCTGCCGAGGCGACTCAACCTATAGCGGGAGTCCACGTGGTTCGGTAGGTGAGGCATGACAATTCGAACCTAATAAGTCGGGCGAAAGGCCGGATTTCATCACTTTGCCTGAGATCGTCTTCTACCTCCAGCTCTCGACCTTGTCTTCTTCCCGAGACCTTGCTTCCACTGCTCTCTGCTCCAGGTCAGCTTCCTGATCTCCTCCTGCTCCCCTAGCTTTCCATTAGATCTCTCCCATGGCATCCTCACCCTCCTGGCCTTCGTCTGAGTCCCTTGCGGACCAGATTTCATCTTCGAGGCTCCGTGCCTCTCCATCTCACATCCCCTCGTGGTCCTCCTCCACCCCTCCGAAGGACCACATTCCTCTTTCCCCGCGGCGAGTCGCCACCGCGGCTCCAGCTAGGAGACGCCCGGCTCTAGCTAGGAGACGCTCGGCGGCCGCCGACGTCTCCTTAAGGGTGGGGGCGGAATCCCCGATGGGGACCGCCTCCACGGTAATGGGCCAGGACTTGGCCAATATTAGGGCCCGTTACCAAATTTCTAGGGAAGTAGGGCTCTTCATACCAACTCCCGACGATAGGGTAGTGTCCTCCCGACCCGGTAGGATAGCCGTATACGAAATTTCCCTCAAGCTAGGTCTTCGCCTGCCTTTTCACCCTTTCTTTGTTAACCTCCTCGACTATTATTCCTTGACTCCTGCCCAGCTGGTTCTGAACTCCCTTCGGACCATCTGCGCCTTTATAGTTCTCTGTCACTTCCATTGTATCACACCTAGACTTTCCCTTTTCCGCTGTTTTTACACCTCCGGCCGAGTTCTCAAACTGTACCTCTCCTCCTCCGTTAAGGGATGGAAGTCCCGATTCTTCTTTGCCAACCATAACGAGGTCAAGCCCAGGTGGGGGGACCCAGACCTTAGGCCCAACGCGAACTCATCCGTACTCCCGGGGGACAGGGAAGCGCTGGGGCAGCTATTGACGGCCGTCCCCAAGTGCAACCAGCTCATGTCGGAGGACAATCTCTGACTTGTGGGGGTCTCCACTCGGAGTGGTGAGTAGCGGCCGACCCAACACTTAGCCAGTTTTCCTCCTCTGTCCCCTTTTTTTTTTTTTTAATGCTAACTCCGACTGATGATGTGCAGTGATGAAGGTCCCCACCCATACCCTCAGAAAGGCGGCAGCCAAAAGGAAGAAGGCCCTCGAGGGCGCCGAGGGACCGAGCACGAGGCCTCGAACCCAGGCCCCCAGCCAGCCTGTGGCACAACCTTCCCCATCCCCGGAATGCAAGGAGATAGCGACTGTTCCTGAGGTGGACCTAACAGCCGACACACCCCAGGATGGAGTGAGGGCCGAGGGGACGACAATAGTGGAGCTCCCCATTCCGGCCAAACCGACCCAGGCCGAGGCCGAGCTGAGCCCGAGTGATACCGCACCCGCAGCGGTAATGGCGCCCACGGGTGATACGCCGGCTGCATCCGAGCTAGCCGAGGCTGCCGAAGGAGGCGAAGGCGAGGCGATACCCTCCAAACCCTCGGTGATGAACCATGGAAGCCGAGCAGAATGGCTGATCTCCCAGCTTATCTAGCCCGAGTTACAGGAGGAGCTCAGTCAGCTGGGTGCATCAGCGTTCTTCCGCGAAGCTTTCGTGGCGCTCGTTTGGGTAAGTAGTGCTTATGCTTTGACATCTGTTATCTATTCGGCCTGGTACTAACGTGCTTTTGATGCAGTCGGCTAATTCCCTGGTGGCCACGAGGGAAGTAATAAATCAAGGGAAGGTCATCATCCGCGAGGCTCGGCGGGATGCTGAGGAGGCCCAGGCCCGAGCCAGAGGGCTAAGGGGGCCCTGGAGGCGGCAAGGACCGACCGAGCTGCCAAGCTCGAGGAGGCCGCCAGGCGAGCAGAGGCCGAAGCCATCCGTGCCCGGGCAGCTCGGAACCAACTCGGGGTGGCGGAGGGCGCCGTCTGTGACAGGGACCGCCACATCACTGAGCTCAGTTCTGCCATCCAGGCAGCCGAGGCGAGGGCGGAGCACGCCTAGAAGGCAGCGAGGATGGCCGCTTCCCGGGCTATGGAGGAGGAGACCAAGGCCCGCGAGGCAGAGGCGGCTGCCGAGGGGAGGGTCACGGCGACCATAGAGGAGTTTCGGGCATCTGCGCTTCTCGGAGGAGCTAGCCGAAGCCTCCGCGGATGCATACCTCTAAGGATTCCGGGATGGCAAGGAAAAGGTGGCCCGGGTCCTCGACTTCCCCCGCGCCCTAAAGATCGAACCGGACCCGATGTCCTAGGGGCCTCCTCCGACGATGAGCCCGCAGCTGCCGATCCATGACTTTGTATTTTTGTTTTCTTTTTGTACTAAGTCCGACACAGTCGGCATTTTGTAAGCACCTTTTTATCAATGAAAATTTCTTTTTGAAATGTGCATTAGACCTGTAGTCCCCCTCAGCTCGCCGACGTGGGACCCCTAGGGGATGCATTGGCGATGGGGATAGTATCCGTCGGCCCTTTACTAGCAGATCCGCGACTTAGCCATTTTGTAGGGTTAGGGCCTAGAGGGAGCACCAAGGTCGAACTTGGGGTCAAGCCATCCTCAAGCCGCTGAGTACCAATGGTACATCGGCCTTCAGTGCCGATGGCACAGCTTTGGGGCGCCGAGTAGGCATCGGGCTTCTGAGTACCGATGGAATATTGGCCTTCGATGCAGATGGTACATCGGTCTTGAAGTACCGAGCTAGCCTCGGGCTTTTTGGAGCCGGTGGTACACCGATCTTCAGTGCCGATGGTACATCGGTCTTTAGGTGCCGAGCTAGCCTCGGGTTTTTTGGAGCCGGTGGTACACTGGTCTTCGATGCCGATGGTACATCGGTCTTGAGGTACCAAGCTGGCCTCAAGCTTTTTGAAGCCGGTGGTACACCGGTCTTTGGTGCCGATGGTACATCGGTCTTGAGGTGCCGAGCTAGCCTCGGGCTTTTTGGAGCCGGTGGTACATCGATCTTCGGTGCCGATGGTACATCGGTCTTGAAGTGCTGAGCTGGCCTCGACATTTTGGAGCCGATGGTACACCGGTCTTCGGTGCCGATGGTACATCGCTCTTGAGGTGCCAGCTGGCCTCGGGCTTTTTGGAGCCGGTGGTACACCGGTCTTCGGTGCCGATGGTACATCAGTCTTGAGGTGCCAATGGTACATCGGTCTTGAGGTGCCGAGCTGGCCTTGGGCTTTTTGGAGCCGGTTGTACACCGGTTTTGCCGATGGTACATCGGTCTTGAGGTGTCGAGCTGGCCTTGGGCTTTTTGGAGCCGGTGGTACATCGGTCTTCGGTACCGATGGTACATCGGTCTTGAGGTGCCGAGCTGGCCTTGGGCTTTTTGGAACCGGTGGTACACCGGTCTTCGATGCCGATGGTACATCGGTCTTGAGGTGCCGAGCTGGCCTTGGGCTTTTTGGAGCTGGTGGTACACCGGTCTTTGGTGCCGATGGTACATCGATCTTGAAGTGCCAAGCTGGCCTCGGGCTTTTTGGGCCGGTGGTACGCCGGTCTTCGGTGCCGATGGTACATCGGTCTTGAGGTGCCGAGCTGGCCTTGGGCTTTTTAGAGCCGGTGGTACACCGGTCTTTGATGCCGATGGTACATCGGTCTTGAAGTGTCGAGCTAGCCTTGGGCTTTTTCTGGAAAGATGGGTTACTCGAACACGCTTTTATTAATATAGAACGCGGGGCAGGAGCTCAAAAGAATGTAAGTGCACAACTCAATATAGAGAGGGGTACATTACTGATAATACCGTCGGAGGTTGTCGGAGTTCCAAGTCCACGGGAGCGGCTTTCCGTCTAGCCCTTCGATTCTGTACGCTCCACGATGGAGGGCTTCGGTGACTCGATAGGGTCCCTCCCAATTTGACGACAGCTTCCCCCCTTCCGTCGGCTTTGAAACTTCGGTCCATCGGAGGACTAGGTCTCCCAGTAGAAATGTCCTGGGGGACACGGGTATTGTAGTACTTGGTCGTTCGCTGTCGGTAGGCGGCCATCTGGAGCTGCGCTCGGTCGCGTACTTCCTCCACGAGATCGAGGTTGGCTTGGAGCTGGCTCGAGTTATCCTCCTCGTTGTATGACTCCGTCGGGGGCTCGGGGCACCTATCTCCACAGGGATGATGGCCTCAGAGCCAAAGACGAGGCTGAAGGGAGTCTCTCCGGTGAGAGCGCGTGGCATCGTGTGGTAGGCCCACAGCACGTTAGGGAGCTCCTCTACCCACCTTCCTTTGAAGTCATTCAGCCATGCCCTAAGTCCTTGGAGGATGATGCGGTTGGTCACCTCGGCAGCGCCATTGGTCTGAGGGTGCCCGATGGAGGTGAACCACTGATGAATGCCTAGCTCGGTGCAGAATCCTTTGAAAGTCGTTGTCGAACTGCTGACTGTTGTCGGTGATGAGGGTATGCGGCAGTCCGAACCGACATATTATAGATTTTCAGAAAAAGAATCTCACCTTGCCCTCGGTGATCCTGGCCAGTGCCTTAGCCTCAATCCATTTGGTGAAGTGGTCAACGGCTACCAGAAGGAACTTGCGCTGACCAGAGGCCGGGAGAAACAGTCCTAAGATGTCCATCCCCCACTGAGCAAAAGGCCAGGAGGCCGCCAGGGGGCTCAGCTGGAAGGTTGGCTACCTCTGGATGTTGGCATGACGTTGGCAGCTATCACACCTCTTAACAAGCTCGGCGGCGTACTCCCTCATTGTCAGCCAGTAGTATCCTTTCCGCAGGGCTTTACACGCTAGAGCCCTACCCCCAGATGACTTCTGCAGATGCCCTCATGGATCTTCAGCATGATATAATCAGCTTCTGTGGGGCCGACGCACTTGAGGATCGGGTGCGAGAATGACCTCCGGTAGAGCCTCCAATCCATCATTAAAAACTTGGGAGCCCACCGCTTGAGTAGTCTGGCCTTAGCTGGATCTTCAGTGAGGGTCGTCGGTAAGATACTGGATGTAAGCATCCATCCAAGAGGATTCTTGCGCGACCGGCAGGGCTTCGCCTATGGCTTCAATGCTTGGGACCTCCAGATGCTCCACATACGTCCTTCCCAAGGTCCCGTCGGCCGAGGTGGCCAAATGGGAGAGTGCATCAGCTCGAGCATTCTCTCCTCTGGGGATGTAACTGATGCAGAAATAGGCAAAATGGGAGGCTCGGGACTGAACCTCACTCAAGTAATGGGACATTGTTGGATCTCTGGCTTATACTCCCCAGCAACTTGCCCAGAGACGAGCTAGGAGTCTGTGAAAGCCCTCAGACGCTCGCGCCGAGCTCCCCGGCCAGCTTCATCCCAGCCAGTAGGGCTTCATACTCCGCTTGATTGGTGGCGAGAAAAGGAATCGGAGAGCGTACTCCACCGTTTCTCCCCCAGGGCTCGCGAGAATGAGACCAGCCCTACTCCCCTAGGAGTTTGATGCTCCATCCACATGAAGGATCCAGTCTTTCTCTCCGGCCTCCTCTGATGTGGGGATCTCCGAGCGTGGCTCTTCGAAGGCTCCTCGGCCCAGGTGCACTCGACGAGAAAATCTGCTAGCACCTGGGACTTCATTGCGGACCTCGAACGGATCGACAAGTCGAATTCTCCCAGCTTGATGGCCCACTTTGCAAGTCGGCCGGATGTGTCAGGGCGCGATAAGATAGTCCGAGGGGCTGATCCGTGAGCACCACGATTGTATGGGCTTGGAAGTAGGGTCAGAAACATTGAGAAGAGACAATCAGAGCAAAGATGATCTTCTCGGTTCTGGAATACCTGGTCTCTGCGTCATGAAGCACCTTGCTAGTGTAGTAGACTGGCTTCTGCGTCCCGTCGGCGTCCATGCAAACAAGCACGGAGCTGACGGCCTCGGGGAGGCTGCGAGATATAGAAAAAGCTCCTCTCCGCTCCTCGGCTTGGATAGCAATGGCGGAGTGGATAAAAACTTTTTTAACTCCTCGAAGGCTTCCTGGCACTCCTTCGTCCACTCGAAGCTGTTGACCTTGCGCAACGCCTTGAAGAAAGGTAGACACCTCTCCGCCGACTTGGACATGAAGCGACTCAAGGTTGCCACCCTTCCGGTCAGGTGCTGCACCTCCTTCTTGTTAACAGGGGGTCTCATGTCCAAAATGGCTTGGATTTTATCGGGGTTTGCCTTGATCCCTTGCTGCATCACCATGAAGCCCAAAAACTTGCCCGCTGTAACCCTGAAGGCACACTTGCGGGGGTTCAGCCTCATCTGATACCGGCGAAGATTGCCAAAGGTCTCCATGAGGTCGCGACATGATCGGTAGTACGGGTACTCTTGGTCAGCATGTCATTAACGTACACATCCATATTGCGCCCAATCTGGCCCTTAAAGACCTTATTCATTAGCCTCTGATAGGTAGCACCGCATTCTTCAGTCCGAATGGCATTGCCTTGTAGTATATCCCCTTCTCGGTCACAAACAAGATAGCTTCTTCATCTGCTAGATCCATCTTGATTTGGTTGTATCCCGAGAAGGCATCCATGAAGCTGAGGGTCTCATGACCGGATGTGGCGTCCACCAATTGGTCAATCCGAGGCAACGGAAAGCTATCCTTGGGGCACACCTTATTGAGGTCGTGAAATCCATGCACATCCTCCAGCTCCCACTGGCCTTGCGGACCATCACGACGTTGGCTAGCCAGTCAGGGTAGTGGACCTTCCGAATGTGGCCAGCAGACACTAGCTTACGCACCTCCTTGTCAATGGCCTTCTGCCGATCGGGGGCGAAGCTCCTCTTCTTCTGCTGGACGGTTCGGCACTCCGGTTTGATGTTGAGCTGGTGGGTAATTACCTCGTCAGAGATGCCTGGCATATCGGACACCGACCATGCGAAGATGTCGGAGTTGGCCCACAAGAAAACGATAAGTTGGTCTCGTGCCTCCTTCGGGAGCAGGGCTCGATCCGGATCATTCTTATCGGGTCCTCCCCTAAAGGGAAGGTCAGCATGTGCTTAGCCGGCTCTCCTCTCCTTTCGAGTCTCGGGGGTCGAGCGCTTCTGGTGCAGGTGCAGGTACCACCCCCTACGGGCTGGGGCCATGTGGTAGCAAAGTGGCAGCGGGTTCTGCTCCCCCCGCATCTCCCCGACTCCATCGCTGGTAGGGAACCTCACAAGTAGCCTTTTGGTGGAGATGACAGCATCTAAAAGATTCAGTCCGGGTCTCCTAAGGATGGCATTATAGGCAAGAGGAACTCGTACCACAAGAAAATTCATGCAAACCGTGCTCTGGCACGGTGGTGTCCCGGCTGTGATGGGGAGGGTGATCTCCCCCTCAACTCTCACAGAATCTCCAGTAAAACCTATTAAGGGTGTGGTGACATGCCGAAGGGAGCTGGCAGATAAGTTCATCCGAACAAACGCATCATAACTCAAAACATCCACTGAGCTCCCACTGTCAACTAGAATTCTTTTTACAGGATGCTTAGCGATCGTCATGGACACAACGACGTTGTCATCATTTTTGTTGACCACCCCTCTAGGTCCCTTTTAGAAAAAGGAATTACAGAGTCTAACCCCTCCTCCCAATGCGGCCTCTTGGATGTGCCGCCTGCCCCCTAGGAAATCATTGCCACCGTCTTCTCGGTTGGGCGTTGTTGATGCTGGCTATTGATGGCGGAGGCGCTGACGGGATGGGTGCACTTGGATGGCCCCTCTGGATGAACTTCCCTAGGTTGCCATGCTGGATAAGGTCCTCTATCGCCTTCTTCAACTGGCGACAGTTATCGGTGTCGTGGCCGTGGTCCCGGTGGAAGCGGCAGTACAGGTTTTTGTTGTGGGGGGTCTTCGGGTTCAACGGAAGAGGGCGCTGAAGATATGGCTCACCCTCGATCTCAAGCAAAATGTGAGATATCGGAGCGAGCAAGGGGGTGAATGGACCATCCCTGGGAGCAAGAGCTCGAGGATGGTTTTCCAGTTGGCGGGGAGGCTCGGGCCTCCTAGGGCGAGCCTCAACAGGTCGGGACAAGTATGCTTCTTGGTGGAGCCACCATTATCCTCGCACCGGGAGGAATCAGTCTCGTCGGCGGATGTACTTTTGTGCCCGGCTCAAGAGTTCGGCGTAGGAGCTGGGGGCTTCTTGTCGAGCAATATGCAAAGCGGAAGGGGCGGAGCCCTTGCTTAAGGCCAAGGTGGCCCAGAATCCTCGAGGTTGTAGACCTCAAGGGAAGCTTCTTTGAATCGGGCGACGAAGTCCCGCAGGGACTCGTTGCCCTTCTACTGGATGGAAAACAAGCTATCCGCCACATGAGGGATCTTCTGACAAGCGTCGAAATGGGCCAAGAAGGCCCTCTCTAGCTGGCGGAAGGAGTTGAAACTCGTGGCGGCAGGCGAGAGTACCAGGCTCGGGCGGCCTTCCTCAAGGTGGTGGGGAAGGCGATGCAGAGAAGAGAGTCGGTTGCCCCCTAGACCTGCATAAGGACTTTGTAGCTTTCCAGGTGGCCAAGGGGATCGTGGTCTCGTCATACGGGTCCAGCTGAGGAAGACGGAACCGGGCTGAGATCGGCTCCTCCATAATACGGCGGGACAGCGGTGGCCAACAGTAATAGTCTACCTCTGGTAGGTTGGTGATCCGGCGGCTAAGCTCCTCTAGCCGCTGGTTATACTCATCGAGCCGGCGCTCGACCCGACGAGCTATCCGGCCGTCAAAGGACCCCTCCCTTAAAGATTCCAAGAATGGGGAGGAGTGACTGCGGTGAAGGCGGGTGCGCTCCGCCTCCTTTCCGTGCCGTCGCTTGGGGGAAGCACTAGAATGGCGAGAAAGTGACCGGGACCTCTTAGAGGTTTCCCGGTGATGGCGCCTGGGCAAAACGCGGCGGAGGTGGGCTTCTCGGATGGAAGACCTCTCCTGAGAAGAATGCTGACTGGGCTGGACCACCCCTGGGACTGATGAGGGTGGCCCTGGCTGCTGTTGCAGGACCTGGACCACCACCATCAGCGACTGAACTTGCATGGTGAGGGCAGCGATCCGATCATCTTGATGCTGCTGCGGTGGCGGCGGCGATGGCGGTGTGGGGACGCTTGCCTGGGGGGCAAGGGAACCGGCCACCGGCAGGTCAGCTCCCAGGCGATGCCCCCCAGTGTGGCTAGTTGAGACCTCTTGCGCACGCGTTATCACCATTTTCTCGAATACTCAGGAAGAGAAGAATCTGCAGCTGGCTGGTTCGAAGCTTTTCTTTATCCCCCCTTTCTGGCGCGCCAATCTGTTGATGCCAAGTCACCTTCCTTCAACGTCGGGAAACGAAGGTCCTTCTCCTCAAAGAGCTCCTGCAAGGAAGTCCCCGGAGACCGGTTGCACCGGTAGGGACCCTCCGACGCTCAAGTAAGCAACTCGGGCACATACAAGAATTGACTAGCAGAAAGATAGCTAAAGAGCTTGAGTTCAGATCCCTTCTTCGTTGTGAGTGTGGGTTTTTATATCTGTTCGAGGGTCCCTTTTCCTGCTTCCAGAAAGTGGTGGATTTCAAGGTGCCCTTGTCCGGTAGCGAGCAGTGGGCAAAGCTGACAGCGACAGGTCGCAACCAACACTAAGCACATTAGAGGCGTCTTGCCCCGCTGGCCACCTGCCAAGCGCGGCGCTGCAGGTGGCAGGTGGGCCTAGTTGTATCAGGCATGCGTCATTACGGGCTGCGGCCAGCGCTGCTGCAGGAGGTAGTGGGCCACATGGTCACCACAGACGGTTGGTGGGCCACGTGGGTGTGTCAGGTGGCTCGAGGTGGCGGGACATGAGGGTCGAAGTCAAGGTGTCCCCCTTCGTTCCGGAGCCGATGCCGAGGGGACGCCGGGGACGCCGGGTCCGAGGCCGATGCCGAGGGGACGTCGGGTCCGAGGCCGATCAGAATGTTTTTTTTTTTTTGAAGAGCATCTGGCCACCTTCCGAGAACAATGATTATAATATTGCACATACGTCCCCAAGCAGCGAAGCCGAGACTCACACAAGCTATTGGTAGGGAGGGAAGCTCTATGGTAGAATAGAATCAGAGCGTTCCTTGTTTTCTCCTCTTCGCACAAGAGCGTTCCTTCACGCTTTCACAAAGAAAAGCATAACAACTATTACGCTACTACTGCTATAAAATGGGCTCTCTCTGTCACAGAGTAATAACGCGATCGACGCAAGGTTTCCGTTTGTCTCTCTTTGGCATCACAGCCGTCGGAGATCACAAAGTAAGTAGTCCTTGGCATCTTAATTGGGCCAAGCGAACATTAAGCTTCAGGATGGTGAGTATCATCTAATTTAAGACATCCAAACTGAGTTAAGTAGACAATTCCTGTAGTCTTTTTTTTACCCCCCCTTATGTTTAACAGAGTTCAATACTGAATGACGAGGTTCTCATTAAAGTTGGACCGCGAGGGGAGCTGCTGAGCCGAAATGTAGAATGGGATGAATCGAGTTATGGAAAATGTCCTCTTCCTATCAATCCTTTGAATTTTCATAGATTTAATGAAGTCAAACTAAATGACTCTTTTATATTTTTATGCATAAAGCTAGAAGATAGCAAATCTTTAATTCGCAGCTTCTTAGTCACCTTCTTTTAGTTTAAGGCTGAATTAATGTACAAAATAATTAAGCCTTTTATTTTGTATTGAAATAATTCAACAAGATCAATAGTAAATTATGGTTTCAATATTTAATTAATAATATAGCTTGTGATTTTTGTTTTGATTTTATACTTACAATGTAAACATTGCACCTTCCACAAGGATCAAAGAGTTAAAATTAGTATTTATAATAAAATAATATACTTAAACGTAGTTGAAAAAAATGTATTTATATCAGTGGTTGCAAACCAAACCACTGGCGCATATATATATATATATATATATATATCAATAGCCAACAGATTTTTAGTGATTACAAGGTTTAACTAAGATGAAAGCTTTTTCAGTACTAATAAATATCATGAGCATACATAATAGTTTTTTGATTTTATTCTAGTAAAAATGAAACCAATAAAGATGTTCTACTACCATAGCCATCTAAGCTTATGGTTTTTAGTGGTCATGGAATATGGATTATATTTTAATTGTTTGATTATCTACTAACAAATATTTTATCAATAATTTTAAGATATTTTATCAATAGTTTTAACCTTTGAATTTTTTTTTTTACTTCTTGTAATTATATCAAAGTTGCTGCCATTGTTTCCATATTCTTGCGAGATGGATCCACCCATCTTCATTCTAATCAAACTTTCTGTTGAATGGCGAGTCATGACAAAACCATTTGTTCTTGGCTAAGGAAGCCATCATGTCATGCTTAATATATTAAAAGAGCTCATTATAATTCTCCTCTTTTTTTAGTTTATCAAGAAGAAAATATATTAAAAATTGAAAGAGAAAAAACTTTAACAAAGTATTATTTTGAGAAAAATCTGGAAGTTGACCAAGTGGTGAAATAATTCCATCACATAATCAAAATTACATATGAAAACTGATGTTGATAAAATAGATTCTAATTTGGCCTACTGGCCCTTTAGCACATTCATGAAATGATTGTGATGGATAAAGGTTTTTAGTTTCACTGGAAATGGTGAAGCTGTTTCCTTTCTCTCTCTCTCTCTCTCTCTTGCCCTTTTCCTTTCCAAGTGAAAAATGATGAAACTCTCCCTCTGTTCTAAAATAAATAAAGAAAATGGAGAGAACAAAAGCAACAATTATAAATCATAATCATAAACTTCAAAGCACAGCTAGCTGAATTGGCATGGTTATTTTCTCACTAATTGATTTATCTAAGTATATAGTTCCACAAAAGCTGAGTTCTGTTAAGATAAAATGGGAAATCATATTTTTTATGAATTTACGTAATATAATATATTACATAAGTAATGTATTTAAAACAGATGTTTGAATTCAAGTGCACATGCCTTTAAATTAAAGAAAACAATCATATATAGAAGAGAATCAGGAGGGTTACATGAACTCAATTTAATTAGCACATCTAGTAATTAAATTATTGACTAAATATTTATATAAAAATTCTAATTTGCTAATGTTTTGATATTAGATAAAATCGCATTACGAATTATTCCATCTATTTGCAATATATTTTGTTTTAATGAATTGGATAATTATACTTTAAATAGAATATTTATTATAAACAATAGATAAATAAAAATGATCATTGAGAAATTGATAGGGACATCTCACAGTGGAGTCTCGAAAACTCTCTCTACCAGCAGCTAATCTAACATTAGATCAATCAAATAATTCATGCTTCAGCTTCCTGCATGCATCACATATACGTCCATTATCAACGTAACCATCATGTCTCACTGTATGGTGGAACAAAACTGTCTCCCGGAAAATAATTATTATGAGATCATCAAGAAACAAGTGTCACGACATCTCTTTCTAATGAAAAAAATTTAAGTTGCCTGGCAAAACATTTCATCCAAGCCAATATATTTTTATTATATTCTTCTTCTGATCTGGCACTGAATTGTTTTAGAACCATATATTATTCATACACAGAGACTGACTTCAGTATACTTATCTTCAGTGCATCATGAACTCATAACTTTAAGCAACCACCAGTCAAAAATACTTCCACACACAATCTGACCACATTAACTACATCATTAAGCGTAATTAATTGGAACTTCAGATGGAATCCCTGCAGGTAAGGGGGGTTGACAACTCGGACGAGACGGAACACAAACGCTGCGACGTGATGTTATATCGAACGGGGTCTGGCTTGAAGTAGTGCTTCGCAATGCTTTTAACGTACACACCGATGGCAGAAAGATGGCTATCGCTACAACGTCCATGAAATCCACCGAACTGCACGCCGTTCCGGAAGTCGAAGCAGAATCGGATCCCTTCTTCTCGACCGTATGGCCCATACTTGGAGAGGTTGCTTTCGAACGTCAGTGATCGTACGACCTTCAATTCTTTTTGATCGATGGGCCCATAATATCCAGTTAAGGATGTCAAGTACTCCGAAGGTTTTAAATTGATCTGAAAAACAAACAAAGGATGAGCAAAATGAATATGAATTGAAGGTCTTATTCCATTCCATCAAACTGGACTTGGTTTTATGAACAACCTAGAAAATAGCGTCAGTTAACAGCTTGAAAGTACTGAAAATTCTGTTTATTTAACAGATGTTGTATTGATCTCCCAGGGCTCCCTTGTCAGAGAATGATCTACAAAACAAATGATAAGACCACAGCACCAAAGGCAAAAAAAAGTTAGTGTCACGCCCCAGACTCTATATTGGATCTAGGGGTGGCAACCCGCCGCATGCGGCGTCCAAAATATAACATTTAATACCAGAAGGGTAATAACTATATATCGTCCAATTTAAATGGTTCTTAAACCATAATCATAGGTTTTAGGCTACATGCCCATCATACATAAGTCACTGGGGTTACAACAAAATGTTGGATCTTAGTTTCCTCTGAATGAAGCTCCAACTACCCCAGATCCCATTCTTCAGTCCTGTGGCTCTGAAAAACATTGTAAGATTTATATGAGCTTACACTCAATAAGTAAGCCTACTATATAATCATTTCGTCAAGATATTATCAAACCACATTTTCATGTATAAAACTTCCAATTTCAAATACATTCATCATGTTATCAAAACATGTATATCATCAGCTCAAATAATTTTGGAAGCTTAATTATACAATAAATGCTGAAATATGCAATGTAAACAAACCCACTGTATTCATATAATTATTATTTCCTTATGTGTCCCACGGCCCTACAACACCCATCTGGTGTATCACTCTTTAATGTCCCCTAAGAGGAAGGGTCCTGGTACCAGCGTTATGCCATATATCATAATCAATCACAACACATCCTCTAGATGTGTGTGCGTTATGCAATATATCAATCACATCACATCCTCTAGATGTGTGTCCTCCACATATCTCCCCCTGTAGAGGTGGGTCCCGTATCACTTGGCATTTCACATCGTTTCACATCATATGAGAACCGCGGCGACACATATCATCATCATATTTGCATGTAGCACATCATGCATCATCATGAGCATAAGCTCCTCATATCACATATACAGTGGTTTGTACATTCATAGCATAAATACATCAATAATACCAGTATATTTTGCAAAGCCAAAATAATCACATCATTCAATTTTTGCACATTTATAATCCATTACTTTGCAAAATATTGGTAATCACATATAATTATAACAGATACCCAATTGTATAACAAAATTCCATTTTGTCTTATTTTTCCAAATAATGCAATATATCCATAATTTTCATATTCTAATAAATTATGAAAATTATAATAAATGCTTACTTACCTCAGTACGCTAATTCCAAACTGTAAATCAGCTATGTGGACATCTGGTTACCTACAGCATTAATTTCCACAATTAAATCTCAAAAATTGGAACAATGCAGCATCCCCTAAGGTCTACCCAGTCTAATCCTGGGCCCAACTTTGGGCTCGAATATCTTTCAATATATAAGCCCGAATGGGAAATAAAAATATCCCGAGAAACTAGAATCAACGCCGAATCGGGTCATATTTTTATTTTTCCATTCCCCCCAATACGGGGCCCAAAACGTTGCCCCAAAATAGCTCGCGAGCCGGCCCAATAGGGCCCAAAGGGGGACGGCCCGGCCCGTTCCGTCTCCCCCCCGCCTCCCCTGTTTCACCCGAACAGGGGAGGGAGCCATGCCGGCGGCCAGGGCCACCGCCGGCCAATTCCTAGGCGGTCCGGCGATCGGGCCCAAGCCGGCCGCGGCCGCGGCCGCCTCCCTCTCCCTCTCTTTCTCCCTCAATTTCTCTTCTCTCTTTCGATCGTCCCCGGCTTGGAACCGTGCCGGTGGCACGGCCGGCCACCACGGCCGGCCGGATCCTCACCGGACGGTCGCCCCGCCGGTGAGGCCTCCTGGCCGACGCCCAGGCCCGGCGAGGCATCGGGCACTCCGCCGGGCCCGAACCAAGCCGTGAACCGGCTTGGTTCCCTCTCCTTTTTCTCAGCGATCTCTCTCTCTCTCTCCCTCTTACCTTCGGCCGGCACCGGGGGGGAGCTCGTGGAGAAGGAGGGGTGCTCCCCCCTCCTTAAATAGCGGCGAGGGGAGGGTTATCCCCTCCCCTGTACCCATGTGAAGGGGGCGTGACGGCGCCCCCCTTCCTTGACTGGCTGCGGCACCCCTTGCCGCAGCCGTCAACAAAGGAGGAGAAAGGGGACAGCGCCCCCTTCCTCCGTCAACAATGGCGGATCCTCACCAGCTGGACGAATAGGGGTTTTCAGTTAGATTTATTTATTTTTTCGTTTTTGGACATAAATATTAGAATTTGTTGATAGGAAAAGAAAGCAGGTTTTCATAAATCAAATGCTTTTCTTTGAAAGATGTTTGACAAGTAAAAGACCGATTCTGAGCCTTATGTCTGCAAACACCATCCAAGATTGCAAAAGTTCCTCATCCTAAACTATTATACAGTGCACATAACCAAAGAAAAACATTAGCCGTCATAAACGGTCTCAAGACACTTTGCTGGATGAAAACCTGGTTGAAGAATTTATGCAAGTTCTATAAAACAATCTAAAAGGTTCTCCAATAGACCTCCTAAAAGAAATGGGAAAGAGAACGTACGTGCATGCACGAAGTACTTACACAAAGAAAGTTATCGCCATCTCCTCCTCCATGCCTGTGTGCAAGAGCTAATTTTCCTTTCAAGTCATACAACATTTGGATGGAATTTATGGCATTTCCATGACTTATAAAGATCTGCCTCACGTTTCCATAACTTAATTCATCCCATTCTACGATTCGACTCACCAGCTCCCCACGCGGTCCAACTTTGATAAGAAGCTCGCCATTCAGTATAAAACTCTGTTAAGCACGAGCAAAAAAAAAAAAAAAAAAAAAAAAAAAAAAAAAACTTCAGGACAACTTACTGTCTAATTATCTCAGTTTTGATGTCTTTAGATTCCTTCTAGTAACTCACCATCCTGAAGCTTAATGTTTGTCCCAAAGCTCTGCCGCAAAAGAGATAACAGAAAGCTTGTGCCTGATACAGCATGCAACGATGGTGAAACACACAACAAAAGTATGGAAGAAGAAAGATAAAAAAATTTATTGTATGAAGCAATGAAGGAGTAAAATTTTTCTCACAAGCCCTTTTCTTTTTCTTTTCTTTTTTTTCACCATGCCTTCTTCTTCACAACAGTCACATAATTTATAGATACAAAAAAGTGACCTTTAGACTTCCCTAATAAATACATCATAATATAGCCTTTTATATTTTTTAACGTACACACCGATGGCAGAAAGATGGCTATCGCTACAACGTCCATGAAATCCACCGAACTGCACGCCGTTCCGGAAGTCGAAGCAGATTCGGGTCCCTTCTTCTCGACCGTATGGCCATACCTGGAGAGGTTGCTTTCGAACGTCAGTGATCGTACGACCGTCGATCCTTTTTGATCGATGGGCCCATAATATCCAGTTAAGGAGGTCAAGTACTCCGAAGGTTTTAAATTGATCTGAAAAACAAACAAAGGATGAGCAAAATGAATATGAATTGAAGGTCTTATTCCATTCCATCAAACTGGACTTGGTTTTATGAACAACTTAGAAAATAGCGTCAGTTAACAGCTTGAAAGTACTGAAAATTCTGTTTATTTAACAGATGTTGTATTGATCTCCCAGGACTCCCTTGTCAGAGAATGATCTACAAAACAAATGATAAGACCACAGCACCAAAGGCAAAAAAAGTTAGATTTATTTATTTTTTCGTTTTTGGACATAAATATTAGAATTTGTTGATATATAGGAAAAGAAAGCAGGTTCTCATAAATCAAATGCTTTTCTTTGAAAGATGTTTGACAAGTAAAAGACCGATTCTGAGCCATATGTCTGCAAACACCATCCAAGATTGCAAAAGTTCCTCATCCTAAACTATTATACAGTGCACATAACCAAAGAAAAACATTAGCCGTCATAAACGGTCTCAAGACACTTGGCTGGATGAAAACCTGGTTGAAGAATTTATGCAAGTTCTATAAAACAATCTAAAAGGTTCTCCAATAGACCTCCTAAAAGAAATGGGAAAGAGAACGTACGTGCATGCACGAAGTACTTGCACAAAGAAAGTTATCGCCATCTCCTCCTCCATGCCTGTGTGCACGAGCTAATTTTCCTTTCAAGTCATATAACATTTGGATGGAATTTATGGCATTTCCATGACTTATAAAGATCTGCCTCACGTTTCCATAACTTAATTCATCCCATTCTACGATTCGACTGATCAGCGTTTCCCCATGAGGTCCAACTTTGATAAGAATCTCGCCATTCAGTATTGAACTTGTTAAGCACAAGCAAAAAAAAAAAAAACTTCAGGACAACTTACTGTATTAATTATCTCAGTTTTGATGTCTTTAGATTCCCTATATTGACTCACCATCCTGAAGAGATAACAGAAAGCTTGTGTCGTGCGCGTTATTCCTCTATCACGGAGAGCCCATTTTATATCAGTAATATTGTAATAGTTATTATGCTTTTCTTTGTGAAAGCGTGAAGGCACGCCCTTGTTCAAAGGGCGCAAAACAAGCCACATTCTTATTCTATCGTACTTTGGGGCTTCCTTCCCTGTAGCCCATGCGATTGTTTGGCTTCGCTACCTCGTGACATATGTGTAATATTATAATATAATGCAAAGATTAGATGGCTGGCTCTCTAAGACACAGTAAATTTTTTTTTCCCCTGAAAATTAACCAACTAATTTGAGATCTTATTCTTGGGTAGATAGGTGATGATCTTTTTTTAAAAAAAAACCATTAATTGCTTTCTTTTATGCAGCACTTAAAAATAAAATGTCTAACCGTGTTGCTTGAATATTTTTGATTTAAATGAATTACTATGGATTAATTGAATTGGATTTTGAGCCAAGCTTAGGCCTGATCTTAGATCAGATCAGGACCTTAATTTCAAGAAAAGAAAAAAAAAGCTACGCCCCTTGTTTCAACAGTCAAAAATGAATGTCATATCTTTGGAAAAGATATAAATTATGACAGACAACGAAAGTATTCCGGACTTTTATGAGGCCTTACTTAGGCTCTGGTCCTCTGTTATGGTTTTGGTTAAACTTTAGCAGGCTAAAACGTTTACCCTTTTCCTTTCCAAGTGAAAAATGATGAAACTCTCCTCTGTTCTAAAATAAATAAAGAAAATGGAGAGAACAAAAGCAACAATTATAAATCATAATCATAAACTTCAAAGCACAGCTAACTGAATTGGCATGGTTATTTTCTTACTAATTGATTTATCTAAGTATAGTTCCACAAAAGCTGAGTTCTGTTAAGATAAAATGGGAAATCATATTTTTTATGAATTTATGTAATATAATATATTACATAAGTAATGTATTTAAAACAGATGTTTGAATTCAAGTGCACATGCCTTTAAATTAAAGAAAACAATCATATATAAAAGAGAATCAAGAGGGTTACATGAACTCAATTTAATTAGCGCATCTAGTAAATTATTGACTAAATATTTATATAAAAATTCTAATTTGCTAATGTTTTGATATTAGATAAAATCACATTACGAATTATTCCATCTATTTGCAATATATTTGTTTTTAATGAATTGGATAATTATACTTTAAATAGAATGATGACGCCAAGTTACCTTTTTCAAACGTCGAGGAAGACGACGTCCTTCTCTCCGGACCCCTGCAAGAAAAGTCCTCGGAGACCGTTGTTCCGGTGGGGACCCTCCGACGCTCAAGTCAGTTACTTGGGCTCAGACAAGAACCGCTCAGCGGAAAAGAGCTGAGACAGTTAGGGTTTTGCTAGGAGAAAAAGCTAGAAAACCAGAGTTCGGATTCCTACTTACAGTGCAGCGTGTGTTTTTATACCTGTCAGAATATTCCGTCTTACTATTCCGAAAGATTTCCGTCGTACCATCATTGTGCGCGCCGGAGGCGTCCCGCGATACCTATCAACATGGTGTTACACGTGTCTAACAGCGTGGTTGTATTTGGTGCGCACCGTTGCTTGACATGACCGCGCACATTTGCAAGTGGTAGCGAGTCGTACTTCGTAACGGGGCACAGTCACGCACAGGAACATGCAGTGCACCATACGCCATTATGAGGCATGGCCGCAAGCAGCCACGGGCGCATGAAGAATCCCGTGAAGCATGGAGAGTCACATGGGCGCGCCTGGTGGCCCGGAGCTGTCATTTGGATCGAGGGCTGGTCCGCATGCTTATTGCTGATGATGCCCGCACACCCGTGACAGGAGGGGTTTCGGGGTTGAGAGATAATGATCTCACCCCGAGGCCGGCGGGGGTCTTGGGGGTGAGATAATGCTGGTGCACCCTGAGACCGGAAGAGAGTCTCGTGGTCAGATACTGTGATCCCACCTCGAGACCGGTGGGGGTCTCGGGGGTGAGATAATGCTGGTGTACCCGAGGCTGGAGGGGGTCTCGGGGTCGAGATACGGTGATCCCACCCCGAGACTGGTGGGGGTCTCGGGGGTGAGATAATGCTGGTGCACCCGAGACCATAAGGAGGTCTCAGGGTCGAGATATGGTGATCCCACCCCGAGACCGGAGGGGGTCTCGTGGGTGAGATAATGCTGGTGCACCCTGAGACCGGAAGGGGGTCTCGGGGTCGAGATATGGTGATCCCACCCCGAGACCGGTGGGGGTCTTGGGGGTGAGATAATGCTGGTGCACCCCGAGACAGGAAGGGGTCTCGGGGTCGAGATATGGTGATCCCACCCCGAGACTGGTGGGGGTCTTGGGGGTGAGATAATGTTGGTGCACCCCGAGACCGGAAGGGGGTCTCGGGGTCTAGATATGGTGATCCCACCCCGAGACCGGTGGGGATCTCGGGGGTGAGATAATGCTGGTGCACCCTGAGACCGGAAGGGGTCTCGAGGTCGAGATATGGTGATCCCACCCCGATACCGATGGGGTCTCGGGGGTGAGATAATAATGGTGCACCCTGAGACCGGAAGGGGGTCTCGGGGTCGAGATATGGTGATCCCACCCCGAGACCGGTGGGGGTCTCGGGGGTGAGATAATGTTGGTGCACCCCGAGACCGGAAGGGGATCTCGGGGTCGAGATATGGTGATCCCACCCCTAGACCGGAGGGGGTCTCGTGGGTGAGATAATGCTGGTACACCCCGAGACCGAAAGGGAGTCTCGGGGTCGAGATATGGTGATCCCACCCGAGACCGGTGGGGGTCTCGGGGGTGAGATAATGCTGGTGCGCCCCGAGACCGGAAGGGGGTCTCGGGGTCGAGATATGGTGATCCCACCCGAGACCGGAGGGGATCTCGTGGGTGAGATAATACTGGTGCACCCCGAGATCGGAAGGGGGTCTCGGGGTTGAGATATGTTGATCTCCGTTAGCTGTTGTTACCTTTTATTCTAACAATGCGGGATCAGTCATATCAGATGCCCCCTCACCCCTAAGGCAAAGTGGGTCCCCCTGATGAGGCAAAAGGGGTGTTCTCCACGTGGCTGATCCCCGCCCACATCTCTTATGCGGACGACATGGGGAATGGAAGAAGGCAGCAGCCTCCGTACACTATGCCCGCCATGATCGACCTCGAGAGAAAACCAGTCCTTCGAAGTCTGCGCGAAAAGCTGTATCATCATTACCTCTCATAGCGACGACGTCAGCGGGGTCCCATCATTGGCCGGAGGCGTGCCACACCACGCGCTGGGCATCCCTCGAGGCGAGCCAGCCTATGGTAGGGGGCCATGTGGCTGACGAGACGGGGCAGGATGATTTGAAAACCCAATAAACCCAAATAAGGGGTTGAATCTGGCCATATCACTTCCGCTATCGTCATCTTCCTCTGTACCTGTGCTTTGATCTCCCCTGCAACCCGAGAGCTCGTGCTTGGCTTTCTTTCTTCCAGGTCAGTTCTTTGTCCATTCCAGACTTCTCCATCCTTTCTTTTGCTCATGAGCTCTCCATCCTGGACCTCGGAGGACAGTTTGGAGAATCGTCCTCCCTCTGAGAGGCACTGTACCTCTCCCGCACCTTCTCCTTCTCCTCCACTTGAGTGGTCCACTGATTCAGAGGACTGCATCCCCCTGGCCTGGCGACGGGTCGCCGGTGGAGCCCCATCGAGGGGCCGCCGGTCGAAGGCCGACACCTCCTCGAGGGTGGAGGGGTCCCCGGAGGGGACTGCCTCCACGATAACAGGTCTGGATTTGGCAAAAATCTGGTCCCGTTACCAGATTCCCCGGGACGTTGAGCTTTTTCTGCCAACTCCCGATGATAAGGTCATCTCCTTCCGACCGGGTCGGGTGGCCCTTTATGAGATTTGCCTAAAGGTAGGTCTCAGTCCACCTTTTCCGCCCTTTTTCATCAACCTTCTCAACTACTACTCCTTGACTCCATCTCAACTGGTCCTGAACTCCTACCGCGTCGTCAGCGCCTTTGTCATTCTCTGCCATCGTCTGGGTATCACCCCTCGAATCTTCCTTTTCTGATCCTTCTATATCCTCCGGTCCCAGAAGGGTTGGTGGTTGTTCCAGCCCCGACCCAATCGGGTCCTCAAACTTTTTCTTCTTCTTCAATCAAGGGATGGAAATCCCGATTCTTTTTCGCTAACCTTGACCAAGTCAGGCCCCGGTGGGGAGATCCCGACCTCCGAGGGAACGCGAACTCCACCATCCAACCTGGGGATCGGGAGGCGTCGGTCAATTGCTGGCTGCCAAAATCCCTTGGTACACCTTGCTCTTGATGGAAGATAATCTCGAGTCGGCGGGTCTTATCTCCCACCGAGGTAAGCCATCTCCACCCTTAGCCAAAATTTTGTCTGATTTTTCCCCCTTTTTTTCTTTTCCTTTTTTTTTGACTTTGACTGATGTCGCGCAGCTATGAAGATATCGGCAGAGAAGCTCCTGAGGGCCGCCTCTAAAAAGAGGGCCCGGGAGGGGCCACCCGGAGGCCGGCGAGCTCCAGCCCCAAAATGCCCGACGGCTCGGGCCTCCCCACCACCAGCGCCACAAGACCCCCCATCCGCTCCAGAAGTTGATCTCACAGCCGACACCCCGCCAGAGATGGCGGCAACTACGAGAGTCCCAATCGAGGAGCCAGTCGCGGAGGAGCCGGTAGCGGCGGGGGAGCCCATAGTGGCTGAAGAGCTTCCTGCCCCTGGCGAACCGACCCCGTCGGAGGCTGCCATGGATTGGGGTGAGGGGCCATCAAGGGTCGCGAGCCCACCCCCCGAGAGGTCGCCTGGGAACAGCCCGCGCGTCAAGCCAGAGACTGCCGAGACGGCCGAACGGAGTGGGGCCAAGCCCGGGCCGCCCTGGACTCCTTAAACGATGGTCGCTGGGCTGAGCGGGTCCTTGCCCCGATTTTTATGCCTGAGATCCTGGAGGACCTTAGTCAACAGAAGGCGAGTGCATTCTTCTGGGATTCCTACGTGGCTGTCGTCAAGGTAAGCGGCCTTTTCGCCTTTTGCCTTCATATCTCCCCTTTTTTTTTTTGCTAACCTAGAACTTATGCATGCAGCTCGCACACTCCCTGAGGGCCGCCAGGGATGCAATCCATGGTGGGAAGGCCCTTCTGCGGGAGGCACAGAAGGAGGCTGAGGATGCTCAACGCGCGCGGAGGCGGCCGAAGAGGTGCTGGAGTTGGCCAAAAGCGCATGGGCAAGTGAAACCAAGGCCGCTGAGAACCGGGTGGAGGTCAACGCCAACCGTGTGCGCGCGGCACTCCACCAAATGATGGAGGCCGAGAACGCTGTGATGGCCATAGATCTACAGATCTCTGAGCCAACCTTAGCCCTCCAGGAGGCCGAGGGTCGAGCGGTTGCGGCGGAGGAGAAAGTGAAGGCCGCGGAGGAAGAGGCGCGGTGGCAAGGAGGAAGCAAGCCAATCTGGGGAGGAGGCGAGCCGTGCCCGGGAGGCCGAGAGGGTTGCAGTGGCAGCCCTCGCCGCGGAGGAGAAGGCTCGGGCCGCAGAGGTGGAAGCTGCCATCGCGGCCAGGACCGCTGGGATCATAGAAGAGTACAAGGCGTCTGAGCGCTTTACAGATGATTTGGCAGAAGCATCGGTGGTAGTGTTCCTCGAAGGATTCCAGCATGGGAAGGAGAAAGTGGCCAGGGATTTGAACATTTCCCAGGCCCTGGAAGTTGAGCTAGACCGCTTCTCAGATTCGGCCCCCTCCGACGATGAGCCCGCGCCAACATAACCGTGAGCTTGTATTTTTTTTTTTGCAAGTCTGACGATGTCGGCATTTTGTAATCCCTTCCAATTAATGAGATAATCTTCTTCAAAATATATTGTCTATTTGTGACTTACCCTGAATTCGTTGGTTGACAATACACGGCCCCATGGTCCCATTTGTCCCGCTAGTGTCAGGGGATAACTCTCAACTCATACGAGCTATCCCGCCTTAGCCATCTAGGACCGAAAATTGGGGCTAGGGAGGATAGGTTTCTTAGGGTTGAAACGCCGGTAGTTGGAGGTTGAGGTAGGCGGGTTCCTCAAGACCGTCAGCGCGACGCTCTGCCAGGAGTATGTCGGGACTTGCACTAGGTAGGCATGTGGCTTTTGGTGCCGACGGGGGTCGGACTTTATCTGACCGGCGGGACTTTGTGTGCCGTCGGGTGTCGGGCTTTATTCGCCGACAGGTGTCGGGCTTCATGCCTGGCTGGCCCAGGGCTTTAGGTGCCGACGGGTGTCGGGCTTATGCCTGGCTGG